>JBAMCD010000250.1:602500-1078290 GCA_037075365.1 Drosophila emarginata
TAGTTCAATTAATTTGTTAGATGCTCCAACAAAATTTGTAGCGTTGTCGCAGTATATGTATATGACTGGTCCCCGCCGAGCAATCATCCGTTTTAGAGATTCCAGAAATTTGTTTGTTGACAAGTCCGAGACGACCTCAATATGAACTGCTTTGACAGTCATGCAAATGAATATTGCAATGTATGACCTAATAGGACCCTTGCCTTGGATGCGAAGATATGTATTTACAGGCCCACAAAAATCCACTCCTACATGCCGAAATGGTTTATCTGTAGCTAAGCGTTGAGTTGGCAATGAACCCATAAGTTGACGAGTTAGAATAGGCCGATATCTCACACAGTGTACACAGGATCGAACAGTTTTTCGTGACAATGCTCTGGCGTTTATTATCCAGAATTGAAACCGCAATAGTCCTACCAATGCTTTTGGTCCAGCATGATAATTGCGCAAATGCAGATGTCGAATGTATATTTGAACGAAGTGCGAGGTTTTCGGTAGTAGAAGAGGATGCTTTTGACGCTCAGGAAGATTTGCATGTTCAAGTCTTCCTCCAACCTTTATGTGGTTAAATCCTGATGAATCATCTAAAAAATGTGTTAGATATTTTAAACTACTTTGCACTTGCTTCCCACGTTGCAGTAAGTTAAATTCATTAATAAAATGCCTCTGTTGAATATTCCAAACAATGCAGTTTAATGCTTTGTTCATCTCCTCTGGCGATGGCGTTGATATTTCGAAATTGCGATTTCCCTTGAGTGATCTGAAAAATCTGAAACAATACGCGATGACTCTAAGTGTACGATTGTACGAATTAAATTTTTCGATTAATTCCAACAAGTAGTTGCACTCCACTGTTATAGCAAAGGTGCATTTCCTTTTTTCAGTGTTGACAATATCCATATCTATGTCTATATGGTGTGGTTGGTGAGGCCATTTGTCCTCATGTTTCTGCAAAAATGATGGTCCTGAAAACCAAATCGATTGTCGAAGTTCCTCTGCTGTACATCCTCGTGATACGATGTCAGCAGGATTGCTTTGCGATGGTACATATCTCCAATGGCCATCTGATGTGTTCTCCTGAATGGTCGCTACTTTGTTTCCGACGAATGCCGATAATGTGATAGAATGTTGTTTCAACCCGTCCAAAAATAGGCAATATGTGGTTTATTATTCATAATATTTTTGATTTTCGCGTATAATTTACAGACTGTAACGAGGCACAGCAATCGACGTCAATGAGTTGAGCGTGGCTAAAGTTCTTGTCCATGCATCCTTCAGTGTTTGTGGTAAAGATTCATCCCATGCGAGTTTTAGTAAGATACCCAGTTTATGTATTGGTCGGCAGCAAGTCCCTACTGCTGTCCGTACTCGAGCAACTCGTACTCGGTCATCCTTTCCGTACACAACCGCTTCTATACGACCAAGCTTCCAGAATTGGGGTGGCATGTTGTCTTCTTGAATGATAACCATAGTTCCAACTGTGATATTTGGTGACGCTGACGTCCGTTTAGTCCTAGCTCAAAGTTTGTTGATGTATTCTGTTGACCATCGACGCCAAAATTCTTGCTTAACAGCAACAATTAGTTCATAGTGACTTAAGTTAGTGATTTTGTTTGAGACCACCGCTCGTTCAGGCAGTGCACGAGGAGCATCTCCGTTCAGCAAGTGTCCCGCAGTTAATGCTCCCAAATCGTTTGGATCCGAGGACAGGGGTGATAACGGACGTGAATTTAGTACTGCCTCTATCTCGATAACTGCAGTAGTCAGCTCTTCAAAGGTAAAACGAGTATTCATCAGTGAGCGCATTAAGAGACCCTTTGCGCTCTTCACGGCAGCTTCCCAAAGTCCACCGAAGTGTGGTGCCCTGGGAGGAATAAAATGAAACGTTATTTCTTCTGAAGCACAATATGATTCAATTGCCTCTTGGTTTTTCGAGCCGAAGATAAAGTTTTTTAGTTCAATTAATTTGTTAGATGCTCCAACAAAATTTGTAGCGTTGTTGCAGTATATGTATATGACTGGTCCCCGCCGAGCAATCATCCGTTTTAGAGATTCCAGAAATTTGTTTGTTGACAAGTCCGAGACGACCTCAATATGAACTGCTTTGACAGTCATGCAAATGAATATTGCAATGTATGACCTAATAGGACCCTTGCCTTGGATGCGAAGATATGTATTTACAGGTCCACAAAAATCCACCCCTACATGCCGAAATGGTTTATCTGTAGCTAAGCGTTGAGTTGGCAATGAACCCATAAGTTGACGAGTTAGAATAGGCCGATATCTCACACAGTGTACACAGGATCGAACAGTTTTTCGTGCCAATGCTCTGGCGTTTATTATCCAGAATTGAAACCGCAATAGTCCTACCAATGCTTTTGGTCCAGCATGATAATTGCGCAAATGCAGATGTCGAATGTATATTTGAACGAAGTGCGAGGTTTTCGGTAGTAGAAGAGGATGCTTTTGACGCTCAGGAAGATTTGCATGTTCAAGTCTTCCTCCAACCTTTATGTGGTTAAATCCTGATGAATCATCTAAAAAATGTGTTAGATATTTTAAACTACTTTGCACTTGCTTCCCACGTTGCAGTAAGTTAAATTCATTAATAAAATGCCTCTGTTGAATATTCCAAACAATGCAGTTTAATGCTTTGTTCATCTCCTCTGGCGATGGCGTTGATATTTCGAAATTGCGATTTCCCTTGAGTGATCTGAAAAATCTGAAACAATACGCGATGACTCTAAGTGTACGATTGTACGAATTAAATTTTTCGATTAATTCCAACAAGTAGTTACACTCCACTGTTATAGCAAAGGTGCATTTCCTTTTTTCAGTGTTGACAATATCCATATCTATGTCTATATGGTGTGGTTGGTGAGGCCATTTGTCCTCATGTTTCTGCAAAAATGATGGTCCTGAAAACCAAATCGATTGTCGAAGTTCCTCTGCTGTACATCCTCGTGATACGATGTCAGCAGGATTGCTTTGCGATGGTACATATCTCCAATGGCCATCTGATGTGTTCTCCTGAATGGTCGCTACTTTGTTTCCGACGAATGCCGATAATATGATAGAATGTTGTTTCAACCCGTCCAAAAATAGGCAATATGTGGTTTATTATTCATAATATTTTTGATTTTCGCGTATAATTTACAGACTGTAACGAGGCACAGGAATCGACGTCAATGAGTTGAGCGTGGCTAAAGTTCTTGTCCATGCATCCTTCAGTGATTGTGGTAACGATTCATCCCATGCGAGTTTTAGTAAGATACCCAGTTTATGTATTGGTCGGCAGCAAGTCCCTACTGCTGTCCGTACTCGAGCAACTCGTACTCGGTCATCCTTTCCGTACACAACCGCTTCTATACGACCAAGCTTCCAGAATTGGGGTGGCATGTTGTCTTCTTGAATGATAACCATAGTTCCAACTGTGATATTTGGTGACGCTGACGTCCGTTTAGTCCTAGCTCAAAGTTTGTTGATGTATTCTGTTGACCATCGACGCCAAAATTCTTGCTTAACAGCAACAATTAGTTCATAGTGACTTAAGTTAGTGATTTTGTTTGAGACCACCGCTCGTTCAGGCAGTGCACGAGGAGCATCTCCGTTCAGCAAGTGTCCCGCAGTTAATGCTCCCAAATCGTTTGGATCCGAGGACAGGGGTGATAACGGACGTGAATTTAGTACTGCCTCTATCTCGATAACTGCACTAGTCAGTTAGTTCATAGTGACTTAAGTTAGTGATTTTGTTTGAGACCACCGCTCGTTCAGGCAGTGCACGAGGAGCATCTCCGTTCAGCAAGTGTCCCGCAGTTAATGCTCCCAAATCGTTTGGATCCGAGGACAGGGGTGATAACGGACGTGAATTTAGTACTGCCTCTATCTCGATAACTGCAGTATTCAGCTCTTCAAAGGTAAAACGAGTATTCATCAGTGAGCGCATTAAGAGACCCTTTGCGCTCTTCACGGCAGCTTCCCAAAGTCCACCGAAGTGTGGTGCCCTGGGAGGAATAAAATGAAACGTTATTTCTTCTGAAGCACAATAAGATTCAATTGCCTCTTGGTTTTTCGAGTCGAAGATAAAGTTTTTTAGTTCAATTAATTTGTTAGATGCTCCAACAAAATTTGTAGCGTTGTCGCAGTATATGTATATGACTGGTCCCCGCCGAGCAATCATCCGTTTTAGAGATTCCAGAAATTTGTTTGTTGACAAGTCCGAGACGACCTCAATATGAACTGCTTTGACAGTCATGCAAATGAATATTGCAATGTATGACCTAATAGGACCCTTGCCTTGGATGCGAAGATATGTATTTACAGGCCCACAAAAATCCACTCCTACATGCCGAAATGGTTTATCTGTAGCTAAGCGTTGAGTTGGCAATGAACCCATAAGTTGACGAGTTAGAATAGGCCGATATCTCACACAGTGTACACAGGATCGAACAGTTTTTCGTGACAATGCTCTGGCGTTTATTATCCAGAATTGAAACCGCAATAGTCCTACCAATGCTTTTGGTCCAGCATGATAATTGCGCAAATGCAGATGTCGAATGTATATTTGAACGAAGTGCGAGGTTTTCGGTAGTAGAAGAGGATGCTCTTGACGCTCAGGAAAATTTGCATGTTCAAGTCTTCCTCCAATCTTTATGTGGTTAAATCCTGATGAATCATCTAAAAAAGGTGTTAGATATTTTAAACTACTTTGCACTTGCTTCCCACGTTGCAGTAAGTTAAATTCATTAATAAAATGCCTCTGTTGAATATTCCAAACAATGCAGTTTAATGCTTTGTTCATCTCCTCTGGCGATGGCGTTGACATTTCGAAATTGCGATTTCCCTTGAGTGATCTGAAAAATCTGAAACAATACGCGATGACTCTAAGTGTACGATTGTACGAATTAAATTTTTCGATTAATTCCAACAAGTAGTTGCACTCCACTGTTATAGCAAATGTGCATTTCCTTTTTTCAGTGTTGACAATATCCATATCTATGTCTATATGGTGTGGTTGGTGAGGCCATTTGTCCTCATGTTTCTGCAAAAATGATGGTCCTGAAAACCAAATCGATTGTCGAAGTTCCTCTGCTGTACATCCTCGTGATACGATGTCAGCAGGATTGCTTTGCGATGGTACATATCTCCAATGGCCATCTGATGTGTTCTCCTGAATGGTCGCTACTTTGTTTCCGACGAATGCCGATAATATGATAGAATGTTGTTTCAACCCGTCCAAAAATAGGCAATATGTGGTTTATTATTCATAATATTTTTGATTTTCGCGTATAATTTACAGACTGTAACGAGGCACAGGAATCGACGTCAATGAGTTGAGCGTGGCTAAAGTTCTTGTCCATGCATCCTTCAGTGATTGTGGTAACGATTCATCCCATGCGAGTTTTAGTAAGATACCCAGTTTATGTATTGGTCGGCAGCAAGTCCCTACTGCTGTCCGTACTCGAGCAACTCGTACTCGGTCATCCTTTCCGTACACAACCGCTTCTATACGACCAAGCTTCCAGAATTGGGGTGGCATGTTGTCTTCTTGAATGATAACCATAGTTCCAACTGTGATATTTGGTGACGCTGACGTCCGTTTAGTCCTAGCTCAAAGTTTGTTGATGTATTCTGTTGACCATCGACGCCAAAATTCTTGCTTAACAGCAACAATTAGTTCATAGTGACTTAAGTTAGTGATTTTGTTTGAGACCACCGCTCGTTCAGGCAGTGCACGAGGAGCATCTCCGTTCAGCAAGTGTCCCGCAGTTAATGCTCCCAAATCGTTTGGATCCGAGGACAGGGGTGATAACGGACGTGAATTTAGTATTGCCTCTATCTCGATAACTGCACTAGTCAGTTAGTTCATAGTGACTTAAGTTAGTGATTTTGTTTGAGACCACCGCTCGTTCAGGCAGTGCACGAGGAGCATCTCCGTTCAGCAAGTGTCCCGCAGTTAATGCTCCCAAATCGTTTGGATCCGAGGACAGGGGTGATAACGGACGTGAATTTAGTACTGCCTCTATCTCGATAACTGCAGTAGTCAGCTCTTCAAAGGTAAAACGAGTATTCATCAGTGAGCGCATTAAGAGACCCTTTGCGCTCTTCACGGCAGCTTGCCAAAGTCCACCGAAGTGTGGTGCCCTGGGAAGAATAAAATGAAACGTTATTTCTTCTGAAGCACAATAAGATTCAATTGCCTCTTGGTTTTTCGAGTCGAAGATAAAGTTTTTTAGTTCAATTAATTTGTTAGATGCTCCAACAAAATTTGTAGCGTTGTCGCAGTATATGTGGGAGACTGGTCCCCGCCGAGCAATCATCCGTTTTAGAGATTCCAGAAATTTGTTTGTTGACAAGTCCGAGACGACCTCAATATGAACTGCTTTGACAGTCATGCAAATGAATATTGCAATGTATGACCTAATAGGACCCTTGCCTTGGATGCGAAGATATGTATTTACAGGTCCACAAAAATCCACTCCTACATGCCGAAATGGTTTATCTGTAGCTAAGCGTTGAGTTGGCAATGAACCCATAAGTTGACGTGTTAGAATAGGCCGATATCTCACACAGTGTACACAGGATCGAACAGTTCTTCGTGCCAATGCTCTGGCGTTTATTATCCAGAATTGAAACCGCAATAGTCCTACCAATGCTTTTGGTCCAGCATGATAATTGCGCAAATGCAGATGTCGAATGTATATTTGAACGAAGTGCGAGGTTTTCGTAGTAGAAGAGGATGCTCTTGACGCTCAGGAAGATTTGCATGTTCAAGTCTTCCTCCAATCTTTATGTGGTTAAATCCTGATGAATCATCTAAAAAAGGTGTTAGATATTTTAAACTACTTTGCACTTGCTTCCCACGTTGCAGTAAGTTAAATTCATTAATAAAATGCCTCTGTTGAATATTCCAAACAATGCAGTTTAATGCTTTGTTCATCTCCTCTGGCGATGGCGTTGACATTTCGAAATTGCGATTTCCCTTGAGTGATCTGAAAAATCTGAAACAATACGCGATGACTCTAAGTGTACGATTGTACGAATTAAATTTTTCGATTAATTCCAACAAGTAGTTGCACTCCACTGTTATAGCAAATGTGCATTTCCTTTTTTCAGTGTTGACAATATCCATATCTATGTCTATATGGTGTGGTTGGTGAGGCCATTTGTCCTCATGTTTCTGCAAAAATGATGGTCCTGAAAACCAAATCGATTGTCGAAGTTCCTCTGCTGTACATCCTCGTGATACGATGTCAGCAGGATTGCTTTGCGATGGTACATATCTCCAATGGCCATCTGATGTGTTCTCCTGAATGGTCGCTACTTTGTTTCCGACGAATGCCGATAATATGATAGAATGTTGTTTCAACCCGTCCAAAAATAGGCAATATGTGGTTTATTATTCATAATATTTTTGATTTTCGCGTATAATTTACAGACTGTAACGAGGCACAGGAATCGACGTCAATGAGTTGAGCGTGGCTAAAGTTCTTGTCCATGCATCCTTCAGTGATTGTGGTAACGATTCATCCCATGCGAGTTTTAGTAAGATACCCAGTTTATGTATTGGTCGGCAGCAAGTCCCTACTGCTGTCCGTACTCGAGCAACTCGTACTCGGTCATCCTTTCCGTACACAACCGCTTCTATACGACCAAGCTTCCAGAATTGGGGTGGCATGTTGTCTTCTTGAATGATAACCATAGTTCCAACTGTGATATTTGGTGACGCTGACGTCCGTTTAGTCCTAGCTCAAAGTTTGTTGATGTATTCTGTTGACCATCGACGCCAAAATTCTTGCTTAACAGCAACAATTAGTTCATAGTGACTTAAGTTAGTGATTTTGTTTGAGACCACCGCTCGTTCAGGCAGTGCACGAGGAGCATCTCCGTTCAGCAAGTGTCCCGCAGTTAATGCTCCCAAATCGTTTGGATCCGAGGACAGGGGTGATAACGGACGTGAATTTAGTACTGCCTCTATCTCGATAACTGCAGTAGTCAGCTCTTCAAAGGTAAAACGAGTATTCATCAGTGAGCGCATTAAGAGACCCTTTGCGCTCTTCACGGCAGCTTGCCAAAGTCCACCGAAGTGTGGTGCCCTGGGAAGAATAAAATGAAACGTTATTTCTTCTGAAGCACAATAAGATTCAATTGCCTCTTGGTTTTTCGAGTCGAAGATAAAGTTTTTTAGTTCAATTAATTTGTTAGATGCTCCAACAAAATTTGTAGCGTTGTCGCAGTATATGTGGGAGACTGGTCCCCGCCGAGCAATCATCCGTTTTAGAGATTCCAGAAATTTGTTTGTTGACAAGTCCGAGACGACCTCAATATGAACTGCTTTGACAGTCATGCAAATGAATATTGCAATGTATGACCTAATAGGACCCTTGCCTTGGATGCGAAGATATGTATTTACAGGTCCACAAAAATCCACTCCTACATGCCGAAATGGTTTATCTGTAGCTAAGCGTTGAGTTGGCAATGAACCCATAAGTTGACGTGTTAGAATAGGCCGATATCTCACACAGTGTACACAGGATCGAACAGTTTTTCGTGCCAATGCTCTGGCGTTTATTATCCAGAATTGAAACCGCAATAGTCCTACCAATGCTTTTGGTCCAGCATGATAATTGCGCAAATGCAGATGTCGAATGTATATTTGAACGAAGTGCGAGGTTTTCGTAGTAGAAGAGGATGCTCTTGACGCTCAGGAAGATTTGCATGTTCAAGTCTTCCTCCAATCTTTATGTGGTTAAATCCTGATGAATCATCTAAAAAAGGTGTTAGATATTTTAAACTACTTTGCACTTGCTTCCCACGTTGCAGTAAGTTAAATTCATTAATAAAATGCCTCTGTTGAATATTCCAAACAATGCAGTTTAATGCTTTGTTCATCTCCTCTGGCGATGGCGTTGACATTTCGAAATTGCGATTTCCCTTGAGTGATCTGAAAAATCTGAAACAATACGCGATGACTCTAAGTGTACGATTGTACGAATTAAATTTTTCGATTAATTCCAACAAGTAGTTGCACTCCACTGTTATAGCAAATGTGCATTTCCTTTTTTCAGTGTTGACAATATCCATATCTATGTCTATATGGTGTGGTTGGTGAGGCCATTTGTCCTCATGTTTCTGCAAAAATGATGGTCCTGAAAACCAAATCGATTGTCGAAGTTCCTCTGCTGTACATCCTCGTGATACGATGTCAGCAGGATTGCTTTGCGATGGTACATATCTCCAATGGCCATCTGATGTGTTCTCCTGAATGGTCGCTACTTTGTTTCCGACGAATGCCGATAATATGATAGAATGTTGTTTCAACCCGTCCAAAAATAGGCAATATGTGGTTTATTATTCATAATATTTTTGATTTTCGCGTATAATTTACAGACTGTAACGAGGCACAGGAATCGACGTCAATGAGTTGAGCGTGGCTAAAGTTCTTGTCCATGCATCCTTCAGTGATTGTGGTAACGATTCATCCCATGCGAGTTTTAGTAAGATACCCAGTTTATGTATTGGTCGGCAGCAAGTCCCTACTGCTGTCCGTACTCGAGCAACTCGTACTCGGTCATCCTTTCCGTACACAACCGCTTCTATACGACCAAGCTTCCAGAATTGGGGTGGCATGTTGTCTTCTTGAATGATAACCATAGTTCCAACTGTGATATTTGGTGACGCTGACGTCCGTTTAGTCCTAGCTCAAAGTTTGTTGATGTATTCTGTTGACCATCGACGCCAAAATTCTTGCTTAACAGCAACAATTAGTTCATAGTGACTTAAGTTAGTGATTTTGTTTGAGACCACCGCTCGTTCAGGCAGTGCACGAGGAGCATCTCCGTTCAGCAAGTGTCCCGCAGTTAATGCTCCCAAATCGTTTGGATCCGAGGACAGGGGTGATAACGGACGTGAATTTAGTACTGCCTCTATCTCGATAACTGCAGTAGTCAGCTCTTCAAAGGTAAAACGAGTATTCATCAGTGAGCGCATTAAGAGACCCTTTGCGCTCTTCACGGCAGCTTCCCAAAGTCCACCGAAGTGTGGTGCCCTGGGAGGAATAAAATGAAACGTTATTTCTTCTGAAGCACAATAAGATTCAATTGCCTCTTGGTTTTTCGAGTCGAAGATAAAGTTTTTTAGTTCAATTAATTTGTTAGATGCTCCAACAAAATTTGTAGCGTTGTCGCAGTATATGTATATGACTGGTCCCCGCCGAGCAATCATCCGTTTTAGAGATTCCAGAAATTTGTTTGTTGACAAGTCCGAGACGACCTCAATATGAACTGCTTTGACAGTCATGCAAATGAATATTGCAATGTATGACCTAATAGGACCCTTGCCTTGGATGCGAAGATATGTATTTACAGGTCCACAAAAATCCACTCCTACATGCCGAAATGGTTTATCTGTAGCTAAGCGTTGAGTTGGCAATGAACCCATAAGTTGACGTGTTAGAATAGGCCGATATCTCACACAGTGTACACAGGATCGAACAGTTTTTCGTGCCAATGCTCTGGCGTTTATTATCCAGAATTGAAACCGCAATAGTCCTACCAATGCTTTTGGTCCAGCATGATAATTGCGCAAATGCAGATGTCGAATGTATATTTGAACGAAGTGCGAGGTTTTCGGTAGTAGAAGAGGATGCTTTTGACGCTCAGGAAGATTTGCATGTTCAAGTCTTCCTCCAACCTTTATGTGGTTAAATCCTGATGAATCATCTAAAAAAGGTGTTAGATATTTTAAACTACTTTGCACTTGCTTCCCACGTTGCAGTAAGTTAAATTCATTAATAAAATGCCTCTGTTGAATATTCCAAACAATGCAGTTTAATGCTTTGTTCATCTCCTCTGGCGATGGCGTTGACATTTCGAAATTGCGATTTCCCTTGAGTGATCTGAAAAATCTGAAACAATACGCGATGACTCTAAGTAAACGATTGTACGAATTAAATTTTTCGATTAATTCCAACAAGTAGTTGCACTCCACTGTTATAGCAAAGGTGCATTTCCTTTTTTCAGTGTTGACAATATCCATATCTATGTCTATATGGTGTGGTTGGTGAGGCCATTTGTCCTCATGTTTCTGCAAAAATGATGGTCCTGAAAACCAAATCGATTGTCGAAGTTCCTGTGCTGTACATCCTCGTGATACGATGTCAGCAGGATTGCTTTGCGATGGTACATATCTCCAATGGCCATCTGATGTGTTCTCCTGAATGGTCGCTACTTTGTTTCCGACGAATGCCGATAATGTGATAGAATGTTGTTTCAACCCGTCCAAAAATAGGCAATATGTGGTTTATTATTCATAATATTTTTGATTTTCGCGTATAATTTACAGAATGTAACGAGGCACAGCAATCGACGTCAATGAGTTGAGCGTGGCTAAAGTTCTTGTCCATGCATCCTTCAGTGATTGTGGTAACGATTCATCCCATGCAAGTTTTAGTAACCAAAGTTCTTGCATTATGATTTTTGATCCGATAGTAAGAGGTACCAGTAATCCTAGTGGTTCGTTTTGTGATCACTTCTGTATTTTGCTTTGGTTTAAACCTGAATAAAAGTTTGTCGCTGACTTGGTCCCAGTTTAAACCCAATGCACCTGTGATAGCTTCTTCATTTACCACAAACTTTTTGATTGATTTTTCATCCCTGAAATTCGGATGATTCGAATGCCATTTGTCCAGCGGAAATAATCCTCGACGTAATATTTCCGTGACTTCCGATTTAATACTTTGTAAAGTATCAATGTCGTCTGCTCCACAAATCAAATCGTCAACGTAAAATGAAGATTTGATTATAGAAGCTCCCAACGGAAATTTTCCCGTGTATAGATCTGCCAAATGTAGCAGAGTTCTAATTGCCAGGTACGGTGCGGTTGTTGTTCCGTACGTTAACGTGTTGAGTTTGTATGTTTTAAGTTCATCTGCGGGGGATTCTCTCCAAAATATATATTGATAAATTCGATCGTTCGGATTTACGAGTACTTGCCTGTACATTTTAGTCACATCAGCAGTTATAGCAAACTGTACTAATCTAAATCGTATTAGATGCGTGTATAAGTCATCTTGCAAAGTAGGCCCCACAAACAACAAATCGTTTAGTGAATGTTGAGATGACGTTCTGCACGAAGCGTCGAACACGACCCTTAGTTTGGTTGACTCGCTACTGGGCTTAAGAACACAATGATGTATATAAAAGTGGGACTCACGTACTCTTGGAATCGGCACTATTGTCCTTCATGAACTTCACGTACTGATGACGAATATCAGGTTGCCGTTGAAGACGTCTCTCCAGAGCCAAAAATCGGCGGCGGGCGATGTCTGCTGAGTTCCCCAGGCAGCTGGGATTCTTTTTGAATGGTAGAGTTACAATAATCCTACCATTTGCCAATAGAGTTGTTGTGTTTATGTAGTTCACCTTCCATGCACGATGTTCAGCTTGCAGTTCCAATGACGGGCTTGAGTCAACTCCAAGTTTTTATCAATAGATTCTTCAATGGTGACAAAGCTTGATGAATTGTCCAAGCGTTGCTTCTTAAATCTTCCGGATACAATCCATGTAATAATGTTTTTTGTAAAATCGGCAGATTTTCTCCAAGTTTTATCTGTTCTACAGAAAGACATTCAAAAAATGCCTCTGTACCAAGTAGTAAATCAATGCGTCCAGGGCGATTAAAGTTGTCATCTGCGAGCTTTGTATTTCTTGGTATGTTCCAACTGGATGTGTCAAGCTCAGCATCCGGCTGAAAGGCGATGTGTGACGTGATGCAAAATTGCATTGATGTTTCGAATTGTGATATTCGAGACCTTATAGTTGTCGTTGTGCCATTGTGGACATTGTTTGTAGATTCACCAATACCTCTTATCTCGACTTGACGCTTCACACGACGAAGATGCAGCTGTTGTGCAAATTGATCCGTGATGAAATTGACTTGTGAACATGAATCCAGCAGCGCTCTACCTGTTCTGTAGATGCCTGATGAATCCCTTACGAGCACCTTAGCGGTGGCTAAAATAATTTGTCCCGGTTGCGGTTCCATGTGTAAATGGCTAGCAGCGGACTGAACATATCTTTCTGGTTGTAATTGCGGTGTTTGTGTAGATTGTCTATGCATTTGCTCAATGTGAATCATAGTGTGGTGTGTACGCTTACATATTCGGCATCGATATAGAGAAGAACATCTTGTCATCCGATGACCGGATTTCAAACAATTAAAACAAAGTTTGTTCTTCTTGACGACTTCGTTCCTTTGTTCGACAGACATGTCCTGAAACGTCGAACAATCGCTTAGCTTATGTGTTGAACTGGAACAGAGATTGCATGAAATGTTAGTAATTGCGAATACATTTCTTTGCTTGAACCGCTTCCAATGGACGGCCCTTTAAGCAATTTAACAAGTGGTTAAATTTCTCGATGTTTGATAGACCAAAGTCGCGAGCGATTATTTGATTGAACGATGTGATGAAACTCTTGTATTCCGAGCGATTCCCATCAAAGACTGGTAATGTTAGTCTTGGTAGGCTTGATGATGGACTGGACCGAATTGTTGGTTGTATCTCTATTGGCGTGCTATGAAATGGTGAGGCAAGCTGATCTTGTATACTCGCCTTGATGCATAAGTAAGTGTCTTCCAAACCTGTTCGCCTTTTGTCTTGTTCATCGTCTAGTTCAATTGGAAATTGTATTGCCATAAGTTGCTAAAAATAGTCTTCCAATAACTCAAGTCTCCCATGCAGTTCTGAATTTGACAATCTGGACACTGGACCGTTTGAATCTGTGGATTGTGTCACCTTCACACTTATTTGATTTATACTGCGTGAAATGATTTCACGTTTCCTTTGGTTTTCCTCCAAATTCCCCATAATGTCTTCAATATAGTGTACCTAATAGAAACTTTCTTGTTTACTCCAACTGTTGATCTGGCAGCACTCTAAAATGCTATGACTAACAGCCGTGAACTTTCATAGTCTTCCAATAGAGCACGCTGTTAATTGTGTTGGTACAGTATTTGCGACGAATAGAAGATAAAGTAAATGATGAAAATTTGCGGGACTTCTAACCACGTTTAGCAGCTGCAACTGTTATTGCTTCAGAACCACGAGGTTTTTTCTGCTCACCTACACTTGATGAGTCGAGCTTATTCGGTTTAATATGCCAATAAATAATCATGTAGTCGCCAATATGCCAATGAAGTTTAATGATTATAGGTAACCCAAAAAACTCTTATGATGATATACAATACATATATGTACATATACATATATATCGAATGAACTCTTATGATGAAATGTAAATGTACATACATACATACATGTGCCAATGAAGTCCAATGATTTTCCCGTATCGTATGAACTCTTTTTTATGTGCCAATGAAGTCCAACGATTTTCCTGTATCGTATGAACTCTTCCGATTTTCCAAAACATTTCAAATTTTCACACACATGCCCCACGTTGCGCCCCAAAATGTTGGGACTAAGAGCGTTTTCTTAGCCTGAGAACAAATATCTAGGATGGGCGTGTGTGGAAAGACACTGAAAGTTAATTGGATTGAAACAAGCGTACAAGTGGTTGAAGTGAACTCATTTAATTATAGTTGCAGACTGACTTTTTTGGTAGAAAGCATGGATGCAAAACAGATATATGCGATCGAGCTTTCGTTTACATGAGCTTTTTAAGTATAACAAAACATATGATCAATAATATAAAGTTCATTTGATTAACATTGCAATTATATGATTTTAAACTAGGGTAATTAGGAGTTCGACCGAACAAGCAACTTGCACATCTGACAGAAATATTTGAGCGACTCTTGCGGGCTGGCCTTAAACTCAGTCCAAAGAAATGCAGTTTTTTTCAGAAACAGGTAAACTATCTGGGCCACATTGTAGGACGAGATGGACTTCAGGCGTGTCCGTCAAAAATCAGCAAAGTGCTCAGCTGGCCCACGCCCCGGGATAAGAAGGAAGTGCGGTCGTTCCTAGGGCTTTGCTCATACTACCGCAAATTCATTCCCGATTTCGCAACCATCGCTCGCCCAATGCATCAACTAACGGAAAAACTACGCCCGTTCGTATGGGATGGCATGACTAAGCAGTCCTTCGAGAGGTTCAAATGCAGTCTCACCACAGCACCCATTTTGGCTTTTCCCAACGATACGAGCCAGTTTGTATTGGACACCGATGCGTCTAATTATGGAGCAGGCGCGGTGCTTAGCCAAATACAGGGCGGCGAAGAACGAGTCATCGAGTACTACAGCAAAAGCTTTCAGCCGGCGGAACGTAACTATTGTGTAACTCGACGTGAGTAACTCTCGGTAGTCCGAGCCACCAAGCATTTCCATCATTATTTATACGGCCGCCCCTTTCTACTGCGGACCGACCACGCTTCGCTACAGTGGCTGTACAATTTTCGAGAGCCAGAAGGACAGGTCGCCCGCTGGATCGAGCGTCTTCAGCAGTACGACATGCAAATACTGCACCGGAGTGGGTCACAACACGAAAATGCGGATAGCCTGTCCCGACGACCGTGTAACGACTGTAATATTTGCCAACGAGCTGAAGACAAGGACGGCCACCACGTGCTGTTCACGCAGGTCCTTTTGGATGACCTGAGATTCATAACCATAAAGAACGCCGAAAACGCACCGATAGCCCTCGTACTACGTTCGCTAATCGACCTGGCCATTCGTGGCGTACATGACTCGTCTACTGGTGGCCACTTCGGCGTAAAGAAAACGTTAGCCAAAGCCAAGAAACGGTATTACTGGATCGGTCAGAGCGCCGACATCACTATCTGGTGTGCCCGGTGTACCACGTGTAATGCCCGCAAAGGGCCGCATCTAGGGACTAGGGGACGCCTGCAACCAAGTACCATGGGAGCACCCTTCGAGCGCCTGGCAATTGACATATTGGGCCCTTTACCGGGGCAATCGCTATGTTGCCGTGGTAATGGACTATTTCACCAAATGGCCTGAATGCGCAGCTATCCCTGATCAAACCGCGGAAACGGTAGCCCGAGTTCTGGTCCAAGAAGTCTTTTGCCGTTTTGGCATTCCATTTGTCTTACATTCCGACCAAGGACGGAACTTCGAAGCGAGTTTTTTCCAAACCTGCATGCAACTCTTAAACGTAGAGAAGACCCACACTACACCACTGCATCCACAGTCCGACGGGATGGTCGAACGATTCAACCGCACCCTACTGGATTATTTGGCAAAATTTGTGTCCACTAATCAGCATGACTGGGATGAGCTGCTACCACTAGCGTTATGGGGCATACAGATCCGCGCCACACGAGAGTTCCGGATATTCACCCTTCATGTTGACTTTCGGACGCGAGATTCAACTATCCTGCGAGTTGTTATTCGGCAATCCGATGCTGTGTCTTCAGGAATACCCCGAATTTGTAGAGACGCTTCAGAACCAACTACGAATGGTAAATGTGAATGCTCGCCGCCAAATACTTGCTGCGGCAGAGGCTAACAAGGCTTGCTTCGATTTGCACTCGAACCCACTGGAGTTCAACCCTGGCGACAGTGTATGGCTGTATGCACCTTCTCGCCGAGTACGCCGTTGCTCCAAACTACAATCTGACTGGATCGGCCCTACAACGGTGGTACGCCGGATATCTGACCTGGTCTATGAAGTCCGCCCCCCTGCCAAACGAGCAAGAAAAACGGTGCACGTGAACCGGCTAGCCGTCTACCTCCCAGATCCCCGCCAAAATCTGGTACTCGGTCAGGAGCCTCGAGTCTAAGAAGGGGGTAATGTAACGGCGACGGCCGGTGTAGTCGCGCCGAAAAATCGAGCCCTCCCACCTCGCCGATAACACCGATTGGCATCGCCAATTTTTGCATTCGCACTTCTTCGTGGATTGACGTGTTTTTTTTTTCGCTCCTGCTTAAATATTAATTTTCGGGTTAAAATCATTGAGATTGACTCTATAAATTTTTTTAATATTACAGTGTTAACTTTGTTAATAACATAAAACCAATCCATCGATTTGAATTTGTGCAATTTCTGTTTAATTATTCAAACGCAAAATCAAAGCATTAAACTTATTGTTTCTGAACAACAACAAACCCTACACAGTTGTTGCTGTTCTTGTAAATCTTTGCTCTTGTGTTTGTACTTCTTACCGTTTTAATTTGCTCTCGCGCTCTCGCCCACACATTGTTGTTGCATGTGCATTGTTTGTGGCTCTCCCGCTCTTCTTTAATTCCTTTTGTTCGTGCTCGCATCTTTGCACCGCGTACAAGTGACACGTGTAACTGTGTAATTTCTCTTAGATATTTTCAATCTTTCTCTGCAAGTTTGACTCAAGTGTCGAATTTGCTTTAAAACTGAGTGAGTTTTTTCTTTGGCTTTTTTCTGTGAAATTTTTTTCTTGTTTCAATTAATACTTGCAATTAATTTTATAATGTCTGTCTGCTCTAATAAAAAGTGTTTAAACCCCCCCGCGCCCCATAACGCATTTCTCGCATGTTGGCTGTGTGAAAATGTCATGCACGTTAAGTGTGCTGGCTACACAGCCAAGGTAAGAGATAGCTTGGAGCAAAAAGGGGGCCTCAAATGGGGATGTGACTCATGCCGAGAAGTTGAAATCGAGATGAGGGTATTTATGAGGCAGACCAGGGATAGGTTTAAAAAACTCTCAACTAGTTTTCGTAAACTCTACGACTAGTTTAATGCTGTTAGTAGCTATAAGCTGCTGAATGAGTCTTCAAAGCGAAAGAAGACTAGTGTGCGTAACTTGTCCCCGCATCTGCCGATACCTAACTTAGTCTCGGCCGCGATGTCACATTCACCATCTCAAGACACGAATCCGCCGCAGCTAATATCGTTTACAACCCCCATCCCGCATGGTGGCCGTAAGGATGAGGCGATTTCCGTTTCTCCCGGAAATGGTCTCTCCTTGCAGACGAATGTAGCTGTAGTTTCCGAAAAGTCTGGGCAATCATCAAGTATTGTGATTGCCGATAGTCGTCCAGTTAGAGGCACACTTACGGACAGTCAAGGCGACTCAATCGCGACATCTAGAGACGCCATTGATTTAAGGCCTGGCTCCCGTAGGCCTCTGACTGGAGTTCCACCAAAGAAACATATCTTTGTTTCTAGACTTGATCCCGAACATTCGTCGGATGATGTCTTAGCATATATTAAGACAAAAGTTCAAGTCTCCAAAATAGTGGTGGAAAAATTCAAGTTCAATTATTCAAGGGAGATATCTTCCTTTAAAATAGGTGTCCCGGTCGAACTGTTTGATTGCATTTGTAGTAACAGTTTTTGGCCGGATCACATCTTAGTAAAAGAATACACGGCCAAAAAGAAAACTCAGAGGTCTGTCAAGCTTTCAATCCCTCCCAATTCCTTGCCTTCTGGAACGCCAGCATCTGCTGGTGTCCAAAAAAACTAGTTTCGTCCCTTTCTCTGGCCTATCAGAATGTAAGAGGACTTAAATCTAAGCTTCCTAGACTATATGTAGATAGTTTAGCATTTGACTTTAAAATTTTAGTGTTTACAGAGACATGGCTTAAACCTGATATTAACGATGCATCCGTTCTTTCTTCAAAATTTTCAATTTATAGGTGTGATCGGACTTCTTGTGTAGGCGGAGGAGTTTTGATTGCGGTGGACTCTGCCTTATATTCTGACCAGATTCATCTACCTGATAATCAGGAAATTGAGTTTGTCAGTGTCAAGGTTGGACTTAAATCCTTCTCGGTCTACATCACTTGTTCTTATATCCCGCCACAATCCGACATGACGGTATATATTAAACATTTAGAATATATTCAACATGTTTCATCATTGCTTTCTAATAGTGACATATTAATTGTCTTTGGTGATTTTAATTTACCTGAAATAGCATGGTCCCCTTCTGATGAGTCTGGCCTACTGCTCCCTTGTACTTCACATTTGTTTATTGATGGAATGTTCGAGTTATTAACTGTTGATCTGCCGTTTCGTGCACCAATTGTTAGTACCTGCCCTGTGCCCAAATCCCGTAACTTTCGTAAAACTAACTTTGTCAAACTAAATAGTCTCATTCTTTCAACAGATTGGTCCACCTTATACAGATATTCAGACATGAATCAAGCTATTTCTTTGTTTTATAATACTCTCGATTCTCTTTTTGGAGTTTGTGTCCCATTGAGGACTCCGGTGTTGTCTCACAGACCTCCCTGGTTTTCTCGTGAGTTATCCAACTTGAAGAATGTGAAATCGAGATATTATAGAAAGTATAAGAAATCGGGTCGTTCTTCAGACTTTGCTCTATACGCAGTTGCACGTTCTAACTTTATGATGCTTAATGCAGAATGCTATAAAAATTACCTTCAGCGTTGTAAATTAGAGTTTTCCCGCGACCCGAAGCGGTTTTATAATTTTGTCAATACTAAACGTAAGACATCTATCCACCCATCTTGTTTATCTTTTGAAAATATCACAGCCGACTCTGATCAAGCAATTGCTGATCTGTTTGCTGATTTTTTCACATCTACTTACTCCTCAGTAGAATATCGAGCAAATCTTCCGTATCATTATCAGTTAAGAAAATCTAATTGTATCTGTATTCCTTCGATCGAAGAAAGCTCGCTCCATAGCGTGCTTAATTCAGTAAAACCTGTGTACTCACCTGGTCCTGATGGTATACCTGGATGTGTAATAAGGTTTTGCGCCGCGGCATTATGTAAGCCAATTCAAAAACTTTTTCTATTGTCCGTTAAATCTTCAACTTTTCCATCCATTTGGAAGGAATCCTATATAATTCCTCTCCATAAAACTGGTAGGAAATCCGATGCATCTAACTATAGGGGTATTTCTAAATTGTCCGCTATTCCTAAAGCATTTGAAAAGTTAATTACTTCTCAACTGAAACATTTTTGTAGTTCTATAATTTCACCATCGCAGCATGGATTTGTGAAACGTAGATCTACAACCACTAACCTTTTAGAATTCACATCATTGACGATCGAAGGATTTCGGAATGCAAGGCAAACTGATGTCATATATACTGATTTCAGCAAGGCTTTTGATTCTGTTAATCATACGCTACTTCTCCTTAAATTAAATAACATTGGCTTCCCTAGCCCTTTAGTTTCCTGGATTCGGGAATATCTGACAGGCAGAACACAGAAGGTTCTTTTCAAATCTTTATATTCTAGGTCCATAAATGCGACTTCGGGAGTGCCCCAGGGCAGTCATCTGGGACCATTGCTTTTTACTCTTTTTATCAATGATCTTCCGTCTGTTATAAATCATTCTCATGTCCTTATGTACGCAGATGATGTTAAGCTTTGTCTTAGTTACAAAGATATTATCTCTCCCTGTCGGTTACAATCTGATCTTCAAAATTTTCAGTCGTGGTGTCAAAATAATTTGTTAAGTTTAAATCCAACCAAATGCAAGGTCATGACTTTTCACAGAAATACTCCGCGGTTGGTAACTTATTTTCTTAATGACATCCCACTAAAACGTTTTCATGAGATGAACGATTTGGGCGTCCTTATGGACTATAAATTAACCTTTAAATCTCATATCTCCACTACTGTAGGTAAAGCTATGGGTGTTCTTGGGTTTGTTAAACGATGGTCAAAGGAGTTTGATGACCCTTATACAAACAAAATTCTTTTTACCTCATTGGTTCGTCCTATTTTAGAATATGGATCTTGCATATGGTCTCCTCAATATGACTCACACAAATCAAGAATAGAATCTGTTCAAAAACAGTTCCTACTCTTTGCTCTTCGTGGTCTGAACTGGGATCGCACTATCAATCTGCCATCGTACTCTAGTAGACTTCTTCTTGTTAACCTACCATCTCTTACTAATCGTAGAATAATGCTTGGTGTGATTTTTATGCACAAGCTCCTTAATGGTGATATAGACTCTCCTAAGCTATTGAGCCAAGTAAATCTATCGGTTCCTTGTAGGCCTACTAGAAATTTTATACCTCTATCTCTTCCCCGCTGTACCACTAACTATGCTCTGCATGAACCTTTCCGAGTACTTTGTTCTGATTACAATCGACTTTACTATGTAATCAGTTCGGAGCTCTCTCTTCCTACATTAAAAACATCTATCCTTTTACATTTAGCTCGTAACTAGTTATAGTTTTCGTTTCTTGTCTGTTTTGTGGAATGTCCCCGCGACTCGAGCCGTGCGTCATGCGGCTAGCGCCCCTCGGTCGGTTGGGCGGGAGGTTGTGGGCACTTAGTGCACCCGATGGGATTCGCGCGAAAAAAAAAAAAAAAAAAAAAAAAGCAGGCCAGACCAGCTGCTCGTTTTGGAGCAGCTGACTGAAGAATAGAACTTCCTGTCTAGATAAGTAAGCGTAAATTAAAGATTGTGAAAAATAAAGAATTGAAGAATCCATCCGATCTCCACGTGTCGTGCTACTGTTGCCTTAGTAACCCCAATACCATTTTGACCATTTTGAAACCAACCGCTCGGCCACGAGACACACCAAAGAGGCGAGTTTCGTTACAATATGTATATTCCATCACCATCAATAGCATTTTTAATACAATTCTCACTTCAACGAAGTCGGTCGTGTTTTTTTTTTTCATTCCCGCTTCACTTAATTTGTTTTATTTAACCTGCAGTTAAAAATTTCTTATCTTCTTAAATTAACAATCGAGTTACAGGAAAAAAATATTCGACGACCACAAAATTTTTTTGTTCTTAAACATTTAATCAAAGCTATCAATAAATTTTATTTTGCTCAATAACAAAAGTTACAGTTTTGTCCACGGAGCAGTTTCTCGTCCAAAGTAAGCAGTTCACGGGCAGCCCTTCGGTTTTTAGCCACGCGCCACACCTCTCTCAGACCATGTTCACCAATGACATAAGTCTTCAAAAAGACCGACGGTATGCGGTCGTTAAACATATTTCACATGCTTATCTGAGAAGACCAAAAGAAAAAGGAAAAGAAAAGTCTTGGGGAATTGACAAATAAAGCCTGTTGGTTTTGTTTTGTTGGTTATCATCGGAGCAAACATTTCTGGTAGTTGATAGTGGCAACAAGAATTATGATGCTACATTCATCGAGAAGTTTAAACTGATTGTCGATGAATATGGATTATCCTTTTCCACCATATAGCAAGTAGACTGTTTTCAACAATTTCAAATTATTGTTTCTGAACTACAACACATTTTAATACTTGCTGTTCTTGCTAATCGTTGTTCTTGTGCTTGTACTTCTTACCGTTTTAACTTGTTGATTCTTCTTTAATTTCCTTTGTTTGCGCTCGATTCTTTTTATCGCGTACAAATAATACGTGTAATCGTGTAGTGCTACTTTCTCTTAGTTATTACTAATCTTTCTTTGCAGATTTCACCCAAGTGTCGAATTTGATTCTAAAACTGAGTTTTTTTTTGACGGTTTTCTGAGATATTATTTCATTGTCATTGCTATTTGAATTTGTAATACTTATATATTTATATTCTGTTTGGTTGCAATGCAAAATATAATATCGATTAATAATATCTGTCTCCTCTAGCAAACAGTGTTTGAACGAATGTTGCGAGCCTTAGGTGTGCTGACTTTCTTTGGGTCAAAAATCATCTCAAATGGGGATCTGATTCATGTCGATAAGCAGAAATCGAGATGACGTTATATATGAGGCAGATTCTTTTTATTTATTCTAGGTCCATAAATGTAACTTCAAGGGTGCCTCCAGAAGTCATCTGGGACTAACGCTGTTTACACTGTTAATTAACAATTTTCTATCTGACTAAAATCATTTTTGTGTCTTTTTGTAAGAAGATGATGTTAAGCTTTGTCTTAGTTACAAAGATATTATCTCTTTCTGTCGCTTGCAATCCGATCTTTAAAATTTTCAATTTTGGTGTCAATACAACTTTTTAGTTATAATGGTAGTGGGATTCTTGGTTGGCTGGTGGGCTGTATATGTCCATTGCGTAGTACACTTGCGAAACTCACACCAGAGGTAGTTGTTGGTATTGTGGATGACCTTACGGCTCTGGTGAAGAATATGCCCGGTGTGGTTTGGGAGGGAATCAGAGTCGGGCCTTGGATGCGTGACTTTATTTCTTTGTAAACAGGGCATCCTTTATAGTTAGCGGTATGGTGTCCACAACAATTGCTGCACTTCCTTGCGTTGTCATTTGCTTTATTGCACTACAAGGGATGTTTCCTCTTGTGGGGCTCCTACACGGTAATTCTACGATGTAGCAGAAGCTGAAGATTGTAGATTGGATGCAAAGGGTTGTAGCTCCACTTCAAAGAGAGTTTGTGGCACTTTGTTTCTGTTTATTATATATGCGACGGACTTAATATCAAAGCCTGTCTCGGTCAAAAGCTACTGCAGTATTCGCACCATATGGCTCAGTGGCTCTTACACTCTCAGAGCTTGTTGTTGTTTTAGTGGTCGTTGACATACAGAGACTAGCGAAGTTGGGCCCATGTTGGTGTCTTAACACGTTAATTTTTTTTAGATTTAACAAGTAAATTTAGTTTTTTACTAAGTATTGCTAGTTTTTTCTAGAAATAGCGATACATTTACGATTATTCGTCTCTATGGGGACTGAGAGCCCTATCATTTTTGATTTACGTAACATTGAAATATGTCTGAATGCAGTGAATGTTGATGAAGTGTATTGAATTGATTAAATGAAACGTCATGCAACTATATATAGAGGAAATAATAAGTTTCCTCTGCCACATTGTTGAAAATGGTCAAATTTATGGGTATCAGTCGCTTTATATCCTGTAACCCAAAAATCAGTTCAAGTGTGCGTTATTTTAACTGGATTTTTCAGAAAGTTCATCCCTTAATATGCGCAAATAGCACGACCACTAACTAATTTGTTGAGGAAATATCTGGTGTTAGCGATGGGTCCAGACGAAAAACTTAAGAGAAGCGGATAAAAAGTTGAATTATAAACACACGTAAATTTGAAGTTATATATATGTAAAGTATGCAACGGGGCGACACTCCGCAACGGATTGAAATAAAAACTGTACTTTACTTCGAAGAATATTTTTGTCTTTGAGTGTAAGCCTAATGAGCATATCTAATCATAGCATTTACAAGTTATTTAATTTCTCCCTTTAATACTTTTTATGTAAATTAGCACATACGATGTAGCTGTGTTATTATTTTGTATATGTTGAGGGTCGAAATGCGGTGTTGCGCGTAATGAGAAGACTTGAATAATTCCGTGGTGATGACCGACGTTCTTTATTTCCAAAAATCAACTAAAATCAAGTGACATAAATTTTTATAATCAAAGCTAGCCCTAAGCCCTGAAGACACTGGTATTCCATATTATGCGAGCAATCATATCTCGCTGGTCAGCAACACTTGCGATTATGCAGAATCCACTCGATATGGCTAATGTCGTAAACATTCATGCTGACGATGCGTGATTAGTTTGAATATTTATGTTCTGCTGGTCAGTTGTGTTAACTTACAAGATGCAGAGGATTATTGATACCAGAAATGTATAAGTTTTAAATGATCTCGCTATGATAACAATGATTCTCAAACCTAAATAATTTTTTTCTTTGTCCTTTTAGATATGATGATTTACTAATGGCCTCAGTTCGGACTTTAGTCGAGCAAGAGGAAAACAAAGGTTATTTGCGCAATGTCGTTACCGGTGAACATTACCGCTTTGTTTCGATGTGGTGGACAGCATGGAGCAGCTATCCCACAGCATTTTGTATAATGCTTCTGTTTGTTAGTATATATTGGTACCAATTTTCGCGAAATTTCTTTTTAACTTTTTTTTTTTTCTTTTTTTAGACGTTTTCAGTTTCCATGTTGCTACGTTATTCACATCATCAGATTTTTGTATTTATAGGTAACAGTATAATATTTGATTTAAGAGTATGACGCATAATTTTCACTACACAGATATATATTTTTGAACATTATTCAGATTAATACAAGGAAATGCAAGATGCACAAACAGAGAAAATAAAGTTGCGAGCCCCAGCTTATATTTTTAAGCTTCCAGATTTGTTACCCTTTGCATACCTTTGTTCATTATATTACTATATATTACGAGTATATGTTCTAAATGCAACAAAAAAACATTTCTTACAAAGATTTCTATGCCCTTGAAAAACGATATCATAAGCCGATCTCATCGATTCGATGTATGTAGCTATTACCGTCTGTCTGTTCCTTCGCACGCTTTAAACCTTAAATTTTAAGGCATTTGGATGAATTTTGGTTTCAATATTTTTAGGTATACCATCAACGTTCGTTGCATCGAAGACGCAAGAATTCCATTTTGTTATTTTCGAACTATTATTTATTCATTTTGCTGTATTCGAAGTCTGTGAAAACTTAAAAACAAATACAACTATTAAGAAATTTAATTTTTCCTTTTCCGATCTTCGAATGATTTGGTGGTGTAAAAGTATAAAATTCTAGGCATCAATTATTTTTTTTTGCTTTTAATAATTTTTATTTAACTTGTACAAGATTTTTTTTATATTTTACATCATAAATAGTTAAAAACTAAAGGGGTATTCAAACTTCAATCTGCCAACTCGTTGACTACAATGCCCTGGTGCCCAGGATAGTTATATTAGATAGGATTTCGTGGTCAGAGAACAAACACAAATTTTAATCATCGAAAATCACTTTATATTTTTCAAAATATTCTCCGTGAAGATCTATTTATTTTTGCATATGTACGTTTAAATCAATTGTCGAAGCACTTTTGCCACTCCGAATGTGGTATCTTCAAAGCATGCATTCTGAATGTCGCAACCGCTTCTTCAGGTGTCGAAAAACGTTGACCTCTCAGTTCGTTTTTTACGTACGGGAATAAAAAGAAGTCATTCGGTGCCAAGTCAGGACCACACGGAGGATAACCCATTAATTCGATGTTTTTGATGCTCAAAAATGCAGTTGTTTGAGCCGATGTGTGACAGCTTGCATTGTCCTGGTGAAGAGATGAATAAGGTTGTCTCAATCTTACGATAGGTCACAGGACGATTTTGCAACATCAGTTCGCGCACAGCATCAATGGTTTTCGGAACAACAACTGATTTTGGACGACCTTCACGAAATTCGCCTTGGAGTGAACTACGATCACGATCACCACACCATCGATAAACACTGGTCCTTGAAGGAGCTTCATCCCCAAAAATTGAACTAAGTTTATCCATGCTCTGTTGCTGACCACCTCGAAAGTTGATAAAAAATTCGCACGAAGAAGTTCACGACTATATTCCATTTTTTGACCGAGATGAATCTTAACTTAATGTAAACAACAGAAATAGCGCTCGTATGTCAAAACGTTCTGAGTACGTATAAGCCAAAAATCTCAAACTTTGCGATACAGCTGTCAGTTGCCAGATTGCAACACCAGGGTTGCCCAATCCCGAGATGTAAAAGGCACCGCTTGTATATACCACTTGTGCCAATTTGTATGAAAGCTAATTAGCAGCCTCAATCGTACTTATATTCGAGCGGAGTCCGTAATCCTTTTGTTTCTAAGATGATGCGTTATATTTGTGTGCTATCTTGTTTCAGCATTCGTGGGTGTGATGAAGTATCGTTTCCAGAGCGTTTGTGGGTGTGATTCTTGGACCTTATTAAGTTGCAATTGGTTTTTGGTTTAGACAAATATTTCGACCTCACAGACAATATAAAAATCTAACATGTAGTCTGCGTGAGCATACCAGATGGTACCTCTGCTTTCCCACAGAGGTTAAAAGTTGTGGGCGTTGTTTTGAAATTTTCAACTAGTTTTGCCATTGAAGCAGTGGAAAGGTAGACATAGGAATAGACAGATAGGTTGTAGGAGATCATTGGGACATCTAGTGTGCAACAAGTCGAGCAAAGGAAATGTCCAGTGTGCAACAAGTACTCGATTGGTGGAAATTCACCATGGATAATAACAAATTTTCTGCAGAAAATGAATATGCCTATATGTCAATATGCCTACAAAAGCACAATTATTAAGTAGACAACAAGTCATCAATTTTTTTTATGTGTCTTTGAAAAAAAAAGTGAACATTTAATTATTTTTATTATTAATTTACATGTATTTTGAAAGTAACTCGCATGGATTTCTGTTTTAATATGATCGCTAAAGCCGTTTTAATCGTCATCTGGGTGCGTGTGACGTTATGATCAAAAAGGGGTTTCAACGTTTCAAGAAGGATTAAAATTGGCGGTCAATTTCGTAATACTCCTATACTATAGGTAGATGCTTTGGTTTTTTGTTCCAGTTTTATGGAAAGGGATTAATATAGTATTGCCAACAAATGGGTGGAAAAGTGGAAGATGTAACGGACAATAAAAAAGTTTTAGAATTGGCTTACATAAAGCCTCAGCAAAAAATCTGAGTGCACAGTATACCATCCACTAGGAAAGTACACCGGTTTTACTAAGTTAAGGACGCTGAGAAGCGAAGTTTCATCGATCGAATGAATACAAATACAATTAGGTTTTTTTATCTGATAATGATACGGATGATTTGCTCGATATTTGATTGAGAAAAAGGTAGATGCGAGAAAATCAGAAAACAGATCAGCAATGACTTCATCAGGGTCTGCTGTATGGGTGGAAAGATGTCTCACTTTTAGTATTGATGAAGCAATAAAACTGCTTGGTATCGTGGGAAAACTTTAAATTTCTTATATTTTTTATAATATCTGGATTTCATATTTTTTTAGTTGGATAACTCAAAATAACGGAAGCCTGTAAGTCAATACCGGTGTTCTTAGTGGGACACTAACTT
Source organism: Drosophila emarginata (assembly GCA_037075365.1). NCBI lineage: Eukaryota > Metazoa > Arthropoda > Insecta > Diptera > Drosophilidae > Drosophila > Drosophila emarginata. Next base: position 630,237 of record JBAMCD010000250.1, read on the forward strand.
CAAAAAGCGAACCAAGAGTCTTATCAATCAGAAAAATAGCGAGATTCTTTTCGGAACAACTTTACAAGAAAGAACAATCTAGCATAAGAATAAGGTCAGTTAGTTATACTGGCAACAGCAATTGGTTAATTCTAAAGTGGGATGAAACTGCGTAGTTGGTAGAATCCAACACTAATAGCAGATCCAAAGGTCTTCCATTTTTTATTATGCACCGGATTTATTTTAGCTATGGATAACAAGAATAGGTCATCAATAAAACGGTGTGATATAGAAGGAAGCAACAGGGCATTTTTTCCAAAAGGAAGCATTCTATTTCAGGTAAATTAAAATCAAAGGAAATATGTCCTTATTAGAAAACATCGAGGAAACGTATTGAATAGATTCTAAATGTTTTATATTTACCGTGATGTGACAGACAAAGACAGACTTAATTAACAGTGATAAAATCAATCTCCTGGTTTTCAGATAGATGAATTAGGTCAAAAGATAAAGCCGAGTCAACAGTAAACAAAAGTTCTCCGCCTACACGAGAAGTCCGATCACACCTAAAAATCTTTTATACCCTTGTCAGTTAAAAAGATCCAAATGTATTTTTAAACGTGTAATCGACGAAAGCTCGCTTGTTATCTATCGTGATTACTTTAGTAAAACCTATGTCTCCTGAAACTGTTGCGATATCGGGTCGTGTACTCAGTTTTTACGAGAAAACTTTATGATAACCAATGATCAAGTTATATAATATATTTGTCCGTTAAAACTTCCTTTTTTCGTCTATTTGCATGGAATTTATTATTATTCTCCATAAGTTTATAAGTCCAATCATAGCTTTAAGAACACCATGACAATTCTATAAATGATTTTCCATTAAACTCAGTTCACGAACGTTCCGAACTCTGCACTTTTTCTGAACAGAAGACTTCGCATAACTAAATCGTATATTTGTGATGATTAGTTCTGCAAAAAACAGAGCGATTAACGCTGCATTGCAAGCTCAAAGGGTTGAGTTTGAAGTACAGATACGAGAAAAAACAGACAGATTAAGCAACTCAACCGCTGACAAAAATATATGAAGACGTTAAAATAATACCCGGTACAAATTGCGACGGGCCGCTTGATGCGGTTAAGTCAGTCCCAGAGTTTAGCAGCATGCAAGAACAATATGTGTCTTGGCGCCAAACGGCAAAGGCTGCCTACAGGCTATATAAGCGGCTATGTCAAGCGGATCTCACATTGTCTGTATTTAACACGAAGCTGAATTTTGAAGCAATCATAGACAGGTTAGATTTTACGTATGTGGATAAGCGTCCCATACATCTGGTCGAACAGGAGATGAGTACCCTAAGGCAGGGCAACCTGACAATATTACAGTTTTATGATGAAGTGGAAAAGAAGCTCACGCTTCTTACTAATAAAACTATCATATCATATGACACGGCCATTGTCAATCATATGAACAAAAAGTACAGATCGGGCGCGCTTCGAATTTTTATTCGATGTACTATTCGCGGCCCAACCTAGCAGTTTGCCAGCTGCACTGGCACTAGCACTGGCTAGCCAACCATGATAGGTATGCCTTTGCGTCTAATTATGCCAGAAGCATAGAAGAAAGGGATAAAAAAAATAATGGTCACCAACAATATCAGAACTAGGGTGGACAGAGAGATAAGGGAAGTAAAGGAAAAAACCCTTATTTCAAAAAGGAGCATGGGGAAAAACCGCGGCATGACCCTGTTGAAAAGATGGATGTCGACCCGTCATCATCCAAGTTTCGACAACCTACCAATTTCCAAAAACAACAACAAGGCCAATTGGACGGCTCTTTGCGGTCTCTTCAGAATTGAAGCCACCCCAATCCCAAGAGAGCGAACACCTCTGTGAGGCACTCCGACCAAAGGCGACAGCGGGTAAATCACCTGGCCCAAGATGACTCACGTCAGCAGGACGAAGAGTATGAACAGGCTGCTCCCACTGCCATTGACGAAATAGAAGATAACGAGGAAGATTACAGCACCGACAACGTTAATTTTTTAACGGTGCGTCCCTGCTCCCGTTCGTAAAGCAGTAGCAGGGGTCAGTCTGAAGTTTTTAGTGGATACGGGGGCCTCGAATAACTACTTGCGTCCCGGTAGCCTCGAACATACTAGCGCTACTCCTGTACAAACTCCTTTCAACGTCAAATCGATACATGGCGTAGAAAGCATAACTCACAAATATACCCTGTCCGTTTTTGGGCTCGAGAGTCCATTTCTTCTTTTACCAACATTGTCCACGTTCGACGGCATAATTGGGCTGGACCTCCTAACACAGGCTTGTGTCACTGTCAACCTAACAAATAGGGTCATAAAACACAGAAATGGCTTTGAAAAGATCCAGTTCCATAGATGCCACAATGTCAACTTCACTAAGATTGAAGAGATTGACGTCCCTTTGGTCGTTAAAGAAGAATTCACAAGCATGATAAAGAGAAACATAAAGGCTTTTGCACACCCAAACGAGCTGCTACCATATAACACTTCAGTTGTCGGAACAATCCGAACAGAAGATAATGAGCCAGTTTACTCGAGACTTTACCCATTTCCAATGGGCGCGGTCGACTTTGTCAATAAAGAAATAAAGGAGTTGCTGAAAAATGGCATCATACGGCCATCTCGCTCTCCATATAACAACCCAATCTGGGTTGTAGGCAAGAAAGGAGTCGACGACACGGGATCGGGGAAGAAAAGATTTGTAATAGATTTTCGCAAGCTTAACGAAAAAACGATTGCTGATAAGTACACAATGCCTAGTATTAATGTAATACTGGCAAACCTTGGTAAGGCCCAGTATTTCACGACGTTGGATCTGAAATCAGGCTACCATCAAATCACCTTAGCAGAGCAAGATCGAGAAAAAACCTCCTTCTCCGTAAATGGGGGAAATTACGAGTTCTGCCGACTGCCGTTCGGCCCCAAGAACGCCGGAAGTATTTTCCAAAGGGCGATCGATGACGTGCTCCGTGAGCACATTGGCAAAACTTGTTACGTCTATGTTGATGTCATAATTTTTTCCAAAAACGAGCGCGGCCATGTACGGGACATAGACCAAGTTCTTAGGTGTCTCTAAGACGCCAACAAAGAAAAATCGCATTTTTTCCAAAAAGTTTTAAGACTTTATCGTATCGAGCAGCGATACAAGGACAAGCGAAGACAAGGTGAAAGCGATCTAAAATTTTTAAATTCCTACCACTTTGTTTGCGGTAAGATCTTTCTTAGGTCTTGCAAGCTATTATAGATGTTTCGTCAAAGACTTTGCCGCCATCGCGAAGCCACTGTCAGGGAGGAACCGGAAGAGCTAGCAAACCGAGATCCAAAATCCCCGTGGAGTTGACTGAAAAACAGTTCCATGCTTTCGACAAACTTCGAAACATTTTGGCTTCGGAGGATGTAATCCTTCATTATCCGAACTTTAAAAAACCATTTGATCTCACAACGGACGCTTCAACCTCCGGGATCGGAGCTGTGCTGTCCCAAGGGGGAAGGCCTATAACTATGATCTCCAGGACACTTAAAGACAGAGAGATAAACTACGCAACGAACTATTGCTAGCAATAGTTTAGGCATTGGGTAATTTACGCCCTTATCTTTATGGTGTGAACAATTTGAACATTAATACCGACCATCAGCCTTTGACATTCGCCGTGTCGGATAGAAATCCGAATTCAAAAATTAGGCGCTGGAAAGCGTTCATAAATGAGCACGGAGCCTAAGTTTTTTACAAACCTGGTAAAGAGAATCATGTGGCGGATGCCTTGTCCAGGCAAAATATAAACGCCATCGAAAACTTGACACAGTCTAACGAAGACACAATTCATAGTGTGGAGTCTTCATCTTATATAAATTGCTTTAGAAACCAGATTATTCTGGAGGAGGCAGAACATTCGTGGCAACGCACGTCGGTGCTTTTCAAGCAAAAAATCCGACATGAAATTTTTTTCAAAGACTGGGACACGCTTATTGATGTGGTCAAAAAAGTCGTTAGTCAGAAGTAGTAAACGCTATTAACTGTGAGTTGCCAATTTTAGCGCGCATACAGCACGCGCTTGTCGAAAGCTTCCCTTCCACTAAATTTTTGGTACAGCAAAAGCAGAGTAACCGACATATTCAACAAAGATGAGCAAAAGACTGAGCACAACGTGCTCACAGAGCAGCACAAGAGAATGAAAAACATTGATTGTAAAATTTGTGCTAAATACGGAAATCCACTTTATAATTAAATTCCCTAAACCTAAGCTTATATGTGATAAGGTCATAGTTTTTCCTGTCGCTCACGCCGGAATAATACTGCAAATTCCTGAGAACACTGTAGCTGACTACGATGGTAAAATCATTACAAAACAATCATGCCGTAGGTCTTCGCACATGTCCTTCTGCAAGGAATCAGCGGTTAACACATGCGCTCAAGAATTGCACGCGGGTACCATGGCCCGTTGCAACACGCAGCCAAGTCACCTATCCCCAATACCGGTAATTGACGAGAATATCATTATAATCAATGACAGGTCAGCATTCTTCAACAGCGACGTCCGGCTCAGCGACCAGTTAGGGTTAATTTATAAGAATGCAATTGTCTTTAGTTTTAGTTTCTCATTTGAATTCAAGCAGACGCGATGCGCGCCTCAAATAAAGCTCAAATAATCCAAATAACATAAATTGGAATATTTTATATAAATATTGTAACTAAGTGTACCAATATGTTTGTAATAATACATATTTATGTATTCAGTGACATACACAACTTTAACAATGGGCCTTTCCTTTCGATTACTCGGCAATACAACTGCGGATGCACTTAACTGTTCTGCCCTCCGCGCTTCTGAATAAGTGATAGTTAAGATAAAATTGATTGCTAGTCTTATGAGTATTTTAACAGATTCAGCAAATAATGAAATGAATCTGAAAATGCTTTTATCATCTTACAATCGTATAATATGTATAATGTGTATATAAAAGAAAAAGTCCTAGAAAAATACTAGTTTAGTTTGTTTATTTTTTCAGTGGATTTATTGCAAATGCTGGAGTACAACGTATCGGTCCGTTTTCCTATAGCTCCACTGCTCACAGTCATATTGGCTCTTGTAGGTAAAGCAATCCACCTTTTATGTATTTAGTTGCAATGTACAAGTACAAAGCTTTTTGGTTTTTTTTAGGAACGGAAGCGATTATGTCGGAGTTTTTTAACGACACCACCACAGCATTTTATATTATACTGATCGTATGGGTTGCAGATCAATACGATGCAATTTGCTGCCATACTGGAATCAGCAAACGACATTGGCTAAGGTACGTATATATTAAAAGGCTGCAACTCATCTTCTTTCATCAATTTATGTGCCTAACTTGCATCATAGATCAAATTCATTCAAAATGTTTTGAATATGTATGAATTTAAAGGAGAGACAAAAAAAATGTTAGCAAAAATATTTGTTATACATATACATATATCGTAATAAAGTGTTATTCTTTCTCATAGCCGAATAACTTAGTGTCTAAGTCTGTTTCAAATTTTACGCTACGGACTCTAACGTTTTTTGGATGTTGTCATTTCGGTAGTAACACGGAGAATGTAGGTTTAGTCGTTTTCCTTCGTTTTATGCCTCATATTTAAAAAGGATTTAAACTGTGCATATAGTAAAATTGTATATTGTTCAAAGATTGCTGGGAGCTTTGCTTGGTTTGAGTTTTAGCCATGTTTTCTTGCTTTAAATGTGGTTTCACCAAGTTAGGCAACGGAAGGCAATCAAGTCTGCTTAGCCAAACTTGATTTGCTGTGTAATTGCATTTCTCATAGCAAAGACAGATATGCCAGTTTGCTAACCATTTTTGTAGAGCAGTTGTGAAATTTTATTAAAGCAAAGGTAAAAATAAAGAACGAAGTCTTCACCATTGCTTGTATGTTAATTGGTAGGTATAAAACATTTGTAATGATTCTTTTTGGTCTTTACTTGAGACAGAGCCAGGTTTTAGGAGGTGGAGTACGACATAACAAACTTATATCTACTGAGAATATCTAGGCAATATAAGTGTTTACGACGGGTGCCTTTTTATTTCAGGAATAGAGAACAAAAACAAATTTTAATCATCGAAAATCAAATTTTGAAAATATGCTCCATGCGTTTGAACCAATTGTCGAAGCACTTTTGCTACTCTGAATGAGGTATCTCAAAAACATGCTTTCTGAATTCCGCAAACGCTTCTTCAGGTGTCGAAAAACGACCTCTCAGTTTGTTTTTTACGTATGGGAATAAAAAGAAGTCATTCTGTGCCAAGTCAGGGCTTTACGGCGGATAACCCATTAATTCGATGTTTTGGGTGCTCAAAAATGCAGTTGTTTGTCGGTGCAGAGTGATCCGTCTTCGGCGATTGGTTTTTCTAATTTCTTGGAAGACAACTGGCAAATAAATGGTTGTGTACCACTCAGAATTGACTGTTCTCCGTTGGTCTAGTAGTACGGTTTTTTCGGAAAAAATAGACGACCATTTGCTTGGAAGTGCTTTGTGCGCGAACAACTTTTGTTGGATTTGGCTCGTCTTGAAATACCCATACAGTCGACTGCTGTTTACTTTCGGGCTCATTCGCGTAAATCCACGATTCATCACCTGTCACGATGTCATAGACGTTGATAAATTGTGTGGGATCCAGCGGGAATAAATTTTATTGACAGTTAAATGGTTATGCAATATTGAATGTACACAGGTCCTACTAATGCCTAAGTTTGTTACAATCTCACGATAGGTCACATGACGATATTGCAATATCAGTTCTCGCACAGCATCAATGGTTTTAGAAACAACAACTGATTTTGGATGACCTTCACGCGACTTGTCTTGGACTGAACTACGGCCACGATTGAATCCACCATACCATCGATAATTACTGGTTCTTGATGGAGCTTCATCACCAAAAATTGAATTAAGTTCATCCATGCTCTGTTGCTGAGTTAATCCACCTCGAAAGTTGTTAAAAATAATCGCACGAAAATAATTTCACGATTTAATTCCATTTTTGAACCGATACGAATCTTTTAACTTACTGTAAACAACACAAATAGCGCTCCTATGTCAAAACGTTCTGAGTACGTATGTATAAGCCAAAAATGTCAAACTTTGCGATACAGTTGTCAGTTGCCAGATTGTAATCCCTAGATATAAAAGGCACTTCTCATAAAACATCAGGAGGCAAGAATTATCTTAAGCACAATTAGCAAACTCTCCGCTTGCTTCAGCGCGCTGTAAGAGGACTAAGAATCTTCGCCTTTTGGAAACATACTATGCTACTCTAGTACGTAGTTAATTTGTCTATAATCATCTATAATGTGTGTAATCATAGAGCTCTCTCTTCCGACATTAAAAACCTCTATCTTTTTACATTTAGTTTGTAATTAACTTCGAGTTACATAGTTAAGAATACAAGTTTTTTCATAAGAATAGCGAACTCGGACTCAATTATAAAAGGGATTCTAATCGGAAGAAAAACTAGGAAAAGCTATTGTGGCATGTTAGTGTCAAAAGGAAATAATTCTTAATTAGTCTTCAATACGATTAACCAAATTTGTAAATTGTGAGTAGAATAAAATAATTATGAATAAATAAAGTACTAATTACTCCTTGGTCAAGTAAGGAGGGAAGATAAATTAGGAGAAGTCTACTAGAATACTATAACAAGTTAACAATTCAATTTTAGTGGTGGATTCTATCGTGGTCGTAGTTCAGACCAAGACAAATCGCGTGAAGGTCATCCAAAATCAGTTGTTGTTCCTAAAACCATTGATGCTGTGCGAGAACTGATATTGCAAGATCGTCATGTGACCTATCGTGAGATTGTGACAAAGTTAGGCATTAGTAGGACCTGTTTACATTCAATATTGTATAACCATTTAACTGTCAATAAAATTTATTCCCGCTGGATCCCACACAATTTATCAATCGCTTAAAAAAAGGCTCCTGCCTTTGAATCGTATGAATCGTAGATTTTCGCGTATGAGCCCGAAAGTAAACAGCAGTCGACTGAATAGGTAAGTTTCAAAGTGAGCCAAATCCAACTAAAGTTGTTCGCGCACAAAGCACTTCCAAGCAAATGGTCGCCTGTTTTTTCGGAATGACTGCTACCGTACTACTGGAACAATGCGAAACAGTAAATTTTGAGTGGTACAAAACCATTTGTTTGCCAATTGTCTTCCAAGAAATTAGGAAATCCAACCGCCGAAGAATTAATGGGTCATCGGCCGTATAGTCCTGACTTGATACCGGATGACTTCTTTTTATACACGTTCTAAAAAACAAACTGAGGGGTCAACGTATTTTTGACATCTAAAGAAGCGGTTACGGCATTCAGAAAGCATGTTTTGGAGAAACCATTCAGAGAGGCAAAAGTTCTTCGACAACTGGTTCAAACGCATGGAGAATATTTTGGAAAACAATAAAGTGGTTTTCGGTGCTAAAAATTTTGGTTTTGTTTTCTAACCCCGAAATATAAAGGGCACCCCCTCGTAGTATATTTTTTGGTTCAAAAGTTGCCAAAATTTTCTATACTTAGGGTAAAAAGTGTCAGTGGATTGTTGCTATCATCGATTTTGTAAAATTGAAAAACTTTGAGAATTCAATGTATGTAAAATCTTATTGAAATTTCCCAACTAAGCTAAAATTAGTATAAAGTGTTGTGAGTTGGCCCCATGAACAATGGTTTCAGTGTCGTGATTTCAAAACAATTTACAATGCAGATGAATCAAATCAAACGGGTCGCAGCGACCCGTTGGACCTAACACAGGCTCGCAACATGTTTGTGGATAAGTGTTCGGCTGGTTTGTTTATAAACATTTTTAGTAGATTATTAAATTTATTTCATTTACAATATTTGTACAATATATTATTATGCTGCTTCAACTTTTTTCTTTTCCGCAATAAATAACGAATAACGTTATTACATGAATATAACCTAAAAGTATATTTTAAATCTTAAAAGATAGTTTCTGCAGTAGTTAAATGCTTCCAGTTTATATTTTTATGCCCTCCCCTACGACAGAAAAAAGTTATAGTTGAGTCACCAAAGTCAATGTAACAGGCAGCGGGAAGCATTTCTAACCCCAAGCGCAACATTGGCTGATAGGAGTGAGGGAAGTAGCATGCGCAGGCAATGACGACTTATTAGCTTCACTTTGTTAGATTTTTAGTTACTGTATGTATCTTAACATTTATAGGGTCAACACAAGCTATAAAATATCGTATACGTTTTCAGTAAAAACAAATTTTATACTGGCTTTCTGGTCAATATTATTTCGTTTTTATCTGTTGAAGGTAACATCTTATTTCTTAATATGTTTTCATAAACAGTTCTTTCCAACCATTCACTATTTGGGGAACTACATCAAATATTCTAAATTTACAATGTTTAACGGTCGCCCAAGAGGCCTAGCAGTTACTTCCGCGAAAATTTTGTACAATTCCAAATGAATATTGTGTTTGCATGACCAGAGAAAAATAATATAATCGAATAAAAAAAACCACAATTGCGAAAACTAAACGTGAATCTTTTTAATATACTAAATTGTTCTAAACATTTCTCATTTTGGCTGGATTAAATTTCACATACGCTTTGTAACCGGCGCAACATTTTAATGTAGCACTAGACTGTGGCAAAGAGTACTTCACTGCCGTAGGCGAGGTGGACCATATATTGCTTAAGATTACCAGCGATCCATAGCTGTGGTAGGAATTTGGTATTTGGCACTCTGGCTCAGTACGGAACTTGATCAAGCCACCTTGACCCATTGGCAATAATCTTTAAGGGAATAATCATTATGGTGTCTCCGTTTTTTTTAATAAAATAATCATCACCAAACCAACATTGTTAATAATTATGGCTCCCTCAAAATTTAACCCATAAAATGTCTGGGAACTTTCTAAGATTGGATTGCAACTGACAGGTACAGATAATATCTTTGTACTATATTAGGTTCGAGCAGAGTTAGTGACAGATTCCGAACACCAGTTCTGGCGACTCATTTAACACCTTACAGCTGTTAAATTCAATTTATGATTCAAATCAGCAGAGAAGGATAAGAAATATTTAATAGAAATAAGTACTACCCAAATACACGTATCACTCGTACGCAAAAAAAGCGGCAGTTCAACAACAAACAACAAACAATAATGTGTGGGCAAGAGGACGAGAGCAAGAGAGCAAATCACGTCAATCCACGAAGAAGATGCCACAAGATAGGACATGATTTCATATTTTCGACAATTTATCCCTAAATATCCAAACCTGTAAAAATAAAATATATCATTGGAAATTGGAACATTAACCAACAAAAAACTCTTTCAAAAATTATTTATGACATTCATTCATATGAACTTGAAAGATTAGCCGTGTTTAATTTAATGAATCATTGCCGACACAATTTGCTTAGCCATCATTTTACAGTCTATACTGATTGTAAATCTCTGAACGCCACATGAAATAAAATTGATCTCTCTCCGAGAGATTAAATCCAAAACACCGTTAAAACTAGGTGTCTCCCAGGTACGAGGCTATTATACCATTACTATTATTATTTTTTGAAAAAAAAAAAACGCTCGACAAAATGTACGTATTCTATTGCTGCAAGAATATGGCTGAATACATACAAAAGTTTGTCAATAATTGTATTACAGTCGACTCTCGTTAATTCAAACCTGCGATAATTCGAACCTCTCTGTAATTCGAAGTTATCACGAGTCCCCTACAAAATCTCTTGATATTTCGAATTTTGTCCATACATTTTTATACACTCGGTAATTCGAACGACAAAATCATTGCTACGTCGCGGTAATTCGAACTCATATGGTCAAACCCTCGATAATTCCAATTTGCAAAGTCTCAACTGCGTGTGAGTTTTTCTGAGTATGTTGAAGTGTATGAAGATGTTGCTGTCTCAGGATCACTAACCGATGGCGAAATTTTATCTCTGACCGATACAAATGAAACGAGCAACGATGAAGGCGAAGGCGACTTATCAGAACCTTTGGAAAAAGTATCAGTTAAGGCAGCAAGAGCCCCATTTGAGAATTTACAAAGCTTTTGCCTACAAAACGAAACTGATGAAACAGCATATCAGGCACTTTTTCTACTTAAAAAAATTATTGATAAGTCTGAGCACCAGCAATGTACTCCAAAACAAACACTTATTAATAAGTTCTTTTCAAAGATTAATTAATTGACATTATAAATATGTAAAACATTAGCAGTTAAATAAAAACTTGATAATTCGAAGTTTTATTTATTTTCACTCAAAAATTCGAACCATTTAATATTTCGAACTCTCGATAATTCGAAATATTTTAAAAGTCCCTTGAATTTCGAATTAACGAGAGTCGACTGTACTTTCAAACTTACCAAACCATGTAAACATTACAAGGCATGCATTACATATCTCTATTACTGGTAAATTAAGTGGTAAAGCAAGCAAGTCGTCCCTGCCGACTTACGGTATACCCTGTACCATATAGAGGTACTTCATAAAGTCAAAAACGCTCAAAGTCGCCGTTAATTTACAAAAAAATTCTCTTAGCATGCAACAACAGTGAATGCATGCTATCTCGCTCACTCTAAACAGCTTATCTTGTACTGAGCGTTTCAGTACAAAACGGGAATACGTATATCTCCGAGAATTATTGGAGGATGTTGACACCAAATTTGGTGGCTCTAGCTCTTATAGTCTCTGAGATCTTGCTCTTCATACAGACGGACGGACATGTCTCAATCGACTCGGCTATTGATACTGATCAAGAGTATATATACTTCATGGGGTCGGAAATGCTTCATGACAATAAGATTAGTAGATTTCAAGTAGCATTATTAATACGCATCGGCTTGAATGGTTGTTTCTAAATATATATAACAATTTGTGGCAAAGGCATAAATTCAGTAAATTGTGTGTAAATTAGCTTAGCGGCTCATTTGCATTAGTTCACACCAATGAAAATATCCCATTTATTTGTTGTACTCGCTTTTGGTAGCGTTGTCGATCTTCGTCCGATATTTTTGGTTTTGAGGAAGTCCTGAAGGGGACGTCTTTGACATAACAGCTTTACTGTTTTGCGTCTTCACTTTATAGTTAATGTTTGCTGTTATCGTGCCCTGTATTCAACTATTGTGATGGACTACGTCCATCGTTGGGATACACAGCGTCTTCCAAACATTAATTTTTTTTTTTGTTTGGACATATGTTCTTACGGTTTTCTTATAGAGATCACTTATTCTTAGTTGGCATTGCTATGATTAATTATTATCAATTGGTTGCTGATTAAACTGACAACTTAGATTTTGTTGATGGCAAAATTCATCACCAATACGTGAAGTCTTAAAGGATTTTTTCTTAGCCTTGGGCATCTAGTGACAAGGAAAATTTTCAACATCTTTTTTGAGAAAATCATTTAAAAACTTCTTGGAATACCTCTCTCTTAATAATTTGCTCAAAGATTGGTCCTGTCACTATCGCCATGTATGTATTGTAACGAAAATCGCCTTTTTGGTGGGTCCCGTGGCCGAGCGGTTGGTTTCGAGTTGGTCAATCGGTATGGGGGTTAAAAAAGCAGCAACAGCACGACACGTTAGGATCGGATGGATTGTTCAGTTCTTTATTTTTCATAAAAATTGGTTATGTAGGTTATGACAACGGCCTACTCGGCGAGAAGGTGTATGTCGCCAGTGTTGAATTCCAGTGGTTTCGATCGCAAATCGAAGCGAGCCTTGTTAGCCTGTGCCGCAGCAAGTATTTGGCGGCGAGCATTCACATTTACCATTCGTAGTTGGTTCTGAAGCGTCTCTACAAATTCGGGGTATTCCTGAAGACACAGCATCGGATTGCCGAATAACAACTCGCAGGATAGTCGAATCTCGCGTCCGAAAGTCAACATGAAGGGTGAATATCTGGAACTCTCGTGTGGCGCGGATCTGTATGCCCGATAACGCTAGTGGTAGCAGCTCATCCCAGTCATGCTGATTAGTGGACACAAATTTTGCCAAATAATCCAGTAGGGGGCGGTTGAATCGTTCGACCATCCCGTCGGACTGTGGATGCAGTGGTGTAGTGTGGGTCTTCTCTATGTTTAAGAGTTGCATGCAGGTTTGGAAAAAAACTCGCTTCGAAGTTCCGTCCTTGGTCGGAATGTAAGACAAATGGAATGCCAAAACGGCAAAAGACTTCTTGGACCAGAACTCGGGCTACCGTTTCCGCGGTTTGATCAGGGATAGCTGCGCATTCAGGCCATTTGGTGAAATAGTCCATTACCACGGCAACATAGCGATTGCCCCGGTAAAGGGCCCAATATGTCAATTGCCAGGCGCTCGAAGGGTGCTCCCATGGTACTTGGTTGCAGGCGTCCCCTAGTCCCTAGATGCGGCCCTTTGCGGGCATTACACGTGGTACACCGGGCACACCAGATAGTGATGTCGGCGCTCTGACCGATCCAGTAATACCGTTTCTTGGCTTTGGCTAACGTTTTCTTTACGCCGAAGTGGCCACCAGTAGACGAGTCATGTACGCCACGAATGGCCAGGTCGATTAGCGAACGTGGTATGAGGGCTATCGGTGCGTTCTCGGCGTTCTTTATGGTTATGATTCTCAGGTCATCCAACGCAAGTCGCTCGAAGAGATGCCACAGCGCTCTTACTTCTGGACTCTCACCCAAGAGAATCGTTTTCGGCGGCCGTTCCGCAGCAGTCAGCCACTCTCGTACTTTCGCCAGCGCCTCATCCGACTCCTGGGCCTTACGATGGTCGGGCAAAAGGACCTGCGTGAACAGCACGTGGTGGCCGTCCTTGTCTTCAGCTCGTTGGCAAACATTACAGTCGTTACACGGTCGTCGGGACAGGCTATCCGCATTTCCGTGTTGTGACCCACTCCGGTGCTGTATTTGCATGTCGTACTGCTGAAGACGCTCGATCCAGCGCGCGACCTGTCCTTCTGGCTCTCGAAAATTGTACAGCCACTGTAGCGAAGCGTGGTCGGTCCGCAGTAGAAAGGGGCGGGCGTATAAATAATGATGGAAATGCTTGGTGGCTCGGACTACCGAGAGTTACTCACGTCGAGTTACACAATAGTTACGTTCCGCCGGCTGAAAGCTTTTGCTTAGTACTCGATGACTCGTTCTTCGCCGTCCTGTATGTGGCTAAGCACCGCGCCCGCTCCATTATTGGACGAATCTGTGTCCAAAACGAACTGACTCATATCGTTGGGAAAGGCCAAAATGGGTGCTGTGGTGAGACTGCATTTGAACTTCTCGAAGGACTGCTTGTCATGACATCCCATACGAACGGGCGTATTTTCTCCGTTAGTTGATGCATTGGGCGAGCGATGGTTGCGAAATTGGGAATGAATTTGCGGTGAGCAAAGCCCTTGGAATGCCGCACTATCTTCTTGCCCGGGCGAGGACCAGCTGAGCACTTTGCTGATTTTTGACGGACACGCCTGGAGTCCATCTCGTCCTACAATGTGGCCCAGATAGTTTACCTGTTTCTGGAAAAAGCTGCATTTCTTTGGACTGTCTTTAAGGCCAGCCCGCAATAGTCGCTCAAATACTTCTGTCAGATGTGCAAGGTGCTCTTCCACTGTGTTGGAGTGGACAATAACGTCGTCTAGGTACACCATAGTCGATTTCCATGTCACTCCTGTCAAAAGGTTATCCATTAGGCGTTCAAAGGTGGCCTGGTCATTACATATTCGAAACGGCATTACTTTAAATTCGAACAGTCCGGTATCGCATGTGAATGCCGTTTTAGGACGGGAAGAATCGTCTGCACTTGCCAATAGCCGCTTTGTAGGTCCATCGTCGAAAACCATTTCGAGCCATAGAGTGTAGCCAGAATATCGTCCATCTTAGTTAACGGATAGGAGTCTTTCACTGTCATCTCGTTAAGGCGGCGATAATCGACGCAAAATCGTGTTGATCCGTCTTTCTTCTTGACGAGAACTACAGGAGATGACCATGGGCTAGCAGACGGGTGAATTGCGCCACGCTCTTTCATGTCTTCGACCAGCCGCATTACCTCCGTTTTTCGGGCGACGGGTATTCGTCGAGCCATCTGCTTAATAGGACAAGATTCCCCAGTTTTAATGTGACGCAAAGCCAGATCAGTTGGGCCAGTCTCGTCATCTTTCCAAGCGAATATTTGTGGATATCGAGCTAAGAGTTCACTCAGCGACCGTGCGTCGGTGGTAATTCGGGGTCCCATGACTGGTTTCACTCTGCGGTAGTCTGTCGGGTGTCTTCAGGTTGACTTAGCTGCAGCACTTCTACGGGGTCTGCTTTACCCAAGATGAGGTTGGGTGGCAGGACTTTTTCGTGTAGGCTGAGGTTCGTGATTCGGGCAGTAAGGTAGCCAGATTTTTTCTTTTTCATTGGAAAATAAATGCAATTTTATTTACATATGTATGTATGTTTCCTACAATTTGCAAGGTGCAAGGACTTGTTTGTTATTAACACCGGCATAGGTCGTGTACTTTGGTGAGGTTCCATTGAGAGCAAATCGGCAACCTCAACAGCGACTCGTACTTGAGCCTCTGAGGTGCTGGCACCCAAATGTGGTGTAGCCACAACTTTTGGATGACTGATTAGAGCCTTTGTAACAGCGGATTTAGGTGGCTCTTCAGGATATACATCGAAGGCTGCACCAGCCACTTTGCCACTCTCAAGGGCATCAATGATGGCCTGTTCATCGATAATGCCGCCACGTGCCACATTCACAACTTCAACGCCCTTTTTGCACTTTGAAAGCGTTTCAGAAGATATAAGATTTCTGGTGGCAGGTATCAATGGTGTGTGTACTGTTATGTAATCAGTCTGTGGCCAAATCTCTTCCAGTGTTAGATTTTCAATTCCAGCCGCTTTGGCTTCAGCCTCCGTGGTAATGGGATCATAGCCAATTATCTTCATGCCCCAAGCATTCATGCGAATTGCCACCTCGCGACTTATGCGACCCAGACCAAGAACGGCTAATGTCTTGCCATAGAGCTCGGTGCCACTGTAAAGCTTCCTGTCCCTGCGTCCTTCCTTCATACTTTGACCGGCGGTTACGACGGGACGGGCGAGAGCACCAATTAGGATACATGTCAACTCACAAGCAGAAATCGAATTCCCACCCGGAGTGTTAAGTACAACAACATTGTTTGTTGTTGCTGCAGGAACATCAATATTATCAATTCCAGCTCCGGCACGACCAACAACTTTCAGACTACCAGCTCCGGCTGCAAGTACTTCCGCGGTTATTTTCGTATCAGAACGAACTATTGCGGCGTCAAAGTTTTTAACTTCCTTGCATAGTTCATCCACGGGGAGTTTCAATTTGTACGTAACTTTGATACCATGCTTTTCTAAAAGTTCCACACATGACTTATCGACCAAAACATTTTTAATGCTAATGGGCATATTGGCAATTTTTATAAAAACAACAATTTGATGAATTTAAGCGAAGAGGGGGAGCTCCAGGCACCTTTACAGCGACAACATGTTTCGGTGGGTAAACTTTGAACACCAGTACATCCATACGAATACGTAGCTTGGGCGTTGCGACTTCCTCCTGAATTCGCATTTCTCTACTAGCTGCGTATGCAGAATAGTTCTGCTAAGGGTGCGACCAACTTGCGCTTGTACTCGCATCGCCATGCCGAGCGCCTCTTGCAGCTGGCTCGGTTTACTGGAGATCACTAATCCTTGCAACGCTTTGTCGCGTATGCCGTCCACGAACTGCTATAACATCTGATTGGCAACGCCAATTTGTTAAAAAAAGGCCAGACTGGCTGCTCTGAAGTGAGTTGCGCAGCTGACTGAATGGAATTTCCTACCTAGATTAAGACCGGTGAATTAATTTTGTAGAATAAATAAAGAACACATCCAATCCTAACGAGACGTGCTATTGCCGCCTTTTCAACACCCATACCGATAGAAACTACTAGAAACCAACCTCATTGGAAAAAAAAACTTTTTGGGATGATTTTTAAATTAAATTACTTTTTTCTAATTAAGAATAACAGTTATTTCACGACTGATAAACAAATAAAAATCAAAAATAAAAGTTTTTCATAAGAAATGTTTTAAAAATAAAAATTTTTGGATTGAATGAATATTACTAATTTTGTTACCAGTTATTACTGTTTTTTTTTAAATATAATTTACAACTCTTATGTACGTACGTACGCTTACCCGAAATTCATAATCACAAAAAATTCAAATCGTTTAGACGATGAAATATCATATTTCGATTGAAAAATTATTTCCTTTAGAAGGAAATGTGTCCCTTCGCGAGCTTTTCCAATACACAATTTAAGAAAACACGAAAGCGCCACAACCAGGAGTAACAGTAGAAAGTCCTTCAGAAGAAATCTGAACCATACTTCGAACTAGAATATTATATAAGATCGAAACTTCTCTTACATTTATTTCTTTTTCAATAAACTTTTTCAAAATTTATTTAATTTTTCGTTTATGAACGCAATACTTTGTTAAAACTAGCGCTAGATAATTTTGTCTTGGCACTTCAAAGGCCCGGAAATAACTTATAGTTTTGGATTCTTTTTTTAGCAACTCTCGAAACAATAAACAGCGAATAAGCTAGGAAAATGTAATTTGAGACTTCCAAACAAAAATATGGCTGTCATGCAATAACAAAATGGATAAGTTCTTATTTTAATTTGCAATGTGCGTAAGTATTGTCTTCTATTTTCTAGAAGTATTTTAGATGTGAGTTGATGCCTTGAGTTTTAATGTTGCAATAAAAAGGCTATTTGGTATATTGCCATTATGTACAAGGTTTTGTTTATAGTCTTTCGATCCAGAAGTAAAGAAAAAGTGGAATCTTAACCAAAAAGCGATTCTTGGATCTTCAAATATTTATTTTTCGTTGTAAGTTAAACTAAGCAGATATAGCATCAATTCAAAAAAAATTTGTATTTCTATTTTTATTCAAACTATTCGAAAAAACTAAACAAACTACCTAACCTCCAAAGTAGAGATAATTTAAAGTTTTAAATATCTAATTTGTTATATTTTGTAAAACAAAAAATTAGTGCGATCAATTTAATTATACCATATTTCTTATTTATAATTTTTTGCAGGTTCTTCTATCTATATCACTTTGCCTTTTATGCATATCATTATCGGTTTGGCGGACAATATCGGACATTAGCTCTGCTCTCATCGTATTTGTTTATTCAGGTGGGTTAAATAGGATGAATAATTGGGTCACCTGGCTTTTCCATATAATGAAATTGGCTTTATTTTCAGCATTCGATGGTATTTTTTTTTCATCGATATGAATTGCCTGCTATAATTGCACAGCGTCAATTCTTCATTATATCACGAAACCAAATGAATCCAGCTAGAGGTGCTGGCAATGGTGAAGTGGCTGCTGTTGTTATTTCTAATGGACAGCAAGCATCTTTGCATCGTGCTCGCCTTATTGTTATGCGTCTTTTTCGTCAAATGGCTGCCCAGCGTCAGGTGCAACGGTTATTAAATGAACAGGTAGAGGAAAGAGGTCAGGACCAGCGCCAGCTGCAAGAAGAAGCTAACAATGATACTGTCCTTTTAGGACGTTTACCTATGCTACAGTACCGCGAACAAATTGTTATGGTCCAGCGAGTCTTTTTTAATATAAATTTGAGGCGCATTAACCCGTCAGATATATCTGATATATTGCGGAACCACATTCAAATGGCAACAGTTGAAATCGCAACCACTAATGAGGAGAGAGAGGAAGAAGAGACAGTTAATGAACTTGGATGGGGAGATTGGACAAGATCAACTAGTAGCAGGGCATCATTCACGTCAGGTAAGTTCTTTTGGCTTAGAAAATAGTAATTTTGTTGTAGCAGGAACCCAATCAACATAATTTTAATTTCGCAAAGAAGCCGGGGTCATATAAACTTATTTTTAAAATTTTATTCAAAAAAAATATACCTAGTTTTTGTTGTTGTTTATTATTTCAAAGTATTTCCTTTGAATTATTTATTTGCGCGCAAATATCATTAGAACGACTTGCCCACAACTCCTGCCCAACCGACAGAGGTTGGTATTCAGCACAAAGAACTTGAAAATGTTATTAGTGGTTCAGCGAGAAAGAGATAGAGGTACACAATTTCTAGTAGGTCTACAATTAACTGATAGATTAACTTGGTTCAATTATTCAGTAAATTTACGGTCCATAAGAACACCCAAATCATTCATCTCATTAAAACGTTTTAAAGGAATATTATTCAGAAAATATGTTACCAACTGCGGAATATTTGTGTAAATTATCTTTTTCGCGTGAATCCCAACGAGTTCCCTAAGTTCCACAACCTCCCTAACCGACCGAGGGTCGCCACGCGGCTCGAGTCGCGAAACATTCCACAAAACAGACAAAAAATCGAAAACTATAACTAGATAGAAGTGGGAAGAGCTCTAAACTGGTTACATGGCAAAGATTGTAATCAGAATCGTGCAACACCGACCTAATGGAACAGCGAGAAAGAGATAGAAGTATAAATATAAAATAGAACCTTTTGTGTTCTGCTTGTCAGATATTCTCAAAAAAAAAAAAAAAAACTAAGGGCTTGGGGAGCCAATATTATTTAACTGCGTATGATGGAATCAAAGCCTTGCCGAAATCAGTATATGACATCAGTTTGCTTTCCTATACTATAAATATATGCATTAGATTTTTTACCAATTTTATGGAGTGGAGTTATGTAGGATGGAAAAGTGGAAGATTACGTCTTCCAAAAAAAAGTTTTAGAATTGGTTTACATGAAGACTCAGCAGACTCGAATGTGAAAAGATCCTCATAAAATGCTGCAATGACTTGATCAGAGTCTGCTCCATTATTTTCAAAAGATAAGCATAATGGGGAGAAAGATGTGTTAATCAGTATTGACGTATTGACAGCTATAAAAATGCTTGGAATACCGGGAAAACTACTAATATACAACTTACAACTCTGAAGGTAATTCCTGTAGCATTGTGTATTAGGCATCGATGTATTTGGAACCAGCGACTGCGTAAAGAGAAGAACCGATGAGCAATAATCCGATTTAAATACTTTACTAACTCACGAATAGTTTTTTTCGTTTTCTTCTCATGCAAAAAAAAAAAAAATTTATTACTTTTCGAAAAAAAAAATGTTTTTTTTTATATTTTCTGTACTCAAAAATTAAAAGTCAAACCATAAGAATAAGCTTTAAATATCTTTAAATAGCAAGTCTCATAAGCGAAATGTAAATAATAATAGTACACTCTTTTGAAACTATTTATAAAACAAACCACTCGGTGTTCTGTTGACTCTCTATTGACTCAATTAATATTACAAATCTCTATCAAACTTTAAAATTTTACGCACTTGACTATCATCGTAGAAGTAGTAAGGAACGAGAGATTCTTTCAATGCAAACAAATATTATAATGGTGATGAAAGTTGTTTAATAGCAAGTTTTGAGACAAATACATTGAAAAAATATCGAAGAAGCAGCTGACTTCGACCGTGCAAACTACCACTATAAATTGGTTTTTAGCATAAACTTCTATTTAATCAAGGTTTTTTATTGCATTTAAATTTGGAATCAAAATGTATTTTCCATATAAAGTAAGCTAAAACCCTTTTTTATATTTTTGTGCCAAATAAAAGTGCGATACCTTTAATATAGTGCTAAATATTGTTTATTTTTCAATTGCGGAAGTAGGCGTGTCAAAAATTTGTGTGACAAATGGTTGTTCTAGATATTATAATCTTTGATGTTCATACGGAAGGATAGACGAACAGATAGACGACGTCCTTTCTTTTATCATTTTATCGTAAGGGTATAAAATTATATAATATAAATAAAAAATATAATTAATCAGAGTTGTTGTTTAAGCATGTTTCTATGGTTTGAGTTTTATTTTTTGAGTGAAAGTACAAAAATCAAGAATGACTCAACAATGATTTTTATTTTTGGAAAAAAAAAATAAAAATCACAAAATTATTTTTTCTTTTTTTTGGGAAATATAAAAATTAAAAATTATTTTTATTTTTTTTTATTAAGAATAACACTTATGCCATGAGTAAAAAAATACAAATAAAAAATAAGAGTTATTTTTAACAATTATTTTAAAAATAAAAAATACCAATTATTTTGAATTAAATGAATACTTCTCATAATTTAATGATTACTATTGATTTTTTTGAATATAACTTATAACTGTTACGGACCCTGATAAAAACATAAACAAAAAAAATATCCAAAATGATAGTATAGCCCTTTCTTATTTTGTTTTACCTTCTTTCAAAATTTTAGATGTCAAAACAAAACAGCAAAGCCAAACAGTGACAAGAGCAGCAGTACTGGGCATAAATAATGGAACAGGAAGAACGAAAATAGGCAAAGTCAAGACTGCAGAACATCCTCCAGGAGTGTCCCAAATACTGATACATTTTAATGCCTCTAGAGAGGATGTTATAAATATGACGAAAAAGAAACTCACGGCTGCAGAAAAAACCAGAACAATCCATCTGGAGCCAAAACAATTAGACATTAATTTAATGTCAATGCAAAGACACAAAAGCAGTGGATTACCAAGTGAAAGAACTTTGATTTTCCAGCAACAACATAAAAACTTACTCGATGAGCGCTTAACAGTAACAATACCATCAGCAGCAACATTTATAGCAACAGTACCAACGATGGATAGTAGTCAATCAGATGATTTTATAAAGGTCAACCGTTTTACGTCAAAACCAAATTATGAACTGCGTAGCAAGTGGTCTTGTAAGAAGATAAGGGGTTAGACGAGGCTAATCCACTAATAAAACCGGCACAATGACATGTTGGAATTTTTATTTTTATTATGGTTTTTGACACTTATCGTCGTCCCATAATATGTCATATCTAAATAAAAATGATATAGTAAATTTAAATTAAGTTATCTGGTACTTATATGTCACTTACGAGCTGAGATCAGACATGTCTACAGCTTGGGTATAAAAGTGTGTGTAAATGTGGATAAATATGTTTGCAATGGAAATATATGTGTTGGCATTGTTTGAATTGGAAACATTGTTTTTATATATTGTAGCTTTTGAAATTTTTGAAGTAACTCCTATTATTTTCAGTACCATTTTAATACCAACTCTATTACTAAATGTAACGTAAAAAAGAAAGTTTTTTTGTGACCCCAGGAAGCATATTTGGGAAAAGTTTTTTTTCCTTATTTTTGCTTGCTCTTTTCCAATATTTAGCCGAATTTTACAAAAATGGTAATTCTTAAATCTACAAGTTCGCAGAGGTAGCGACAGATACTTAAATTTTGATAAGTTATTCTTTTATTTATTTGGAGATAAATGGAATAGATGTAATAATGACGTAAATAACAAGATAAACCTATGGTTGATGAAATATGATATGCTTGTCTTTTAACATATTTTCTTGATCTGAGGTAATATAGCACTGTCCGTCTGTTTGGATCAACGCGATCTCCTCCGAGATTCTTGGGGCCACAGAGCCGACATTTTTTTTAAAGTTTCTTTTATCATATAGCTCGCACAGGAGCGGTCAGTAGAAAATAGGATTTTTTGTTTCTCAATCGAATATGACAAAGCTATAAGCTATAATATATCCAGACAGTTTTATCAGAATTGGTTGACTGTATCATAAACAGTGGTTGTTGAGGGAGTGATTAACAGGGTTCGACAATTTTGTTAGCAGTCACTTTATTCAATTTTTATTTCAAGCAATAGATTCTTAAGTTAGTTAGAAATAGCGAGCTGATGAAAGTAGCGAGCTGCTTTAAAAAACTTTGTATTTTTTCTTCGTGAATATCTCCCGGTTGTTTACCTTTCAGAAATCCGAATTTTACAACTGCTATTTTGGTAATGGGGCGGATCATCGATCCATTTGGGGTGTTTACCATACCTCTGCGCACCTGACCATCTCTAGCGGTAACGCCATCGGTAATGGGCCCTTTAACTACAAATTTCTTTGAAGGTTGTCGTCTACGATTATAACAATATCTCCAACGTTTATTGAAGAGCGTTTAGGGAACCACTGCTGCGTCTTGTTAAAGCCGGCGTGTATTCTTTAATGCATCTTCTCCAGAAATTATCGGCAAACAGTTGCGTCTGATGCCATCGTAATCTCAGATCGGAAGTTACCTATACCATTTATAGCCACTTGCTGAGCTGAGAAGTAGGTGAATCGGCTTTAGGGCTTGGTCATCTGCTGAATCTAAAGAAACCAAGGTTAGTGGCCTTGAGTTTATTATAAATTCGGAGGGCTTCATCATTAAAGCTATTTGTCGGATAGATAGATTTCAAGACAGATTTTACGGATCGAACAAAACGTTCCCATGCGCCTCCCATGTGAGATGCGGCTGGTGGATTGAAACGCCATCTGATAGCTTCAAAGTAGACGGTTATTTTGACAAAATCGTTCTTTATAAGCTCCTCCTTAACAGATTTTTGTTTGGCGTTAAAGTTTGTTGTCGGAGAAGATTTAACTTGGAGTGCCATACAATTTCTCAGATACATTATGCATGAGCTCGAGTTTAAATGCCACTGAAATCAACGGCTCTCACCGTGAGGCATGTGAAAAGAACACCCCAGCATTTTTTTTTTGCGTCTTCGAATATTAACCAGCATAGCACCGAAATTCTCTACTTACTGCTGTGCATGTAAAAGGTCGTTCAAAGCTGGCCAATCACGCATTCGGAAAGTTTGCCATTTGTGGTGGTTGGGATTTTTACATTTTTGACATGCATTCCGGAACACTCGTAGCCGTGGTATGTAAAATGAGCTTTTGATTAGGTTGACAGTGTATTCGTGCATGATATGGTACAATGGCGACACACCCACACCCCAACGTAATTTTATCTGGTCATTTGTCCTCGGGTTGTCCAAGAAAATGAGGAGAACTGTGTGACATGACAGCAGACCCAACGAATCAAATATAGACATCAGCACTAGTAAGACTTCTCACTTCTACTTCTTCAGTAAATTCTGAGAATCTCGAGAACCTGAAAATAAACTTAAAAACGTCGCTAGTCGTGTCTCAATACATACCAATTACCTTTTCGGGTCCTTCTAGCTCTTTGGGGCATTGAGTTCGTATTGAGTGACGCACAAGATATTGAAGAACAGCATTTCAGTTGGAGCTCAATTCTTACCGTGAATCGACCTTCTGCATATATATCTCGCACTAAGGATGCAACTGTTATGGCTTTGGTGTCGTCTGGGAAACTGTAGATTAGGTCATCCACGTAGTGAGCTTTGTTGATGGACTCAAATGCCCTTTGATTTTTATATTGGTATTTCTCCGCATTTTTATCGAGCATATAATAAGCATTTCAGTGAGCGCAGTTAATGCCGAAGGTCATTGCACGCATGATAAATATTCTTCGAGTATTCTCGTTCTTCTTCATCGATTGAAATCGTTGGGAGTGCATGTCGCATTTTTGGATGTTTATTTGATGGAACATTTGAGATATGTCACCGCATACGGCGAACTCGAAATGCCATCAGAACGTGGGTTAATGGATACCAAACACGATCGGTCGAATTAATTACTTCTTCGGTTTGGAGTTTAACTGCATATCTTTTTAAGAGTAGATTTCAAGGCTCTTTCTTATGACATCATCAATTTTATTCCAATTACATACGCAATGATGCATACACCCGTGTGCAATTGGATGTGATGCGCTCATTTCGAGCTCCTTCGCTAATCTTTCGTGGTACGGTTAGAGACCAGTTATTGGCGGCAATAAGAATCATCGAATATCGACAGTTTGCTTAGGTAATGCAAGCTTTCTGCTTGAATGAGTGTTGTTAAGCTACAACTTTTTGATTGTATCTATTTCCGAAATTTGTATATAAGCTCTTACGGAGTCTTCTTCGGTTTTTGTGGTTTGGTTTGGGTATGAGTTTTTACGTTACTAGATTTTAGTGGCGTAGGCATTTATGATGCGGCTTTAGCATGTTGGTCGAGCCAATCACTGAATATCCTTTTGACCGGTATGGAGGCGTTGGGGGGATGTATAGCCTAGCTTAATTTTTGTTAAGTTG
This sequence comes from Drosophila emarginata, assembly GCA_037075365.1. Taxonomy (NCBI): domain Eukaryota; kingdom Metazoa; phylum Arthropoda; class Insecta; order Diptera; family Drosophilidae; genus Drosophila; species Drosophila emarginata. The sequence continues at coordinate 655,316 of JBAMCD010000250.1, forward strand.
GTAATTTGTCGATCAGCTCTTGCAGGAGCATCGGATTGACCAAATGTGATGTTAAATTGCATGCTTCCATGGTGGCGCACCTATCTGTAGGTATACTGATTTTCCTGATTTGCTCTGGTAACTTCAGTAAACAATGAAGGGAGTATCAGCGTATCGCGGACTATTTCGTAAGCATTTTCTTTTAGACTTTTATGAAGTCGAAGCATATTCTCCTCTGAAAATCCAGCCATCTTGTTGCTGTTCCTGTACATACTGGTAAATATTGGCCAGTCCTCTGAGTTTCCTTTGAAAAGTAAGAGATCTGGCGATAAAAGTTACCTTGCGGTTAACTGAGAAGCAGTAGATTAATTTGATTAGAAAGATATTCAGTGTGCTCCCTGTTGCTGTGCAAGCAAGATGTATTTTTGTTCGATGTATTTTTCTGCTTCACGGGATTCTTTCAGCTTTGCCGACATCAAATTATTTGAGCTTGAAGTCAGAGATTTTTCCAATGTCTTTATTAAAAGGAAGGTATAGGTATAGTTGTTGGCTGCTATTTGGGCTGTTCAAAAGCATTAATAGTCTTCCGGGGTGTGCATGCAAGTGATGTAGACGGTCTTTGTCCAGAGCTTGTTGATGCAATGTTATCAGCTAATTCATTACTGCTGTTGCAAGTCCATTCTTTCAGAGCGATTGAGCTGGTAATCCCAACATTTAAATAGTGATACCAGTCGCTGAAATTGTCGCATTGTAACGATCCTTTAGTCCTTACTATTGGCAGAGCTGGATTTCAGGAGCCGGGTACGACACAACAAATTTATATTTTTCGCTGGTAAAAATAAGGAAACTCTTTAGTTTGATTGTGGTATTATAGCATTATAATTTATTAAAGCGTAATTTCTTGCCGCTGATGGCAGCTTTAGGACGATGATGGACTTGTGATTGGGTATGACGGGCACACTCGGTAAGCCGTATGCTGTATGATCTTCTGGGCAGATAAAAGAGTGTTTGTCCCTACCTGTTACCGGGAATACTCCAGGACTTGCCCGTCTAACCTCACACGCTGCCAATCTCCGAATATTTGCTAGGACTACTCCAAGTCTCTCCCCATTATGCCGGGAATCCTTCGGGTCTTCCCTAACTGTGCTAGGAATACTCCTAGCCTCCCCTACCTGTGCCAGGGGTACTCCGGGTCTTCCTTCGCTGTGCTAGTAACACTCCAAGTCTTCCCTATCTGTCCTAGGAATAATTCCTAGTATTGTTTGTTTTTGCTTCAAATACCTTGCTCCTTGCCCATGTGGTTTTCCTTTACTTGGATAGCTCGCCAATTGCTGCAGCTTTCCATATTGCTGCGCACCCATCCGCTGTCGTCTTTCTCCCATAATCATTTTCCAGATCACCCATACACGCATACGCATACCTCAGTGAAATAAGTATATGTGCATTGTCATATTTTGACAAAAATTCAATGAAAAACAAAATAAAAATTTTGAATTCTTTAAACTTAATTAGTATTAATGTATAGTTTTCGAAATATATATATAATTATTTTCAACAAACTTAAAAAATTTAATTTACAAATTTCATTTCATATGAAATAAGTATATGTGCAATAAGAGAAAAGTGGAAAAAACTAAATAATTTGTTCTGTTATCCAAAAAAAAATTTTCTTTTTAATAGTTAATATGTTTTCCCCTTTTAAAAAGCATTTGATTAAATCGTTTTGGCATCGAATTTGATAAGTTTTGAAGCGTGGAAATGTCAATTTGGTCCCATTCTTCTATCAGTGCCTTTTTAAGGTCCTTCACAGTATCAAACTGTCGATTATTCTTGTAGACCTTGCGGGACAATATTCCCCATAGGTCTTCAATTAGGTTTAGATCCGGACTGATCGCCGGCCATTCTAAAATAGGTATATTTCTTTCCAAAAAAAATTTTTTTGTCTTCCGAGCAGTATGAATTGGTGCGTTGTCTTGCTGGAAAATCCATTCATCTCCGAATAAGTCTCCAGCAAACTCAATAAGGATTGTGTCTAACAATTCTATATATATTTCTGCATTTGTCCTTGTGGGTATGAAACAGAGTGGGGACTTTCCTGCAAATCCAAATGCTGCCCAAATCATTAAGGATCCTCCACCGTGGTTGCGCTTATGGCATGTCTTACGTGGTTGCCTTTTATCTCGCCAATACTTTTGGAAACAATCTGGCCCGTCTAAGTTAAACTTTTTTTCATCGGAAAAAATTACTTTTTGGAACTCCTCCTACCAAAATTTATACTTGTCTCCAAATGCGATGCGCGCGGTTATATGGCGTTTCAATAGCCTAGGTACAGACTGTCGGGAAGCATATACTTATAACCGTGTCGGACACCTGTAAAATCTGATTTACCCGTCTACTGGATACATTCAGATTAAGTTGTCGTTTGATTTCAGTGCAAGACATGCTGTCTTCCACGGCCAGTCGTCGAATTTGCCTCTTACAGCGCTCATCAATGTCGGTGGGTCGACCGGTCCGCTTATTTTTTCCGTAATTTTCTGGATTTCCGATGAAATTGGCCACTGTGTTTCTATGCCTATTAACTCTGGCAGCAATATAGGTAATGTTTTTTCCAGCTTCGGCCAATCCTATGATCAATCCTTGGTCCTTGTCCGACAAATGTGATCCACGAGGCATTTTAACGTAAAATCTCAATAATAAAAAGATTGTTGAACTCGAATGCAATTTAAATTGTTTTGCTCACTTTCTAATTAAAAAAGAATTTGTTTTGGGTGCTCTTGAACGCTTGATCATACGCTAAAGCACATTATTACCAGAATGCACATTTACTTTTTTCATAAGAAACCTACGAACTGGCGCGCAAATTTGGGATAACGGTACTAAAAATGAAGTCCAAAGAGAAGTCATGGAATATGTACATATGCTATATGTATGTACTCCAAATTAATGTACCGTTAGATTTAAATAAAATACAACGACAAGAATAAAAATGCACATATACTTATTTCACTGAGGTACATCGGTATGCATGTCCTTCGGCCTTTCGATCGCTCTCTGGCTGCCACCACCCTTGCTCTCAATCGCTAACAACAGCTCTTAATCTCTATACATCCCAATCGCCCCTAAATATAATAATAAGCATAACAATAATGAGTAAAATATATGATAATCAATATCTATAGGAACATCAATAATATGTAATAATAAATACTTATAATAACAACATCAATATGACCAACACGCTGCATTAAATCCACAGTACTTGGCTGCCATCCTTACAATTGTTCTCCGGTTACCCTTGTAGCCCGCCGTTGGAGTGTTATGGTTTTCACCCATTACGCACTGCCTCATTGTCCTTGGTACGCAAAGCTTCCTTGAGATCACCTCTTCTTGCCCGGCTCTGTGCAGTATGTTCCGGTATAGTTGGCCATTTTCTAGAGTATAGTCTGTGTACTACTGCGGATTCTCCTTCAGTTTCATTTTCATGGCCCGTATCCAGCCGCATCCTTGACTTGCCTGTTGCATTCTGTCGCCATTGTCCTTTACCGTTCTGCATGTTTCTAATGGTTGTCTCGACAATGCATCTGCTACCATATTCAGATTGCCCTTAGCTATCTCGAAATCATACTGTTGTAGTTCCAACGCCCATCTCGCAATTCGTCCTGTTGGGCTTTCGATGCTGTTCAACCATTTTAGGGCCAAGTGATCAATAATCACCTTAAAGTGATGGCCCTCTAAATATGGTTTCACTCTTCTGACTTCCCATAATATCGCCAAGTATTCCTTTTCCGTTGCTGAGTAGTTTTGTTCTGCTGGGCTTAATGTTCTACTGGCGTATGAGATGACCCTTTCCCCTTCATCTGTATTCTGTGTTAATATTGCCCCCACGCCATAGTTGCTTGCTTTCGCTTGCAGTACAAACATCTTTGAGAAATCCGGACATGCCAGACAAGCTGATGGATGTTTCTCTTCCTATACCCATTTTGTTTTCTTTCTTAACAACTCATTTAACGGTTGCAATATCGTCGCGAATCCTGGCACAAATAGTCTGTGCCATGATGCTACTCCAAAATATTGCCGCAGTTACTTTGTGTTCTTTGGTGGCTTTAATTCGTCGATTGCTGCCACCTTGTCTGGATCTATATAAATTTCCCGTTGGGTCACACGTTGCCCCAGGAATCGTAACTTCTTTCTAAAGACCTGGGACATGTATGGGATAGAAATAAATATGATCCCCAGGGCAACGCCGGAATTATTAAAAGATAAAGCCCTGAAATGGTAAATAACCGGCATTGGGGAGCATGGAAAAAGTTCACTGAAGCGTTTAAGAAATATTTCCCACCAAGGGGATATTTCAGTAAAATTGCCGACCTGGTGAAAGCCAGGAAACAACGATGGAATAAAGCATTCAAAGCCTTTATGGTCGAGATGCAGACAACGATGAGACCGCTAAAATGCCCAGAATTCGTGCAGCTGGAGATCATTATGGAGAACTGCATACCTGTTCTGAAGATATACATTCGGCCACACAGTATCAGGACATTAGAAGGCCTGATGATGTGGACGAGTTTGAGATGCTTGAGATGGAAAGGAGGCAGTCCAGACAGGAATCGGCGGATGACACAAACACCAATGAATGAATAAAGGCGGGGTGCCTTGCAGGAGATGGAATACGGTCTGTAGACGATGCCTGGGCGAAGAGCCACCGGTGCCAGCACAAAGAAGGAGTATTATAAATGACTCCAATGGGCGTGCCGGAGTTGTGGGTCTGAAGGACATTTCGCCCGTGAGTGTAGACGTAGGAGATTGATGCTCTGCTGGGTATGTGGGAAAATCGGCAAGAGGTCAATGAATTAATGTATGGTGGCTGGAATCGCAAAACGGATCCAGCCTACAAGAGGCGAGCAGGGACCGGCACTCCCCGAAACCAATAGGAAAACTATGGGAGGGGGAGAACAAGCTGCCGGCGGAAATTAATATGCCAGACACACGAAGAAAGGCAACGATAGATTCAGGCGCCACAAGCAGTTTTGTGAGTCAGGAGCTGATAGCTCACAAACGCACGAAAACAGGTGCAATTGGCAGATGGGTCAACAAAGGACATAAAGTGGCAATGAGTCGCCAAGATACAATTAAGACAAGGAGGTAATGATGCAATTAATGGATAGAATATTATAAAAGAAATGAGAGCAAGAATTGCATGCGCAGGACTTAACATAAAAATTCCACCTAGGAGCAGAGTAAATGGCAAACTAGCCGAAAGAAAATCGTCCATCGGAGTGACAGATGTTCCAAAAGCAAACAATTTCACGCAAGGCGAGTTGGCAGAACTAGCCAAAATATCCGGAACGTCGAAAGTTGGTTACTATGTGTGATGATAGACCCATCAAAGAGAAATACTATTCGACGAATTCAAAAATGCAGGGGATTATCAACGAAAAGGTGGACGAATTAATGGCAATATGATACATAGAGAGTTTAAGTATCCCGTACAGTTCACCAATAGTAATAGTGAACAAATGCAAACGAGGAAATGGAGGTTCTGCGTAGATTTCAGACAGATAAATGTAAAGTCAATAAAAGACGCCTACCCAATGTGAGAGAAGCCAAATTTATAAGCAGCTTGATATAAAGAATTGTTATTGGCAAATAAAAATGGACAAAAATAGCAAGAAGATGACAGCATGTACGGTACCAGGGAAAGGACTGTACCAATAAAAGGTGATGCCGTTTGGTTTGCACTCCGCATCAGCAACTTTCCAGCGAGCTTTGGATATGGTAATAGGACCTGAAATGATGCCCCATGCGTTCGCTTATCAAGACGATATCATTGTGGTCAGCCGAACTATGAAGGACCATAAGATGCATTTAAAAGAGGTCGTCCATATTCTGAAAGTTGCAAATTTAAGAATAAATGCGGGAAAATGCCAGTTCTTCAGAAAGCAGTTGAGATGCTTCGGGCATGGTGTGACCAATCAGGGAATTGGTACAGATCCACCAAAGAACACAAAGTAACTGCGGCAATATTTTGGAGTAGCATCATGGCACAGACTATTTGTGCCAGGATTCGCGACGATATTGCAACCGTTAAATGAGTTGTTAAGAAAGAAAACAAAATGGGTATAGGAAGAGAAACATCCATCAGCATTCGATATGGTAAAAGGGAAGTTGATGACGAACCCGGTGCTGGCATGTCCGGATTTCTCAAAGATGTTTGTACTGCAAGCGAAAGCAGGCAACTATGGCGTGGGGGCAATATTAACACAGAATACAGATGAAGGGGAAAGGGTCATCTCATACGCCAGTAGAACATTAAGCCCAGCAGAACAAAACTACTCAGCAACGGAAAAGGAATACTTGGCGATATTATGGGAAGTCAGAAGAGTGAAACCATATTTAGAGGGCCATCACTTTAAGGTGATTATTGATCACTTGGCCCTAAAATGGTTGAACAGCATCGAAAGCCCAACAGGACGAATTGCGAGATGGGCGTTGGAACTACAACAGTATGATTTCGAGATAGCTAAGGGCAATCTGAATATGGTAGCAGATGCATTGTCGAGACAACCATTAGAAACATGCAGAACGGTAAAGGACAATGGCGACAGAATGCAACAGGCAAGTCAAGGATGCGGCTGGATACGGGCCATGAAAATGAAACTGAAGGAGAATCCGCAGTAGTACACAGACTATACTCTAGAAAATGGCCAACTATACCGGAACATACTGCACAGAGCCGGGCAAGAAGAGGTGATCTCAAGGAAGCTTTGCGTACCAAGGACAATGAGGCAGTGCGTAATGGGTGAAAACCATAACACTCCAACGGCGGACTACAAGGGTAACCGGAGAACAATTGTAAGGATGGCAGCCAAGTACTGTGGATTTAATGCAGCGTGTTGGTCATATTGATGTTGTTATTATAAGTATTTATTATTACATATTATTGATGTTCCTATAGATATTGATTATCATATATTTTACTCATTATTGTTCTGCTTATTATCATTACATTATTATTATATTTAGGGGTGGTTCATTATTTATTAAGATAGGGTTTAGTGGGGAAAATTATTGCGATAATTGATTATATATATATTTAGTTAGTAATCTATTATTAGGCGATTGGGATGTATAGAGATTAAGAGCTGTTGTTAGCGATTGAGAGCAAGGGTGGTGGAAGCCAGAGAGCGATCGAAGGCCGAAGGGCATGCATACTGATGTATGCGTATGCGTGTTTGGGTGACCTGGAAAGTGATCGTGGGAGAAAGAAAGTCCGCTGACGACAGCGCGGATGGAAAGCTGCAGCATTCAAAAGGGCAATTTTACCATGCATAGTAATATGCGAGTTATGCTGCGGGGTCGGCAGAAAAAGGCGACACAAAGAAGAAAGCGATGGAAAGTTTTATAGGAAAGGCAAAAATGCGTAGAAAAGTACTGGCTGAGGCGCAGTATCTCACCATGCATCCTGATTGGGTGAAGATGCCTATAAAAACACACGTCTCAGAGCACAGGATTATCTAGTGTGCGAAGTAAAGCGAAGTATTAATCAATTGAAGTTTATATCCAAGCAAAGCAGTGTACGAGTGAAACATCTATATCCAAGTAAAGGGTCAACACATCGACAAGGAACGGCAAACAGCATCCATATCCTGGCATATCCTTGCGAGACAGATATAAGTTGTTTGAAGCCATACAAAACAACATTAGCACAGATAGGGAAGACTAAGCGTATTCCTAGCATAGCGAAGGAAGACCCGGAGTATTCGTGGCACATGCAGGGCAGACTAGGAGTATTCTTAGCACAGTTAGGAAAGACCCGGAGGATTCCTGGCAAATTGGGGAGAGACTAGGAGTAGTCATAATAAGTATTAGGAGAATAGCAGTGTGTATGGTTAGATAGGCAAGACCTGGAGTATTCTCAGTAAAGGTTAGGACCTGCAACAATCACTCTTTTATTTGCCCACAAGAATATTTAGCATACTGATTCCCAAGCGTGCCCGACATACCCAATCACAAGCCCATCATCATCCTGAAGTTGCCATCACCTTAAAGAAATTGCATGCCAATAAACTGAGTCATTAAAATTACAATCAAGCCAAACTAATTTCCTTGTTTTCACCAGCGCACAATATAAATTTGTTGTGTCGGGGTGTCTCCTGAGATAAGAAACTCCAAACGTACAAAAGCCACATTATAGTTCAGATATCAAGCATGCAAACGAACATTCGCCATGATATCAAACCGGTGGCATGACAGTGAAACTGCAAATGAGCATTTGGTTGGGTGTCGAACTTGGTCATACAGTGCAAAATAACACTTATACTTGAATTCAACCGGCTGGAATCACCATATGATCGTAAATAAATAAATTGTATACAAGAACAAATGTGAAAGAAGCGAACAAGCAAGCAGAGAAGCAAGCTTAGGGGTGTCTGCTCGAATGACGTCACCATCAAGAAGCGAATCAGTTAGGCATGCGTGAGAACTCGCAAGTACATGAGCAGGGTGGTAAGGGGCGACCAGATGACGCGATCGTCATGGGTGGTCGTCAACAGAAGCCGAGAGCGTGGGAGAGTGCATGCGGGCATGTACGCGTGAGCCAGCGGCAAGCCAGATAAGACGTAAAGATAGGTGCAACGCTGAGAGTGGGAGAGCTAGACGATACTCGAGGGCACGCCCAATTCGTAGGTTTAAGAACCGCTGGGATTTAATCAGGCGGTGTCGGGAATGTAAAGTAAATTCAAACTATGCGGGGGAAAATTCATATGAAAAGATACGCGGTGGATTTAATGCAGTGTGTTGGTCATATTGATGTTGTTATTATAAGTATTTATTATTACATATTATTGATGTTCCTATAGATATTGATTATCATATATTTTACTCATTATTGTTATGCTTATTATCATTACATTATTATTATATTTAGGGGTGGTTCATTATTTATTAAGATAGGGTTTAGTGGGGAAAATTATTGCGATAATTGATTATATATATATTTAGTTAGTAATCTATTATTAGGCGATTGGGATGTATAGAGATTAAGAGCTGTTGTTAGCGATTGAGAGCAAGGGTGGTGGAAGCCAGAGAGCGATCGAAGGCCGAAGGGCATGCATACTGATGTATGCGTATGCGTGTTTGGGTGACCTGGAAAGTGATCGTGGGAGAAAGAAAGTCCGCTGACGACAGCGCGGATGGAAAGCTGCAGCATTCAAAAGGGCAATTTTACCATGCATAGTAATATGCGAGTTATGCTGCGGGGTCGGCAGAAAAAGGCGACACAAAGAAGAAAGCGATGGAAAGTTTTATAGGAAAGGCAAAAATGCGTAGAAAAGTACTGGCTGAGGCGTAGTATCTCACCATGCATCCTGATTGGGTGAAGATGCCTATAAAAACACACGTCTCAGAGCACAGGGTTATCTAGTGTGCGAAGTAAAGCGAAGTATTAATCAATTGAAGTTTATATCCAAGCAAAGCAGTGTACGAGTGAAACATCTATATCCAAGTAAAGGGTCAACACATCGACAAGGAACGGCAAACAGCATCCATATCCTGGCATATCCTTGCGAGACAGATATAAGTTGTTTGAAGCCATACAAAACAACATTAGCACAGATAGGGAAGACTAAGCGTATTCCTAGCATAGCGAAGGAAGACCCGGAGTATTCGTGGCACAGGCAGGGCAGACTAGGAGTATTCTTAGCACAGTTAGGAAAGACCCGGAGGATTCCTGGCAAATTGGGGAGAGACTAGGAGTAGTCATAATAAGTATTAGGAGAATAGCAGTGTGTATGGTTAGATAGGCAAGACCTGGAGTATTCTCGGTAAAGGTTAGGACCTGCAACAATCACTCTTTTATTTGCCCACAAGAATATTTAGCATACTGATTCCCAAGCGTGCCCGACATACCCAATCACAAGCCCATCATCATCCTGAAGTTGCCATCACCTTAAAGAAATTGCATGCCAATAAACTGAGTCATTAAAATTACAATCAAGCCAAACTAATTTCCTTGTTTTCACCAGCGCACAATATAAATTTGTTGTGTCGGGGTGTCTCCTGAAACACGGTTCAAAAAGGATCGTTAGAAACTAACAGTAACTTTTTGCGAAATGAAATCCAAAACAAAATATTCTAACGAAATTGCCAAAAAAAGTGCTCAAAACTTGATACTTCTGATTGTAATCAGTCAGTAAGTTCCGTTAATGAGTCCTGATTGGCCAACCAATCATAAATGTTTTAAAATCGTTGCATATTTTTGGGCATCGATTAAGAACTTTTTATAATACATTCTTATGGATGTAAAATCAAATCCTTTGAGAACTTTTAGGCGGAAACTGTTAAATTAACAGCCTTCCACTTGGAGATTCCAACACACTTTCCGTGGGCCGCAGCTTTGCTATCATGAATGCTGACAATGTCCCCAGCGGCAGTACTGCCTCGTGGCAGTACATCACCCGAAAAACGGTTCCGAAGATTAAGGCCGAAGAGAGGGAGCCTTCTTCTCCAAAAGTTTACCGCAAAAAAAAAGGATGCAACTTACAAGCGTCGTTCGTTATCTCAATCCTCGGACTCTGAAGACAACTCTTTAAAGCCTGGAGAAATCCGGCGTAAGCCTTCAGTCGCAGCCGCTGATAATTCTAACAGATTTGCTCTGCTCACCCCTACTGATGACATGCAGCAAATTATCCCCACTGCCGTAAAAAAGTCTTCCACCGTTCCTCATCAGGCAAGTGCTACGAAGGCAGCGAAAATACCACCAACTCTCATTTCTAATGTGAGCGACATCTTTGGTATGCTTACGTATATCAAGGAAACAATCGGCAGTGAAGACTTTACATATAAGGCAGGCAAAGTCGATCAAGTTCGAGTCATGACTTCCAGTGTGCAGGACTTTAGAATCTTGATAGACGCGCTAGAGATGAGCTCCATTCCACACCTATCAATTGAAACAAGAAAGAGCGTACAGAGCTGTCATGCGCAGCCTTCACCACTGTATTCCATTGTGTTTTAATAGTGAAGAATTGGCTAAGCTTGGAAATAACGTGCGCCATCTGGCAAACGTAAAACACCGCATCACTAAAAACCCTATGCCAATGTTCTTTATCGATCTGGAGCCAGCGTCGAACAACAAGGATATATTTCATGCTACACGCCTTTGTGATGCCATTATAACCATCGAGCCGCCAAAGAAAAACAGTGACGTTTCCTCAATGTTGCAAGTGTCAGGAAATTAACCACACACATAGCTTCTGGGATGAAAGGTACAGATGCTTCAAATGCGCCAAAGAACATGAGAAAATGATCAGCCCCCAGAATGCGTTAATTGCGGAGGAAGCCACAGCGCATGTTACAGATGTCATAAGGTATATGAGGAAGTGAAAAAACTCAGAGAAAACTCGGCGATACGCACTCAGAACACAACTGTGAAAATATTCAGCTGAAGTAAGTATCCCATCTATCACCAATTATACCGTTTCTTCATCATCACAGACAAACATGACATCACTATGCAAGTAGGTCTGAAAATAATAATGTGGAATGCTAACGGCCTATGCAGAAGTAGGCCAGAAGTCGATGTACCTTAAGAGGAACAATGTCTCACAGACCAGTCATTTTTTAAGATCAGCGGATAAGATCTTCTTCAAGCTAATCACCCAAGCGGCAATGAGAGAGGCGAAGCTGGCATTTTAATCAAGTCCAAGCTTCAGTACGAAAACAAGCCGCTCCTTTATCCATGGCTGCAGGCGACATCACTCCGTATTGCCACTTTCATCGGCAATATTAACGTCGCTTCTTGCTATGTCCCTCCTAGACATGCAGTTGATACGCAGATGTTCCTACAAGACCTTAGCAGCATTGGATCAAGGTTTCTGGCTGCAGATGATTTTAATGCAAAGCACACCTAGTGAGGGTCTAGATTGAACAATCCCAAAGGAATCGCGCTCTTAATCTGCATCCACACCCTTAACCTGATAACTGCCCAACCGATCCGATGAAAAGCCCTGATGTTCTTTGCAATGACTAGAGGAATCACTAGCAATTGCGTACACATAGATGCTGATTTTGATCTTCTTTCTGATCACAGCGCGAGTCCATAAAGCGAACCACCAGGCTACTCAGGAAAAACTCCAACATAGACTCTTTTAGAACTATGCTTGACGCCAACGCCTGCTCAACAGTGGAAAGGACATCGACAATACTGTGGAGAAGCTTTTGCGAGATATCCATGAAGCTGCTAGTGCTAGTGCTAGAAGCAGTCAACGCCCAGTAAGACAGGACATGTTTGCTTGGTCCGACGATATTTATAACGCCCTCCGATAGAAAAGACGTCTAAGACGTGTCTGGCAGTGTAATCGCAATCCCTTGCACAAAAGGGCTCCTAATCGTGCCAGCAAGGATCTGAAAGCCCTCTTCGAAATCCGCAACGAAGCCACAGCAGAATACCTACGAAATCTGGAGCCTAATCAGCCCGATCACAGTCTCTGGCAAGCCACCAAATACCTGTAAGGAAAGTCCCCATCTGAGGATCAGCTGGTATGTGATGTTGATCCAGCGAGGAGACTACTGACGAGTTTGCGACGCACCTGGCGAACACGTTCACCCCATTTAGAACATGTAACTCTGACAACATGGAAGCCATTTTTTCTTTTCTTGAAGCCCCATTCCAAATGGCTCACCCCATTGGCCGAGTCACGTCTGAGAAAGTCAAATTGTAATTAACTGTCTAAAGACGACAAGAAGCTCTGGAGATGACGGTATTGATGAAGTCACAATCAAGTGTCTACCGCCTAGAGTGATCCAGCTACTTGGCAACATGTACAACAAAATCTTCGATCTCTACCACTTTCCCACCCAATGGAAATGCGCAGAGATTACAATGATTGCAAAACCTGGAAAACTAGAGCATGACCACGCCTCATACCGCTCAATAAGTCTATTGCCAATACTCTCTAAGGTATTCGAAAGAATATTTCTGGCAAAAGTGTTGCCGCAACTGGACGAAGGCAATCTAATCCCAGAACATCAATTTGGCTTCCGTCAACAACATGGCACTCCAGAATAATGCCACCGCATCGTTCAGAAGGTTCTCTGCTCCTTCGAAGACAAGTTATAGACCTCCGCAGTCTTTCTAGGTACGACGGGCTCCTGCATAAACCCAAACTACTGCTACCTGCTCCGCATTATATGGTCCTGAAGTGTTATCTGGCCAACAGGCGCTTTTATGTCAAATGAGAGCGCCATGCCTAGGATAGAGTGCATCAAAGCTGGTGTCCTACAGACCAGCTACTGTGCCCCATCCTTTATACCCTGTACACCGCAGACTTGCCTGTGCTACTTCACGAGCGACTTCTGATTGCGTCACATGCAGACGACACTGCCCTTATTACCTCCGCTCCGAATCCTACGGTAGAATCGGAAATTATCCAGGACCAACTCAACCTGTTGGAATCATGGCTACTTAAATGGAATGTCCCTGTAAACACGGATAAGTCACTGCATATGGCTTTCGCCACTCGAAGGCTCAACTGCCCTTCAGTCCGTTTTCATGAGAAGATTCTCCCGAACGTGGACAAGGTGAAGTACCTGGGGCTCACCCTTGACAGCCAATTTAACTGGAGTACACATCTCAGGGCTAAAAGATCGCAGCTAAATCTGAAATTATCCAGTGGCTACTCGGTAGGAGATCTAAGGAAAGCATTTACAACAAACTGTTGCTCTATAAGGTCATTCTGAAACCTGTAAGTCCATACAGTCCATACAGTCCAACATACACAAAGACGTCTTAAAAGATGTCACCCCCTGGATCTGTCCTTTAGGCCAGAGACTGGTGACTCGTATTTTAAATTTTTCATAGCTCCGTGTCAACAAATTTAATCTTTTACTCAACACGTCATGTTATGTTTACTCTTCATACAATTTGCTTATTGTCCCATTGGGAGAGACTGCAAATAAATTACCCATAAGCACACATGGCTTTTAAATTTGTAGTATCTGTAGGCTTTTATGTCGGCGAATGTATTCATGTTTTCATGTATTCACGTATTTTGCACTTTGCACATATGGTAAAATTCATGCACTCATTTTGTTACTTTGTCCGTAATAATGGGAAGTAGATTAAAAGGGTTCGACAAATGTGTTAACAGTCACTTTATTAAATTTTTAATTCAAGCAGTGGATTTTTGAGTAAGTTAGAAATAGCGAGCTGCTTTTAAAAACGTTGTATATTTTCCGCTCTACTCAACGCGTCTTTTTACTGCCAGGGATGGAACACTGCCACGTCCACTCAACGCGCTTTTCTCTTGTTCTATCAAGAACAGACACTAATTTGTGCAGATGCGACGTCGATTTAAAATAGTGGATTTAAATTTAGGTATCGTTGGTAACAATGGTACTCATATACTTAAGCCACAGGAATAAAAGTAAAAATTTAAACAAAAATCAAGAAAACTTATTATTTCACAGCTCTCATTTTTTGTGTCACATTAGTTTTAGATGTAAGTCTTCGAATGCAGCAAAAGCAAAAAAAAAAAATTAGGATGACCATTCTGCTTAAGGCTAGTGGAGCAACGCTTGAGGGGTGATTTTCTTCCATTCTTCCTGCAGGTTTCGCCATAAATCGTTTTTATTTGCTATTTTTTTTGGACAACGACTTGTTAAAAAATTCCCCACAAATTCTCTATAGGTCTCAAGTCGGGAAACTTCGGTGGCCATTGCAAAACATTGATCCCATCCATGTTAACCGACAACTTGACTATATTGGACAATTTTTTGTGTCGTTTTCGTGCTGAAACATCCAAGCAAGTGGTAAATTATCGGCTTATTCTGCTGATAAATTGTTACGAAGTATGTCTTTGTACATTTATAATGCTTTAAATTTTCACCAGCTACTACCGATGTAGTGAAACAGTCCAAGATCAAGATCGAAGAGCCACCATGTTAACCGTTTTTATTGTGTATTTTCTACATATTTAACTGCTTGTTGGGAGAACGACTTAAATAAGATTTTCTATCACTTCCAAAGACATTCCAAACACTCATATTCCAAAAATTGGGGCCTATGTGTAGGTGCTCTGTGGCGAATTGAAGGCACATTTTTACATTCTTGATAGATACAAATGGTTTTTTTTTTTTTGAATGCGTTCATACAACTCAAATTCTTATGGTCTGCGCTGATACATTTACGCCATAATCTGCAACCATTTGACCTCTGATCAAGAACGGATCTTCTTTACTAAGTTTAGCAATACGTCTATCGTCCTGTAAAGTGGTTTTTCTGAGGTTTACACGCAGAATAGCACTTCTGACTTTCCCACGAGAAAAATTTTACAAATTGCTTACTTTTGGACTTTTCGTAATACTGACATATTAATTTTCTTTAAGCCGGATTTGTATTTTTGACTTTAGCGATAGTGATCAAATTCTTTTGGGAAACGTAAGTCTGAGCCACAATCATTATATCGTCCATGTACACGATAATGTTAAAAAAAGCCAAAATACCCTATTGCTTTCATTACGGCGCTTTGAAAACCAGACGGTGCGTCCTTTAAGCCGAACCGCATTGCTAAAATTTCAAATTGTCTGTCTGGGGTAACACACGCAGTGTACTCAACGGAGCATGTGATAGAACTTGGTAATACCCATACGTTACGTCTACACAAAGTCTACACAAACTGATGCATTTTTCTTCTTTACTCGGTCTTACTACATTATAATCAAATAGTTCTTTAACTTTCGACCGAAGTAACGGTCTTTCGCTGGGACTACATCGGATCCACCAATCTTTTAACCATTTTTGCGCTGTTAACTGGGATTAAAGGAGTTAACAATCAGTTGATAGAATAGCAGAATATCCTTCTGCTCAAATCTCACATCCAATTACAATGCTATTTTTCATATTATCGTCTTGTACCACATAAAATACTATTTCGAGACAATTTCTATTAATCAGGATATGTTTAGATCAAACACTACTACCATTACCAATTCTACTTAGCGATACAACATTATTTATTCCCTTTTCGGTCAGCTTGTGTGAAATGCTCTCATTAACCAGCAAGCATTCGGTCCCTGAATTGAATGTATTTGCATATCTCCACTCTCTTAGACATGCGTGACCCTGCATCACCACCGGTTGAACTCATGGGACATTGGATAGAGATGTAACCCTGCTTATGGAATCGATAGCATGTTATAATTTTTGTACGCTGAGATAACGCTCATTTGCCAAGTCGCATACACAGCAAGATACTCTTCCGTATTTGGGAGACTGTACCGCAAGTTTAAAATTGTTGCCCACGGTGTCTCAGTAGATTCATACGATATCGATACTGCAATATGGCAATATGTCAATATGGCTTGAGCGTTAAGCTGCCTGAAATCGATTGACATCTTTATACCTTGCTCTTCTAGCCAACGAGAAGTATGGGAGCGCTGTGGCGGCTAATCTTCTGCTGTGCTAGGTTGCGTGGATAATACTGTATGGTCGTTTACCATGGTGATATCATAATATCGTAAAATTTAGATAGTTCGTCAACCGCTCGAACTGATAAGGGATTAATAAAAAAAAAGATTTGTTGGTGAGTGAATGAATGAGTTAAAGAAATGCAAACTTTCTTTCTTGGAGTCTAAGGATGCCTAACCCTCCGATTGCTTCTGAAAGTGGTTATTCGATATCGCACAACCTAAAGAAGTAGGGAACTCGGAATTAGTGTAATAGTGTTATTTAATTCCATTTTCTTTCATCGAGGTGGTTGAACATCTGGTGTTACTTTGTATTTTGATGGGGATGCGGATCACTTGGGTTTCTTAAGGTGACGGCTTGACAGTTACACCAACTGTTCTAATTTCTGAAGTATTTTCTAGCTGGAACACTGTTCTCTGATGATCCTCAAGAATGCGAAAAAGTTACTTAGCCAGGGTGTTACCATCGGTCCGCTTATTATGATATAACTTTTGTCAGCAGTGGGCTGTTTAGGCGTACGCGTTGGCGAGTTTTCGATTTCTACACGGCCAGTGATCACGAGGCGATCATTTTTCCATCGGCAACAGTACTCCAAAGTCTTCTACTCCCCCTTCAATACCGCTAAGTTTTACAAAGTAGATTCCCCCTGGGATGTTATTAGCAGCCTGCGACGCTAGCACGTCAGTAGTAAATGGATACAGAAAGCACCATCGGCCAGTGTATTGGTGGAACTCATCTATAGCTGACTTCGGTAAATTCTGCTTGTCGCCAAGACGTCGCTATCGGTGGGCCAGGAAGTGCAGTGACACCAACTGGACTCAATTCTAGAACCAATATAGTTCAGCCAGAAAATCACTAAAGAAACAAATACTTTAAGCCAAAACGCAAGTATTCCTACAACTTTACGTCTCAGCTGAGTTGACCAATGGAGTAGAGCGTATAAAATCATAGTCAAAAGAATTTACGGACACAGGCAAGTCACACCCAACGAACCTGCTGAGCTTTCGCTTATTGTTAGCGCTCTTTTTCCCTTCAAACAGACTGCCTTAATTGCAGGCATCTACCGCATGAAGGATTCTACGAAACCGACCCAGTCTAAACCGAAGAGATTCTCGCATTGGCAAGGTCACTTCTACCAAGCAAGGCGCCAGGACCGGAAGCTGTCACAAATCGGGCTCCAAAGCTGGCCATGGCCCTCCGCCCAGATGATTTTAATCAACTTTTAACCAATGCCTGAGGGAAGGCATATTCTCCTCACAGTGAAAAACCAGTCTTTGTTACAAAACCCTGGACACCTACTAATGAATCCTCATCTTACAGTCCTTTATACCTGGAACAGAGCAACGACAACGGTGGAAGTCTTTTCCTCAACCAGTTTGGGTTCTGGGTCAGATCGAGAGTAGACACCATCACTAAAGTGGCCGCAAATACTGCAAGCGCTATTAAGGGCACATTAGTCACATTAGTTTTAGACTTGATTATATTGGACAATTTTTCGTGTCGTTTTCGTGCTGAAACATCCAAGCAAGTGGTAAATTATCGGCTTATTCTGCTGATAAATTGTTACGAAGTATGTCTCTGTACATTTATAATGCTTTAAATTTTCACCAGCTACTACCGATGTAGTGAAACAGTCCAAGACCAAGATCGAAGAGCCACCATGTTAACCGTCTTTATTGTGTATTTTCTACATATTTAACTGCTTGTTGGGAGAACGACTTAAATAAGATTTTCTATCACTTCCAAAGACATTCCAAACACTCATATTCCAAAAATTGGGGCCTATGTGTAGGTGCTCTGTGGCGAATTGAAGGCACATTTTTACATTCTTGATAGATACAAATGGTTTTTTTTTTCTGAATGCGTTCATACAACTCAAATTCGCTTAGGCGTCGCGTCTTCTTATGGTCTGCGCTGACACATTTACGCCATAATCTGCAACCATTTGACCTCTGATCAAGAACGGATCTTCTTTACTAAGTTTAGCAATACGTCTATCGTCCTGTAAAGTGGTTTTTCTGAGGTTTACACGCAGAATAGCACTTCTGACTTTCCCACGAGAAAAATTTTACAAATTGCTTACTTATGGACTTTTTGTAATACTGCCATATTAATTTTCTTTAAGCCGGATTTGTATTTTTGACTTTAGCGATAGTGATCAAATTCTTTTGGGAAACGTAAGTCTAAGCCACAATCATTATATCGTCCATGTACACGATAATGTTAAAAAAAGGCAAAATACCCTATTGCTTTCATTACGGCGCTTTGAAAACCAGACGGTGCGTTCTTTAAGCCGAACCGCATTGCTAAAAATTCAAATTGTCCGTCTGGGGTAACACACGCAGTGTACTCAACGGAGCATGTGATAGAACTTGGTAATACCCATACGTTACGTCTACACAAAGTCTACACAAACTGATGCATTTTTCTTCTTTACTCGGTCTTACTACATTATAATCAAATAGTTCTTTAACTTTCGATCGAAGTAACGCTCTTTCGCTGGGACTACATCGGATCCACCAATCTTTTAACCATTTTTGCGCTGTTAACTGGGATTAAAGGAGTTAACAGTCAGTTGATGGAATAGCAGAATATCCTTCTGCTCAAATCTCACATCCAATTACAATGCTATTTTTCACATTATCGTCTTGTACCACATAAAATACTATTTCGAGACAATTTCTATTAATCAGGATATGTTTAGATCAAACACTACTACCATTACCAATTCTACTTAGCGATACAACATTATTTATTCTCTTTTCGGTCAGCTTGTGTGAAATGCTCTAATTAACCAGCAAGCATTCGGTCCCTGAATTGAATGTATTTGCATATCTCCACTCTCTTAGATATGCGTGACCCTGCATCACCACCTGTTGAACTCATGGGACATTGGATAGTGATGTAACCCTGATAGCATGTTATAATTTTTGTACGCTGAGATAACGCTTATTTGCCGAGTCGCATACACAGCAAGATACTCTTCCGTATTTGGGCGACTGTACCGCAAGTTTAAAATTGTTGCCCACGGTGTCTCAGTAGATTCATACGATATCGATACTGCAATATGGCAATATGTCAATATGGCTTGAGCGTTAAGCTGCCTGAAATCGATTGACATCTTTATACCTTGCTCTTCTAGCCAACGAGAAGTATGGGAGCGCTGTGGCGGCTAATATTCTGCTGTGCTCGGTTGCGTGGATAATACTGTATGGTCGTTTACCATGGTGATATCATGATATCGTAAAATTTAGATAGTTCGTCAACCGCTCGAATGAGGATGCGGATCACTTGGGTTTCTTAAGGTGACGGCTTGACAGTTACACCAACTGTTCTAATTTCTGAAGTATTATCTAGCTGGAACACTGTTCTCTGATGATCCTCAAGAATTCGATTTCTACACGGCCAGTGATCACGAGGTGATCATTTTTCCATCGGCAACAGTACTCCAAAGTCTTCTACTCCCCCTTCAATACCGCTAAGTTTTACAAAGTAGATTCCCCCTGGGATGTTATTAGCAGCCTGCGACGCTAGCACGTCAGTAGTAAATGGATACAGAAAGCACCATCGGCCAGTGTATTGGTGGAACTCATCTATAGCTGACTCCGGTAAATTCTGCTTGTCGCCAAGACGTCGCTATCGGTGGGCCAGGAAGTGCAGTGACACCAACTGGACTCAATTCTAGAACCAATATAGTTCAGCCAGAAAATCACTAAAGAAACAAATACTTTAAGCCAAAACGCAAGTATTCCTACAACTTTACGACTCAGCTGAGTTGACCAATGGAGTAGAGCGTATAAAATCATAGTCAAAAGAATTTACGGACACAGGCAAGTCAAACCCAACGAACCTGCTGAGCTTTCGCTTATTGTTAGCGCTCTTTTTCCCTTCAAACAGACTGCCTTAATTGCAGGCATCTACCGCATGAAGGATTCTACGAAACCGACCCAGTCTAAACCGAAGAGATTCTCGCATTGGCAAGGTCACTTCTACCAAGCAAGGCGCCAGGACCGGAAGCTGTCACAAATCGGGCTCCAAAGCTGGCCATGGCCCTCCGCCCAGATGATTTTAATCAACTTTTAACCAATGCCTGAGGGAAGGCATATTCTCCTCACAGTGAAAAACCAGTCTTTGTTACAAAACCCTGGACACCTACTGATGAATCCTCATCTTACAGTCCTTTATACCTGGAACAGAGCAACGACAACGGTGGAAGTCTTTTCCTCAACCAGTTTGGGTTCTGGGTCAGATCGAGAGTAGACACCATCACTAAAGTGGCCGCAAATACTGCAAGCGCTATTAAGGGCACATAAGTCACATTAGTTTTAGACTTGATTATATTGGACAATTTTTCGTGTCGTTTTCGTGCTGAAACATCCAAGCAAGTGGTAAATTATCGGCTTATTCTGCTGATAAATTGTTACGAAGTATGTCTCTGTACATTTATAATGCTTTAAATTTTCACCAGCTACTACCGATGTAGTGAAACAGTCCAAGACCAAGATCGAAGAGCCACCATGTTAACCGTCTTTATTGTGTATTTTCTACATATTTAACTGCTTGTTGGGAGAACGACTTAAATAAGATTTTCTATCACTTCCAAAGACATTCCAAACACTCATATTCCAAAAATTGGGGCCTATGTGTAGGTGCTCTGTGGCGAATTGAAGGCCCATTTTTACATTCTTGATAGATACAAATGGTTTTTTTTTTCTGAATGCGTTCATACAACTCAAATTCGCTTAGGCGTCGCGTCTTCTTATGGTCTGCGCTGACACATTTACGCCATAATCTGCAACCATTTGACCTCTGATCAAGAACGGATCTTCTTTAGCAATACGTCTATCGTCCTGTAAAGTGGTTTTTCTGAGGTTTATACGCAGAATAGCACTTCTGACTTTCCCACGAGAAAAATTTTACAAATTGCTTACTTTTGGACTTTTTGTAATACTGCCATATTAATTTTCTTTAAGCCGGATTTGTATTTTTGACTTTAGCGATAGTGATCAAATTCTTTTGGGAAACGTAAGTCTAAGCCACAATCATTATATCGTCCATGTACACGATAATGTTAAAAAAAGGCAAAATACCCTATTGCTTTCATTACGGCGCTTTGAAAACCAGACGGTGCGTTCTTTAAGCCGAACCGCATTGCTAAAAATTCAAATTGTCCGTCTGGGGTAACACACGCAGTGTACTCAACGGAGCATGTGATAGAACTTGGTAATACCCATACGTTACGTCTACACAAAGTCTACACAAACTGATGCATTTTTCTTCTTTACTCGGTCTTACTACATTATAATCAAATAGTTCTTTAACTTTCGATCGAAGTAACGCTCTTTCGCTGGGACTACATCGGATCCACCAATCTTTTAACCATTTTTGCGCTGTTAACTGGGTTTAAAGGAGTTAACAGTCAGTTGATAGAATAGCAGAATATCCTTCTGCTCAAATCTCACATCCAATTACAATGCTATTTTTCACATTATCGTCTTGTACCACATAAAATACTATTTCGAGACAATTTCTATTAATCAGGATATGTTTAGATCAAACTCTACTACCATTACCAATTCTACTTAGCGATACAACATTATTTATTCCCTTTTCGGTCAGCTTGTGTGAAATGCTCTAATTAACCAGCAAGCATTCGGTCCCTGAATTGAATGTATTTGCATATCTCCACTCTCTTAGATATGCGTGACCCTGCATCACCACCGGTTGAACTCATGGGACATTGGATAGTGATGTAACCCTGATAGCATGTTATAATTTTTGTACGCTGAGATAACGCTTATTTGCCGAGTCGCATACACAGCAAGATACTCTTCCGTATTTGGGCGACTGTACCGCAAGTTTAAAATTGTTGCCCACGGTGTCTCAGTAGATTCATACGATATCGATACTGCAATATGGCAATATGTCAATATGGCTTGAGCGTTAAGCTGCCTGAAATCGATTGACATCTTTATACCTTGCTCTTCTAGCCAACGAGAAGTATGGGAGCGCTGTGGCGGCTAATATTCTGCTGTGCTAGGTTGCGTGGATAATACTGTATGGTCGTTTACCATGGTGATATCATGATATCGTAAAATTTAGATAGTTCGTCAACCGCTCGAACTGATAAGGGATTAATAAAAATAAAGATTTGTTGGTGACCTTTCGGCATTAGATATGAATGAATGAGTTAAAGAAAAGTAAACTTTCTTTCTTGGAGTCTAAGGATGCGTAACCCTCCGATTGCTTCTGAAAGTGGTTATTCGATATCGCACAACCTAAAGAAGTAGGGAACTCGGAATTAGTGTAATAGTGTTATTTAATTCCATTTTCTTTCATCAAGGTGGTTGAACATCTGGTGTTACTTTGTATTTTGATGGGGATGCGGATCACTTGGGTTTCTTAAGGTGACGGCTTGACAGTTACACCAACTGTTCTAATTTCTGAAGTATTTTCTAGCTGGAACACTGTTCTCTGATGATCCTCAAGAATGCGAAAAAGTTACTTAGCCAGGGTGTTACCATCGGTCCGCTTATTATGATATAACTTTTGTCAGCAGTGGGCTGTTTAGGCGTACGCGGTGGCGAGTTTTCGATTTCTACACGGCCAGTGATCACGAGGCGATCATTTTTCCATCGGCAAAAGTACGCCAAAGTTTTTACTCCCTCTTCAATACCGCTAAGTTTTACAAAGTAGATTCACCCTGGGATGTTATTAGCAGCCTGCGACGCTAGCATGTCAGTAGTAAATAGATACAGAAAGCACCATCGGCCAGTGTATTGGTGGAACTCATCTATAGCTGACTCCGGTAAATTCTGCTTGTCGCCAAGACGTCGCTATCGGCGGGCCAGGAAGTGCAGTGACACCAACTGGACTCAATTCTAGAACCAATATAGTTCAGCCAGAAAATCACTAAAGAAACTAATACTTTAAGCCAAAACGCAAGTATTCCTACAACTTTACGACTCAGCTGAGTTGACCAATGGAGTAGAGCGTATAAAATCATAGTCAAAAGAATTTATGGACACAGGCAAGTCACACCCAACGAACCTGCTGAGCTTTCGCTTATTGTTAGCGCTCTTTTTCCCTTCAAACAGACTGCCTTAATTGCAGGCATCTACCGCATGAAGGATTCTACGAAACCGACCCAGTCTCAACCGAAGAGATTCTCGCATTGGCAAGGTCACTTCTACCAAGCAAGGCGCCAGGACCGGAAGCTGTCCCAAATCGGGCTCCAAAGCTGGCCATGGCCCAACGCCCAGATGATTTTAATCAACTTTTAACCAATGCCTGAGGGAAGGCATATTCTCCTCACAGTGAAAAACAAGTCTTTGTTACAAAACCCTGGACACCTACTGATGAATCCTCATCTTACAGTCCTTTATGCCTGGAACAGAGCAACGACAACGGTGGAAGTCTTTTCCCCAACCAGTTTGGGTTCTGGGTCAGATCGAGAGTAGACACCATCACTAAAGTGGCCGCAACTACTGCAAGCGCTATTAAGGGCACATTAGTTTTAGATGTCAGTCTTCGAATGCAGCAAAAGCAAAAAAAAAAATTAGGATGACCATTCTGCTTAAGGCTAGTGGAGCAACGCTTGAGGGGTGATTTTCTTCCATTCTTCCTGCAGGTTTCGCCATAAATCGTTTTTATTTGCTATTTTTTTTGGACAACGACTTGTTAAAAAATTCCCCACAAATTCTCTATAGGTCTCAAGTCGGGAAACTGCGGTGGCCCTTGCAAAACATTGATCCCCTCCATGTTAACCGACAACTTGACTATATTGGACAATTTTTCGTGTCGTTTTCGTGCTGAAACATCCAAGCAAGTGGTAAATTCTCGGCTTATTCTGCTGATAAATTGTTACGAAGTATGTCTCTGTACATTTATAATGCTTTAAATTTTCACCAGCTACTACCGATGTAGTGAAACAGTCCAAGACCAAGATCGAAGAGCCACCATGTTAACCGTCTTTATTGTGTATTTTCTACATATTTAACTGCTTGTTGGGAGAACGACTTAAATAAGATTTTCTATCACTTCCAAAGACATTCCAAACACTCATATTCCAAAAATTGGGGCCTATGTGTAGGTGCTCTGTGGCGAATTGAAGGCCCATTTTTACATTCTTGATAGATACAAATGGTTGTTTTTTTGAGGAATGCGTTCATACAACTCAAATTCGCTTAGGCGTCGCGTCTTCTTATGGTCTGCGCTGACACATTTACGCCATAATCTGCAACCATTTGACCTCTGATCAAGAACGGATCTTCTTTACTAAGTTTAGCAATACGTCTATCGTCCTGTAAAGTGGTTTTTCTGAGGTTTATACGCAGAATAGCACTTCTGACATTCCCACGAGAAAAATTTTACAAATTGCTTACTTTTGGACTTTTTGTAATACTGCCATATTAATTTTCTTTAAGCCGGATTTGTATTTTTGACTTTAGCGATAGTGATCAAATTCTTTTGGGAAACGTAAGTCTAAGCCACAATCATTATATCGTCCATGTACACGATAATGTTAAAAAAGGCAAAATACCCTATTGCTTTCATTACGGCGCTTTGAAAACCAGACGGTGCGTTCTTTAAGCCGAACCGCATTGCTAAAAATTCAAATTGTCCGTCTGGGGTAACACACGCAGTGTACTCAACGGAGCATGTGATAGAACTTGGTAATACCCATACGTTACGTCTACACAAAGTCTACACAAACTGATGCATTTTTCTTCTTTACTCGGTCTTACTACATTATAATCAAATAGTTCTTTAACTTTCGATCGAAGTAACGCTCTTTCGCTGGGACTACATCGGATCCACCAATCTTTTAACCATTTTTGCGCTGTTAACTGGGATTAAAGGAGTTAACAGTCAGTTGATAGAATAGCAGAATATCCTTCTGCTCAAATCTCACATCCAATTACAATGCTATTTTTCACATTATCGTCTTGTACCACATAAAATACTATTTCGAGACAATTTCTATTAATCAGGATATGTTTAGATCAAACTCTACTACCATTACCAATTCTACTTAGCGATACAACATTATTTATTCCCTTTTCGGTCAGCTTGTGTGAAATGCTCTAATTAACCAGCAAGCATTCGGTCCCTGAATTGAATGTATTTGCATATCTCCACTCTCTTAGATATGCGTGACCCTGCATCACCACCGGTTGAACTCATGGGACATTGGATAGTGATGTAACCCTGATAGCATGTTATAATTTTTGTACGCTGAGATAACGCTTATTTGCCGAGTCGCATACACAGCAAGATACTCTTCCGTATTTGGGCGACTGTACCGCAAGTTTAAAATTGTTGCCCACGGTGTCTCAGTAGATTCATACGATATCGATACTGCAATATGGCAATATGTCAATATGGCTTGAGCGTTAAGCTGCCTGAAATCGATTGACATCTTTATACCTTGCTCTTCTAGCCAACGAGAAGTATGGGAGCGCTGTGGCGGCTAATATTCTGCTGTGCTAGGTTGCGTGGATAATACTGTATGGTCGTTTACCATGGTGATATCATGATATCGTAAAATTTAGATAGTTCGTCAACCGCTCGAACTGATAAGGGAATAATAAAAACAAAGATTTGTTGGTGACCTTTCGGCATTAGATATGAATGAATGAGTTAAAGAAAAGTAAACTTTCTTTCTTGGAGTCTAAGGATGCGTAACCCTCCGATTGCTTCTGAAAGTGGTTATTCGATATCGCACAACCTAAAGAAGTAGGGAACTCGGAAGTGTTATTTAATTCCATTTTCTTTCATCGAGGTGGTTGAACATCTGGTGTTACTTTGTATTTTGATGGGGATGCGGATCACTTGGGTTTCTTAAGGTGACGGCTTGACAGTTACACCAGCTGTTCTAATTTCTGAAGTATTTTCTAGCTGGAACACTGTTCTCTGATGATCCTCAAGAATGCGAAAAAGTTACTTAGCCAGGGTGTTACCATCGGTCCGCTTATTATGATATAACTTTTGTCAGCAGTGGGCTGTTTAGGCGTACGCGGTGGCGAGTTTTCGATTTCTACACGGCCAGTGATCACGAGGCGATCATTTTTCCATCGGCAACAGTACTCCAAAGTCTTCTACTCCCCCTTCAATACCGCTAAGTTTTACAAAGTAGATTCCCCCTGGGATGTTATTAGCAGCCTGCGACGCTAGCATGTCAGTAGTAAATGGATACAGAAAGCACCATCGGCCAGTGTATTGGTGGAACTCATCTATAGCTGACTCCGGTAAATTCTGCTTGTCGCCAAGACGTCGCTATAGGCGGGCCAGGAAGTGCAGTGACACCAACTGGACTCAATTCTAGAACCAATATAGTTCAGCCAGAAAATCACTAAAGAAACTAATACTTTAAGCCAAAACGCAAGTATTCCTACAACTTTACGACTCAGCTGAGTTGACCAATGGAGTAGAGCGTATAAAATCATAGTCAAAAGAATTTACGGACACAGGCAAGTCACACCCAACGAACCTGCTGAGCTTTCGCTTATTGTTAGCGCTCTTTTTCCCTTCAAACAGACTGCCTTAATTGCAGGCATCTACCGCATGAAGGATTCTACGAAACCGACCCAGTCTAAACCGAAGAGATTCTCGCATTGGCAAGGTCACTTCTACCAAGCAAGGCGCCAGGACCGGAAGCTGTCACAAATCGGGCTCCAAAGCTGGCCATGGCCCTCCGCCCAGATGATTTTAATCAACTTTTAACCAATGCCTGAGGGAAGGCATATTCTCCTCACAGTGAAAAACCAGTCTTTGTTACAAAACCCTGGACACCTACTGATGAATCCTCATCTTACAGTCCTTTATGCCTGGAACAGAGCAACGACAACGGTGGAAGTCTTTTCCCCAACCAGTTTGGGTTCTGGGTCAGATCGAGAGTAGACACCATCACTAAAGTGGCCGCAACTACTGCAAGCGCTATTAAGGGCACATTAGTCACATTAGTTTTAGATGTCAGTCTTCGAATGCAGCAAAAGCAAAAAAAAAAAATTAGGATGACCATTCTGCTTAAGGCTAGTGGAGCAACGCTTGAGGGGTGATTTTCTTCCATTCTTCCTGCAGGTTTCGCCATAAATCGTTTTTATTTGCTATTTTTTTTTGACAACGACTTGTTAAAAAATTCCCCACAAATTCTCTATAGGTCTCAAGTCGGGAAACTTCGGTGGCCATTGCAGAACATTGATCCCCTCCATGTTAACCGACAACTTGACTATATTGGACAATTTTTTGTGTCGTTTTCGTGCTGAAACATCCAAGCAAGTGGTAAATTATCGACTTATTCTGCTGATAAATTGTTACGAAGTATGTCTCTGTACATTTATAATGCTTTAAATTTTCACCAGCTAAGAGCCACCATGTTAACCGTCTTTATTGTGTATTTTCTACATATTTAACTGCTTGTTGGGAGAACGACTTAAATAAGATTTTCTATCACTTCCAAAGACATTCCAAACACTCATATTCCAAAAATTGGGGCCTATGTGTAGGTGCTCTATGGCGAATTTAAGGCACATTCTTGATAGATACAAATGGTTTTTTTTTTGAGGAATGCGTTCATACAACTCAAATTCGCTTAGGCGTCGCGTCTGACACATTTACGCCATAATCTGCAACCATTTGACCTCTGATCAAGAACGGATCTTCTTTACTAAGTTTAGCAATACGTCTATCGTCCTGTAAAGTGGTTTTTCTGAGGTTTATACGCAGAATAGCACTTCTGACTTTCCCACGAGAAAAATTTTACAAATTGCTTACTTTTGGACTTTTTGTAATACTGCCATATTAATTTTCTTTAAGCCGGATTTGTATTTTTGACTTTAGCGATAGTGATCAAATTCTTTTAGGAAACGTAAGTCTAAGCCACAATCATTATATCGTCCATGTACACGATAATGTTAAAAAAAGGCAAAATACCCTATTGCTTTCATTACGGCGCTTTGAAAACCAGACGGTGCGTTCTTTAAGCCGAACCGCATTGCTAAAAATTCAAATTGTCCGTCTGGGGTAACACACGCAGTGTACTCAACGGTGCATGTGATAGAACTTGGTAATACCCATACGTTACGTCTACACAAAGTCTACACAAACTGATGCATTTTTCTTCTTTACTCGGTCTTACTACATTATAATCAAATAGTTCTTTAACTTTCGATCGAAGTAACGCTCTTTCGCTGGGACTACATCGGATCCACCAATCTTTTAACCATTTTTGCGCTGTTAACTGGGATTAAAGGAGTTAACAGTCAGTTGATAGAATAGCAGAATATCCTTCTGCTCAAATCTCACATCCAATTACAATGCTATTTTTCACATTATCGTCTTGTACCACATAAAATACTATTTCGAGACAATTTCCATTAATCAGGATATGTTTAGATCAAACACTACTACCATTACCAATTCTACTTAGCGATACAACATTATTTATTCCCTTTTCGGTCAGCTTGTGTGAAATGCTCTAATTAACCAGCAAGCATTCGGTCCCTGAATTGAATGTATTTGCATATCTCCACTCTCTTAAATATGCGTGACCCTGCATCACCACCGGTTGAACTCATGGGACATTGGATAGAGATGTAACCCTGCTTATGGAATCGATAGCATGTTATAATTTTTGTACGCTGAGATAACGCTCATTTGCCGAGTCGCATACACAGCAAGATACTCTTCCGTATTTGGGCGACTGTACCGCAAGTTTAAAATTGTTGCCCACGGTATCTCAGTAGATTCATACGATATCGATACTGCAATAAGGCAATATGTCAATATGGCTTGAGCGTTAAGCTGCCTGAAATCGATTGACATCTTTATACCTTGCTCTTCTAGCCAACGAGAAGTATGGGAGCGCTGTGGCGGCTAATATTCTGCTGTGCTAGGTTGCGTGGATAATACTGTATGGTCGTTTACCATGGTGATATCATGATATCGTAAAATTTAGATAGTTCGTCAACCGCTCGAACTGATAAGGGATTAATAAAAACAAAGATTTGTTGGTGACCTTTCGGCATTAGATATGAATGAATGAGTTAAAGAAAAGTAAACTTTCTTTCTTGGAGTCTAAGGATGCGTAACCCTCCGATTGCTTCTGAAAGTGGTTATTCGATATCGCACAACCTAAAGAAGTAGGGAACTCGGAAGTGTTATTTAATTCCATTTTCTTTCATCGAGGTGGTTGAACATCTGGTGTTACTTTGTATTTTGATGGGGATGCGGATCACTTGGGTTTCTTAAGGTGACGGCTTGACAGTTACACCAACTGTTCTAATTTCTGAAGTATTTTCTAGCTGGAACACTGTTTTCTGATGATCCTCAAGAATGCGAAAAAGTTACTTAGCCAGGGTGTTACCATCGGTCCGCTTATTATGATATAACTTTTGTCAGCAGTGGGCTGTTTAGGCGTACGCGGTGGCGAGTTTTCGATTTCTACACGGCCAGTGATCACGAGGCGATCATTTTTCCATCGGCAACAGTACTCCAAAGTCTTCTACTCCCCCTTCAATACCGCTAAGTTTTACAAAGTAGATTCCCCCTGGGATGTTATTAGCAGCCTGCGACGCTAGCATGTCAGTAGTAAATGGATACAGAAAGCACCATCGGCCAGTGTATTGGTGGAACTCATCTATAGCTGACTCCGGTAAATTCTGCTTGTCGCCAAGACGTCGCTATAGGCGGGCCAGGAAGTGCAGTGACACCAACTGGACTCAATTCTAGAACCAATATAGTTCAGCCAGAAAATCACTAAAGAAACTAATACTTTAAGCCAAAACGCAAGTATTCCTACAACTTTACGACTCAGCTGAGTTGACCAATGGAGTAGAGCGTATAAAATCATAGTCAAAAGAATTTACGGACACAGGCAAGTCACACCCAACAAACCTGCTGAGCTTTCGCTTATTGTTAGCGCTCTTTTTCCCTTCAAACAGACTGCCTTAATTGCAGGCATCTACCGCATGAAGGATTCTACGAAACCGACCCAGTCTCAACCGAAGAGATTCTCGCATTGGCAAGGTCACTTCTACCAAGCAAGGCGCCAGGACCGGAAGCTGTTCCAAATCGGGCTCCAAAGCTGGCCATGGCCCTCCGCCCAGATGATTTTAATCAACTTTTAACCAATGCCTGAGGGAAGGCATATTCTCCTCACAGTGAAAAACCAGTCTTTGTTACAAAACCCTGGACACCTACTGATGAATCCTCATCTTACAGTCCTTTATGCCTGGAACAGAGCAACGACAACGGTGGAAGTCTTTTCCCCAACCAGTTTGGGTTCTGGGTCAGATCGAGAGTAGACACCATCACTAAAGTGGCCGCAACTACTGCAAGCGCTATTAAGGGCACATTAGTCACATTAGTTTTAGATGTCAGTCTTCGAATGCAGCAAAAGCAAAAAAAAAAAATTAGGATGACCATTCTGCTTAAGGCTAGTGGAGCAACGCTTGAGGGGTGATTTTCTTCCATTCTTCCTGCAGGTTTCGCCATAAATCGTTTTTATTTGCTATTTTTTTTTGACAACGACTTGTTAAAAAATTCCCCACAAATTCTCTATAGGTCTCAAGTCGGGAAACTTCGGTGGCCATTGCAGAACATTGATCCCCTCCATGTTAACCGACAACTTGACTATATTGGACAATTTTTTGTGTCGTTTTCGTGCTGAAACATCCAAGCAAGTGGTAAATTATCGACTTATTCTGCTGATAAATTGTTACGAAGTATGTCTCTGTACATTTATAATGCTTTAAATTTTCACCAGCTAAGAGCCACCATGTTAACCGTCTTTATTGTGTATTTTCTACATATTTAACTGCTTGTTGGGAGAACGACTTAAATAAGATTTTCTATCACTTCCAAAGACATTCCAAACACTCATATTCCAAAAATTGGGGCCTATGTGTAGGTGCTCTATGGCGAATTTAAGGCACATTCTTGATAGATACAAATGTTTTTTTTTTTGAGGAATGCGTTCATACAACTCAAATTCGCTTAGGCGTCGCGTCTGACACATTTACGCCATAATCTGCAACCATTTGACCTCTGATCAAGAACGGATCTTCTTTACTAAGTTTAGCAATACGTCTATCGTCCTGTAAAGTGGTTTTTCTGAGGTTTATACGCAGAATAGCACTTCTGACTTTCCCACGAGAAAAATTTTACAAATTGCTTACTTTTGGACTTTTTGTAATACTGCCATATTAATTTTCTTTAAGCCGGATTTGTATTTTTGACTTTAGCGATAGTGATCAAATTCTTTTAGGAAACGTAAGTCTAAGCCACAATCATTATATCGTCCATGTACACGATAATGTTAAAAAAAGGCAAAATACCCTATTGCTTTCATTACGGCGCTTTGAAAACCAGACGGTGCGTTCTTTAAGCCGAACCGCATTGCTAAAAATTCAAATTGTCCGTCTGGGGTAACACACGCAGTGTACTCAACGGTGCATGTGATAGAACTTGGTAATACCCATACGTTACGTCTACACAAAGTCTACACAAACTGATGCATTTTTCTTCTTTACTCGGTCTTACTACATTATAATCAAATAGTTCTTTAACTTTCGATCGAAGTAACGCTCTTTCGCTGGGACTACATCGGATCCACCAATCTTTTAACCATTTTTGCGCTGTTAACTGGGATTAAAGGAGTTAACAGTCAGTTGATAGAATAGCAGAATATCCTTCTGCTCAAATCTCACATCCAATTACAATGCTATTTTTCACATTATCGTCTTGTACCACATAAAATACTATTTCGAGACAATTTCCATTAATCAGGATATGTTTAGATCAAACACTACTACCATTACCAATTCTACTTAGCGATACAACATTATTTATTCCCTTTTCGGTCAGCTTGTGTGAAATGCTCTAATTAACCAGCAAGCATTCGGTCCCTGAATTGAATGTATTTGCATATCTCCACTCTCTTAAATATGCGTGACCCTGCATCACCACCGGTTGAACTCATGGGACATTGGATAGAGATGTAACCCTGCTTATGGAATCGATAGCATGTTATAATTTTTGTACGCTGAGATAACGCTCATTTGCCGAGTCGCATACACAGCAAGATACTCTTCCGTATTTGGGCGACTGTACCGCAAGTTTAAAATTGTTGCCCACGGTATCTCAGTAGATTCATACGATATCGATACTGCAATAAGGCAATATGTCAATATGGCTTGAGCGTTAAGCTGCCTGAAATCGATTGACATCTTTATACCTTGCTCTTCTAGCCAACGAGAAGTATGGGAGCGCTGTGGCGGCTAATATTCTGCTGTGCTAGGTTGCGTGGATAATACTGTATGGTCGTTTACCATGGTGATATCATGATATCGTAAAATTTAGATAGTTCGTCAACCGCTCGAACTGATAAGGGATTAATAAAAACAAAGATTTGTTGGTGACCTTTCGGCATTAGATATGAATGAATGAGTTAAAGAAAAGTAAACTTTCTTTCTTGGAGTCTAAGGATGCGTAACCCTCCGATTGCTTCTGAAAGTGGTTATTCGATATCGCACAACCTAAAGAAGTAGGGAACTCGGAAGTGTTATTTAATTCCATTTTCTTTCATCGAGGTGGTTGAACATCTGGTGTTACTTTGTATTTTGATGGGGATGCGGATCACTTGGAATTCTTAAGGTGACGGCTTGACAGTTACACCAACTGTTCTAATTTCTGAAGTATTTTCTAGCTGGAACACTGTTCTCTGATGATCTTCAAGAATGCGAAAAAGTTACTTAGCCAGGGTGTTACCATCGGTCCGCTTATTATGATATAACTTTTGTCAGCAGTGGGCTGTTTAGGCGTACGCGGTGGCGAGTTTTCGATTTCTACACGGCCAGTGATCACGAGGCGATCATTTTTCCATCGGCAACAGTACTCCAAAGTCTTCTACTCCCCCTTCAATACCGCTAAGTTTTACAAAGTAGATTCCCCCTGGGATGTTATTAGCAGCCTGCGACGCTAGCATGTCAGTAGTAAATGGATACAGAAAGCACCATCGGCCAGTGTATTGGTGGAACTCATCTATAGCTGACTCCGGTAAATTCTGCTTGTCGCCAAGACGTCGCTATAGGCGGGCCAGGAAGTGCAGTGACACCAACTGGACTCAATTCTAGAACCAATATAGTTCAGCCAGAAAATCACTAAAGAAACTAATACTTTAAGCCAAAACGCAAGTATTCCTACAACTTTACGACTCAGCTGAGTTGACCAATGGAGTAGAGCGTATAAAATCATAGTCAAAAGAATTTACGGACACAGGCAAGTCACACCCAACAAACCTGCTGAGCTTTCGCTTATTGTTAGCGCTCTTTTTCCCTTCAAACAGACTGCCTTAATTGCAGGCATCTACCGCATGAAGGATTCTACGAAACCGACCCAGTCTCAACCGAAGAGATTCTCGCATTGGCAAGGTCACTTCTACCAAGCAAGGCGCCAGGACCGGAAGCTGTTCCAAATCGGGCTCCAAAGCTGGCCATGGCCCTCCGCCCAGATGATTTTAATCAACTTTTAACCAATGCCTGAGGGAAGGCATATTCTCCTCACAGTGAAAAACCAGTCTTTGTTACAAAACCCTGGACACCTACTGATGAATCCTCATCTTACAGTCCTTTATGCCTGGAACAGAGCAACGACAACGGTGGAAGTCTTTTCCCCAACCAGTTTGGGTTCTGGGTCAGATCGAGAGTAGACACCATCACTAAAGTGGCCGCAACTACTGCAAGCGCTATTAAGGGCACATTAGTCACATTAGTTTTAGATGTCAGTCTTCGAATGCAGCAAAAGCAAAAAAAAAAAAAATTAGGATGACCATTCTGCTTAAGGCTAGTGGAGCAACGCTTGAGTGGTGATTTTCTTCCATTCTTCCTGCAGGTTTCGCCATAAATCGTTTTTATTTGCTATTTTTTTTTGACAACGACTTGTTAAAAAATTCCCCACAAATTCTCTATAGGTGTCAAGTCGGGAAACTGCGGTGGCTATTGCAAAACATTGATCCCCTCCATGTTAACCGACAACTTGACTATATTGGACAATTTTTTGTGTCGTTTTCGTGCTGAAACATCCAAGCAAGTGGTAAATTATCGGCTTATTCTGCTGATAAATTGTTACGAAGTATGTCTCTGTACATTTATAATGCTTTAAATTTTCACCAGCTACTACCGATGTAGTGAAACAGTCCAAGACCAAGATCGAAGAGCCACCATGTTAACCGTCTTTATTGTGTATTTTCTACATATTTAACTGCTTGTTGGGAGAACGACTTAAATAAGATTTTCTATCACTTCCAAAGACATTCCAAACACTCATATTCCAAAAATTGGGGCCTATGTGTAGGTGCTCTATGGCGAATTTAAGGCCAATTCTTGATAGATACAAATGGTTTTTTTTTCTGAATGCGTTCATACAACTCAAATTCGCTTAGGCGTCTTCTTATGGTCTGCGCTGACACATTTACGCCATAATCTGCAACCATTTGACCTCTGATCAATAACGGATCTTCTTTACTAAGTTTAGCAATACGTCTATCGTCCTGTAAAGTGGTTTTTCTGAGGTTTATACGCAGAATAGCACTTCTGACTTTCCCACGAGAAAAATTTTACAAATTGCTTACTTTTGGACTTTTTGTAATACTGCCATATTAATTTTCTTTAAGCCGGATTTGTATTTTTGACTTTAGCGATAGTGATCAAATTCTTTTAGGAAACGTAAGTCTAAGCCACAATCATTATATCGTCCATGTACACGATAATGTTAAAAAAAGGCAAAATACCCTATTGCTTTCATTACGGCGCTTTGAAAACCAGACGGTGCGTTCTTTAAGCCGAACCGCATTGCTAAAAATTCAAATTGTCCGTCTGGGGTAACACACGCAGTGTACTCAACGGAGCATGTGATAGAACTTGGTAATACCCATACGTTACGTCTACACAAAGTCTACACAAACTGATGCATTTTTCTTCTTTACTCGGTCTTACTACATTATAATCAAATAGTTCTTTAACTTTCGATCGAAGTAACGCTCTTTCGCTGGGACTACATCGGATCCACCAATCTTTTAACCATTTTTGCGCTGTTAACTGGTATTAAAGGAGTTAACAGTCAGTTGATAGAATAGCAGAATATCCTTCTGCTCAAATCTCACATCCAATTACAATGCTATTTTTCACATTATCGTCTTGTACCACATAAAATACTATTTCGAGACAATTTCCATTAATCAGGATATGTTTAGATCAAACACTACTACCATTACCAATTCTACTTAGCGATACAACATTATTTATTCCCTTTTCGGTCAGCTTGTGTGAAATGCTCTAATTAACCAGCAAGCATTCGGTCCCTGAATTGAATGTATTTGCATATCTCCACTCTCTTAAATATGCGTGACCCTGCATCACCACCGGTTGAACTCATGGGACATTGGATAGAGATGTAACCCTGCTTATGGAATCGATAGCATGTTATAATTTTTGTACGCTGAGATAACGCTCATTTGCCGAGTCGCATACACAGCAAGATACTCTTCCGTATTTGGGCGACTGTACCGCAAGTTTAAAATTGTTGCCCACGATATCTCAGTAGATTCATACGATATCGATACTGCAATAAGGCAATATGTCAATATGGCTTGAGCGTTAAGCTGCCTGAAATCGATTGACATCTTTATACCTTGCTCTTCTAGCCAACGAGAAGTATGGGAGCGCTGTGGCGGCTAATATTCTGCTGTGCTAGGTTGCGTGGATAATACTGTATGGTCGTTTACCATGGTGATATCATGATATCGTAAAATTTAGATAGTTCGTCAACCGCTCGAACTGATAAGGGATTAATAAAAATAAGATTTGTTGGTGACCTTTCGGCATTAGATATGAATGAATGAGTTAAAGAAAAGCAAACTTTCTTTCTTGGAGTCTAAGGATGCGTAACCCTCCGATTGCTTCTGAAAGTGGTTATTCGATATCGCACAACCTAAAGAAGTAGGGAACTCGGAAGTGTTATTTAATTCCATTTTCTTTCATCGAGGTGGTTGAACATCTGGTGTTACTTTGTATTTTGATGGGGATGCGGATCACTTGGGTTTCTTAAGGTGACGGCTTGACAGTTACACCAACTGTTCTAATTTCTGAAGTATTTTCTAGCTGGAACACTGTTTTCTGATGATCCTCAAGAATGCGAAAAAGTTACTTAGCCAGGGTGTTACCATCGGTCCGCTTATTATGATATAACTTTTGTCAGCAGTGGGCTGTTTAGGCGTACGCGGTGGCGAGTTTTCGATTTCTACACGGCCAGTGATCACGAGGCGATCATTTTTCCATCGGCAACAGTACTCCAAAGTCTTCTACTCCCCCTTCAATACCGCTAAGTTTTACAAAGTAGATTCCCCCTGGGATGTTATTAGCAGCCTGCGACGCTAGCATGTCAGTAGTAAATGGATACAGAAAGCACCATCGGCCAGTGTATTGGTGGAACTCATCTATAGCTGACTCCGGTAAATTCTGCTTGTCGCCAAGACGTCGCTATAGGCGGGCCAGGAAGTGCAGTGACACCAACTGGACTCAATTCTAGAACCAATATAGTTCAGCCAGAAAATCACTAAAGAAACTAATACTTTAAGCCAAAACGCAAGTATTCCTACAACTTTACGACTCAGCTGAGTTGACCAATGGAGTAGAGCGTATAAAATCATAGTCAAAAGAATTTACGGACACAGGCAAGTCACACCCAACAAACCTGCTGAGCTTTCGCTTATTGTTAGCGCTCTTTTTCCCTTCAAACAGACTGCCTTAATTGCAGGCATCTACCGCATGAAGGATTCTACGAAACCGACCCAGTCTCAACCGAAGAGATTCTCGCATTGGCAAGGTCACTTCTACCAAGCAAGGCGCCAGGACCGGAAGCTGTCCCAAATCGGGCTCCAAAGCTGGCCATGGCCCTCCGCCCAGATGATTTTAATCAACTTTTAACCAATGCCTGAGGGAAGGCATATTCTCCTCACAGTGAAAAACCAGTCTTTGTTACAAAACCCTGGACACCTACTAATGAATCCTCATCTTACAGTCCTTTATACCTGGAACAGAGCAACGACAACGGTGGAAGTCTTTTCCTCAACCAGTTTGGGTTCTGGGTCAGATCGAGAGTAGACACCATCACTAAAGTGGCCGCAAATACTGCAAGCGCTATTAAGGGCACATTAGTCACATTAGTTTTAGACTTGATTATATTGGACAATTTTTCGTGTCGTTTTCGTGCTGAAACATCCAAGCAAGTGGTAAATTATCGGCTTATTCTGCTGATAAATTGTTACGAAGTATGTCTCTGTACATTTATAATGCTTTAAATTTTCACCAGCTACTACCGATGTAGTGAAACAGTTCAAAGACCAAGATCGAAGAGCCACCATGTTAACCGTCTTTATTGTGTATTTTCTACATATTTAACTGCTTGTTGGGAGAACGACTTAAATAAGATTTTCTATCACTTCCAAAGACATTCCAAACACTCATATTCCAAAAATTGGGGCCTATGTGTAGGTGCTCTATGGCGAATTTAAGGCACATTCTTGATAGATACAAATGGTTTTTTTTTTGAGGAATGCGTTCATACAACTCAAATTCGCTTAGGCGTCGCGTCTTCTTATGGTCTGCGCTGATACATTTACGCCATAATCTGCAACCATTTGACCTCTGATCAAGAACGGATCTTCTTTACTAAGTTTAGCAATACGTCTATCGTCCTGTAAAGTGGTTTTTCTGAGGTTTACACGCAGAATAGCACTTCTGTCTTTCCCACGAGAAAAATTTTACAAATTGCTTACTTTTGGACTTTTTGTAATACTGCCATATTAATTTTCTTTAAGCCGGATTTGTATTTTTGACTTTAGCGATAGTGATCAAATTCTTTTAGGAAACGTAAGTCTAAGCCACAATCATTATATCGTCCATGTACACGATAATGTTAAAAAAAGGCAAAATACCCTATTGCTTTCATTACGGCGCTTTGAAAACCAGACGGTGCGTTCTTTAAGCCGAACCGCATTGCTAAAAATTCAAATTGTCCGTCTGGGGTAACACACGCAGTGTACTCAACGGAGCATGTGATAGAACTTGGTAATACCCATACGTTACGTCTACACAAAGTCTACACAAACTGATGCATTTTTCTTCTGTACTCGGTCTTACTACATTATAATCAAATAGTTCTTTAACTTTCGATCGAAGTAACGCTCTTTCGCTGGGACTACATCTGATCCACCAATCTCTTAACCATTTTTGCGCTGTTAACTGGGATTAAAGGAGTTAACAGTCAGTTGATAGAATAGCAGAATATCCTTCTGCTCAAATCTCACATCCAATTACAATGCTATTTTTCACATTATCGTCTTATACCACATAAAATACTATTTCGAGACAATTTCCATTAATCAGGATATGTTTAGATCAAACACTACTACCATTACCAATTCTACTTAGCGATACAACATTATTTATTCCCTTTTCGGTCAGCTTGTGTGAAATGCTCTCATTAACCAGCAAGCATTCGGTCCCTGAATTGAATGTATTTGCATATCTCCACTCTCTTAAATATGCGTGACCCTGCATCACCACTGGTTGAACTCATGGGACATTGGATAGAGATGTAACCCTGCTTATGGAATCGATAGCATGTTATAATTTTTGTACGCTGAGATAACGCTCATTTGCCGAGTCGCATACACAGCAAGATACTGTACCGCAAGTTTAAAATTGTTGCCCACGGTATCTCAGTAGATTCATACGATATCGATACTGCAATATGGCAATATGTCAATATGGCTTGAGCGTTAAGCTGCCTGAAATCGATTGACATCTTTATACCTTGCTCTTCTAGCCAACGAGAAGTATGGGAGCGCTGTGGCGGCTAATATTCTGCTGTGCTAGGTTGCGTGGATAATACTGTATGGTCGTTTACCATGGTGATATCATGATATCGTAAAATTTAGATAGTTCGTCAACCGCTCGAACTGATAAGGGATTAATAAAAATAAGGTTTGTTGGTGACCTTTCGGCATTAGATATGAATGAATGAGTTAAAGAAAAGCAAACTTTCTTTCTTGGAGTCTAAGGATGCGTAACCCTCCGATTGCTTCAGAAAGTGGTTATTCGATATCGCACAACCTAAAGAAGTAGGGAACTCGGAATTAGTGTAATAGTGTTATTTAATTTCATTTTCTTGGGTTTCTTAAGGTGACGGCTTGACAGTTACACCAGCTGTTCTAATTTCTGAAGTATTTTCTAGCTGGAACACTGTTCTCTGATGATCCTCAAGAATGCGAAAAAGTTACTTAGCCAGGGTGTTACCATCGGTCCGCTTATTATGATATAACTTTTGTCAGCAATGGGCTGTTTAGGCGTACGCGGTGGCGAGTTTTCGATTTCTACACGGCCAGTGATCACGAGGCGATCATTTTTCCATCGGCAACAGTACTCCAAAGTCTTCTACTCCCCCTTCAACACCGCAAAGTTTTACAAAGTAGATTCCTTCTGGGATGTTATTAGCAGCCTGCGACGCTAGCATGTCAGTAGTAAATGGATACAGAAAGCGCCATCGGCCAGTGTATTGGTGGAACTCATCTATAGCTGACTCCGGTAAATTCTGCTTGTCGCCAAGACGTCGCTATCGGTGGGCCAGGAAGTGCAGTGACACCAACTGGACTCAATTCTAGAACCAATATAGTTCAGCCAGAAAATCACTAAAGAAACTAATACTTTAAGCCAAAATGCAAGTATTCCTACAACTTTGCGACTCAGCTGAGTTGACCAATGGGGTTGAGCGTATAAAATCATAGTCAAAAGAATTTACGGACACAGGCAAGTCACACCCAACGAACCTGCTGAGCTTTCGCTTATTGTTAGCGCTCTTTTTCCCTTCAAACAGACTGCCTTAATTGCAGGCATCTACCGCATGAAGGATTCTACGAAACCGACCCAGTCTCAACCGAAGAGATTCTCGCATTGGCAAGGTCACTTCTACCAAGCAAGGCGCCAGGACCGGAAGCTGTCCCAAATCGGGCTCCAAAGTTGGCCATGGCTTTCCGCCCAGATGATTTTAATCAACTTTTAACCAATGCCTGAGGGAAGGCATATTCTCCTCACAGTGAAAAACCAGTCTTTGTTACAAAACCCTGGACACCTACTGATGAATCCTCATCTTACAGTCCTTTATGCCTGGAATAGAGCAACGACAACGGTGGAAGTCTTTTCCCCAACCAGTTTGGGTTCTGGGTCAGATCGAGAGTAGACACCATCACTAAAGTGGCCGCAACTACTGCAAGCGCTATTAAGGGCACGAGATGGAAAGGCGGGTCCAAGCAATACTGCCCAGGTCTAGGTAGATATCATTGCGGGTGTCCCACAAGGCGCCGTCTTTGATCCTCTCCTTGGTATATTCTTGCTATCGGGTTGTCAGATTTTAGGGTATGCTGACGACATCGCCTTAGTGGCCAAGGACTTGCACCCCACAGATCTTGCAGCGAACACAGCTATAGAAGACATCACATTCTGGCTGCGCTCCATGGGTCTCTCACTGGTATCGTGCAAAACGGAAGGCCGTTCTCAACAGAAGCAGGAAATCCGTCGAACAAACCTGGACTCATGTTGAAGATACAACCATAGTATCACAGCGGCCTATGAGGTATCTTGGATTATGGCGCGACACACGCTGTCCTTCAGAGGGCACCTCTCGCACACACAGCTCCTAAGCTGGTGCTAAACTCCCGTTGTCCAAAGCAATGGAGAAGTTTTTTCTTGCAAGTTTGGTAAAGTCCATAGTTCTGTACGCTGCACAGGTCTGGGCTCCAGCCGTCTACGTGGAGAGTTATGCCAGAGTCATTAGAGCTACGTACATACTGAGCTCCTTGTGAGTTTGTAGTGCCTTCCGCAAGATCTCCGATGATGCCGCCCTTTTATCGCTGGTGATTTCTTCTGATTCTTTTCGATGCTAAATGTTAGCTAAATACATTAATTTAAAAAACTAAATAAAACATACAAAATGCAGAAACGCGAATATCTGTCAATAAAGAGTAGTCTTGTCTATGCATTCATACATACACAGACACACACCCAGTCTCACACCCATACAGCCACAGCCACCGGAACCACTGAGCCAGCAGAAAAGCTGGCAAACGAATGGCAAATGGTCACTTGCAAACGTGTAGCGAAGCCACCTGCCCACAGAAATAGGCCAGAAGCGATTCTGATAAAAGCTCGAGAAGGCTACTCCTACGCTCAAATCCTTGGTTTGGTAACCAGGAGAGTCGACGGCAAACTAAACGAGATAAGAAGCAAAGTAAAGCGAGCGAGAAAATCAGCTACCTAGACTGCCGGGCACATTGCTGCAAAGTGCGTCAGCAAAGTCGACCGCACCAACTGGTGCTTAAAATGCGGAAGCACAGACCACAAAGCTGCAACATGCAAAAACCAGCCTGTGTGCTTCAACTGCGTCGATGCAAAACGCCAGCCGACAAACCACTTTACTGGGAGTAGACGTTGCCCATTGGTTAAATCAGGAGCACAAACTAGCAAAGCAATATGAAGATACTACAGCTAATTCTAAATCATTGCTCGGCGGCGCAAGATCTGCTAAAGCAGACCATACGCGAATTAAATGTCGACGTTGCTGTGCTGAGCGAGCCATACAGGACGTATGACGGCTGCGCATGGGCTGCGGAAATAAACAAAAAGGCGGCGATATGGGCTTGCGGCAAGGATGCACCAGCCATTGAACACGTGCATGAGTCAAATGGCTTCGTACGGGCAAAACTAGGTGATCTGTGGCTAGCTGCTACCTTCCCCCAAGCTTATACCTCAGAGATTTTGAAAATATACTGGACAACCTTGCTACAGACGCCAGACTAAAACGGATAGTCATTATAGCAGGTGACTTTAATGCATGGTCGGAAGAATGGGGATGCAAATAATCGAATGCCAGAGGACGCACCATCTTGGAAGCTTTTGCGGCACTGGATCTGGCGGTCCTAAACATGGGCAGCGAATTTACCTTCAACAGAGCTGGTTATGGATTCGTCATTCGCCTATCGGCTTACTGGACTCAGCCGCCAAACTATTCGAGAAGCTTCTATACAAAAGGCTGGAAATGGCTATCGCACAAGCTGGGGAGCTCTCGCCTCCTCAATTTGGGTTCCGAAAGTCAAAGTCAACTATTCAAGCAATCTCATCAGTAGTTGACGTAGCGGCTAAAGCTATAGAGGGACAACGATGGAAAGGATGGTATAAAAAATACGGCCTGATCACGACACTGGATGTTAAAAATGCGTTCAACTCTGCCAATTGGAGCCGCATTATTGATGCACTAAACAAGTTTCAAGTGCCCAAGCACCTCATATACATAGTTGAGGATTACTTCCGCAACCGAATCTTGCGGTATAGCACAAATAATAGAGAACGCATCTGCGAGATTCGAGGTGGTGTCCCACAGGCGTCGGTACTTGGTCCACTACTATGGAACACCATGTATGATGGCATCTTGCAAGTACCCCTCCCAACAGATTGTCGAATCATCGGATTTGCAGACGATGTGGCACTGGTAGTGGTAGCAAAACAACTACGAGAGGCCGAGGAAAAGACAGTCACGTCAGTGGGCACGAGGGAAAGACAGTCACGTCAGTGGGCATTGCCAAACAGTGGCTGTCAGACGCAGGTCTCCAACTGGCAGACCAGAAAACGGAGGCGGTCCTTATAAGCAGCCGAAAAGTCGTGGAGGTGGCAAAAATCGCGCTCGGCTCGTGAACCATTCAGTCGGCTAGAAGCATTAGGTACCTTGGAGTCTTCCTGGACACTCGCCTGTGCTTCAAGGAGCACTTGAAATACGCTAGTAAGAAGGCAGCAGATTTGGGGAAATCGTTAAACCGAATCATGCTAAACACGAGAGCCCTAGGCAATTCCAAAGGAAGCTCCTGATGAACGTGGTTAAGTCCACCATGCTTTATGGGGCACCAGTCTGGGCAGAGGCCATGCAGCGGAAAACATATAGAATGGGCCTAGAATCGACGTACCGACTTGGCGCTCTACGGGTATGTCGTGGCTTTCGTACTATCTCGGACGATGCAGCACTTGTAATTGCAGGAATGGTGCCAATCGACATACTGGCGCGAGAATCGCAGACGATATTCAAATTTCGCCAAATCATCGAGTAGACGACATCGATCAAGCGGGAGATCAACGAAACTGTCAAAAGAGCAAGTATGGAAGAGTGGCAGACACGGTGGTCATCCTCCACAAAAGGCAGGTGGACCCATAAACTCATCCCCAACATCCAGGAGTGGGCACATAGACGTCACGGCGAACTAACGTTTGAACTGACACAACTATTAAGCGGTCACGGCTGCTTTAGATCGTACCTACAGCGTTTTGGCCACGAAAACAGCGCAGAATGCACGTGGTGCCTACATGGTGTAGTCGAGAGTGCAGAGCATATAATATTCGAGTGCAGGAGATTCGAAGCAGCTCGAAAGAGACTAGAAGATTTGCTTCAAACAACCCC
Source organism: Drosophila emarginata (assembly GCA_037075365.1). NCBI lineage: Eukaryota > Metazoa > Arthropoda > Insecta > Diptera > Drosophilidae > Drosophila > Drosophila emarginata. The sequence goes on from JBAMCD010000250.1 coordinate 699,315, forward strand.
CACACCGTCAAACTTGGCGAAACAAATGATATCTACGCAGTCGGCATAGTCAGCAGTTTGTGCATACGCAGCCGAGGTTATGAGCAAGCTGCGGGAGCTCGAAAGGAAGCGCAACACTGGAGGGGTCCACTAAGCCCGCCATACAAGTCCTGCGACGCAATACCACAAGGCAGTTCCGCAGGATCCCAAATGGCTTTTTTTCGTCTGTAGGCTTTCCCTTTTCTTTTTCTTCTCATCTCTAGCTCCAATGTAAATAATCCAGTTACCTACCTATCCACTGTTATTTTCTAAGTAACACTTTCAAATAAAATGGCGCTGCTGGTTAGAGTGTATCGATTTTTCTGTATGCTGCTATGGTGGTGGTTCAATTCACAAGGAGGGAAAGTTATAACATGTAGTCTCCATAGTCTATGCTGAGTCTATTTTTAATTCTTTCAACTCTTCGGTGTTGTTTATGTGTAGGGCGTGTAACGCTTCCAAAGACAGTATTTTTAGTTTTTCCTCTTCTTCGGGTGCGATTTGTATGAGTGGTGTCTCCGTCTTCAATGGTACTGTTTCCCTGTTGCTGAATTGCTTCTTATTGATGATGATTGATTCGTTCCAGAAGTTAATAAGATAGTTTCCCGTGAGAATGCGTAAAAAGTTTTGGTGTACTATGGTCCCATTAAAGTTGTTGCGCAAGATGAGTCCGTTACTGATTTGATCAATTCTTTTGATGTGCTCTGCGTTGCTAAATCCACACAGCGATTTTTCTCCGTTTAGGAGCCTAGGTAAATACTTATCATGTGATAGATTTATAATATTGTTTTTGTTATGTATTTTTATACTATTATGGCTTTTACAAATTTTTTCGATTCCACACATTATATTTTTGCTAGATAAAATTTCTTGGTATTTTATAATGATTGGCTTTAAAATTATATTTTCATAATCGGTTAGTTCAATATTAGTTATTTTTATAATATAAAAAAGGATTGTTTTGTTATGAAAGATTAATACAACTGAAAACTCTAACAGTTCTTCTATTGATGGTGGTGGCATATTTCGAATGTTAAAGATTTTTTCAATTTCGACAATTTCTTTTTCAATAAGCAAAAATGAATTTATCATATTCAATCTTGCCCATTGTATGGCATACTTTACATTTATTATTTCTTCCTTTATTGTAACTTTGAGTAGTCCGTGTGTAGTGGTTACCATCCAAGTCATAAGTAATCTGTAATTAACAGTTTCAGCATTTTTTATATTGCTCTTGTGTACGGTTCTGTTTGTTAAAGTCGTAATCGTTGCGTCATGGTCTTCTTTTACTATTAGTTTTTTGTATCTTGGTGATAATTTTGATCCCAATCGTTGATTAATTTTTACAAAAATTTCGTCTCCCGATTTGTAAGTCTTTAGAGGTAATTTCTGTTTGTTATGATACTCCAAATCTGTTGTCTGCTTTGTTTTAATTTTTTTGGTCTACCGTATAGGGCTAAGGGCTTTTATTCCCAAATTTGTTCAATTAGCATTTCATATTGGCATCTTGCAGAGTTTGTTTTTTGTATATGTCTTTACTGAAAATGATAATATCATCGATATAGATGTAGCAAATTTTCCCGATGTGTTCTCTGAGAATATCATCGAGCGCACTTTGGTAAATGGATGGTGCATTTTTCAATGCAAATGGGAGTCGTGTAAGCTCGTGTTGTCCGTTATTCACGGGGAAAGCAGTTTTTGGAATATCGGACGATTTTAGCGGGGTTTGATGAAAGCCGCTCTTAAGGCCGAGGACAGAAAACAGTTTATTGCTTCCGAGTTGAGCTAATACCTCATTAATGACCATTCGGTATTTGCTTTCACCAGATGCGTCTATATCTAGTGTCTATTCACCTCATCTTTTAGAGACATTGGATATTGATGAAATTCGGAATATATTGGGGGAATCAGTAGACGTTCTTATTTTCGCTTCAACATTGGTAGTGTAGGTTATTTTTTCGTTTGGGTCCGTAAAGAGATTGGGATATTTCAAGTCATTATTTGGTCAAGTTCTAATTTTTAACCGTCGTCTAAGTTTACGTTACGTTCTGGATGGTTAAATAAATTTGCAAATTTGTGGTTTGTGATTTCGACGCTACCTCTTACAGTTACTGCTCTAAATGGTTTTTATTAGGTTTCGGATTTGTTACTAGACTGAATGAAATTCCTATTTGAACCAGTATCAATAAGAATTTTGTAAGTCTTGTGACCCCCACTTTGCATTCAAAATAGGGAAGCGAGGAGTCGCTCATTTTAGAAAATTTAAGTCTGTGTTCGAGTATTGTGGGGTTTCTGGTTCATTGTTTGCGTTTCGTTAGTCATTTTCCATTGGTTTGCTGGTTTTGCTGCAGTTGGTCGAGGTGGGGCTATTGGTTGGGTATGTCTATATTGGTTGAGTTGGTTTTGTTGCGGCATGTATTATAGGTGATAACCAAACTGTTTAGATGGTCTTTGGAATTGACCGGGTTGCCCCTGATTATAATTGAAGACTGATCTGGGTTGTAGTGCTGGTCTCCGTAGAGGAATTGGTTGTGCGGGAATGAATCTGCGGGGTGCCGGGATTGGGTTCTGTTCTGAATTTTAAGATTTGTGGTCTATTATTCGCGTGATTCGTTCTATAGTTTTGGTTTTCTAACTTTAGGCACGAATGCAAAGCTTGCGCCAAATCGTTGGTTCTTTGATGCTGAGAAGAAGTGATAAATCGCCACGTAGGCCTGTTATAAACCTATCTTACGCTCTACCTCTATAAGACTTTGTCATAACTACCTCAGTTGGTCTGTCAATATTCATACAACTGACTTTATGAAGAATCAAGGAAAGGTGCTTGTAGATATTTCGATAAAATTTCTCAACTGTCTGTTTTCCATTTTGTGTTAAGGTGGTAAGTTGGTACTCGAGTATGCTTAAGTCCCTTTTGTCCGCAAAGTGTAGAGTAAGGCATCGAGCAATTGCCTCCCAGTTTTGAGGCATGTTAAAAGAATCTAATACCAAGTCTGCATGGAGAGTGATTTTATTACGGATTGTTTGTAGATTACCAAAGCATTTTGGTGATCCTTTGATAATAGAGTATGCCTCTAGGAACCTACCTACGCCCTTTTTCCAGGAGTTAAACTCGCCTAGATCTTCTGAAAATTCTCTCATTCCTTTTACTATATCCAGGACGCAGTCTAAGTCAGTTAGGTTGCCTCTATAGTCTGAGTCTTTGCTGTAGGCAGCTGCCATATTAATCAGTATTGTTGTCAATCAATTATGATCATTTCGTCTATTTGATTTTCCGTCGAAAAATTTTTTGTAGTGTGGAAATTGTAAGGGAAAAATTAAATTAAATATTAATTTATTGTTTAACTTTAAATTTAAATTGATAATAGTCAGTTTTGTTTTGTTTTACTTAAAAATTAAATTATCCCCAAGTGGAATGTTTGAATACAATAACTAGTCGGCGAGGCCGGTTTATATTTTTGCAGCGCGTTTGTGCTTCACTATTTGATTTTTTTTCTTTACTTATTTATTACTTTTCTGATTGATTATAAAAAATGGTTTCTTTACTATTTCTTTGATTGATTTTACCGACTTATAAGAAGTTTGTTTCTTTACTTATTTATTACTTCTTTGATTGCTTAATTGTTGTTCACTTTATTACTAGCTTACCGTAGTATTGTTGTGGTGTCCATTCTTTCTGGAATCCTCGAGTTAGTGCTTTTTGGGTATCCGCCCTACTAAGGCTCTTCTTCCGGAAATACGGAAAAAATCATTACGTGTAATGTGTGTTCTTATTTATTTTTCTCGTGACCGCTTTTAAATTTGCGAGAGTCTCTTTCACTTTTTTCACCAGCGATTGGTTTTTTTCACAACTGTAGATAACGATTATTTTTTTGAACCTTCTATTTAGAAGTAATTTTTAAGACTGATTTTGCAATATTAATTTGTCCCTGATCCCAGCTGTAGGATAACGGCAGTGACGCGACGTTGCATCCGGCGGCACCGCCGGGAAACGGTCAGCGATTTGAGAACACGTTGCAGTTTTATTATTTCTTGTTAACTTTATATTTTTCTGCGCCTGGGGGAAGTTAAGTTTTGTAGTTGCAATAATAATTATTGTTAACTTATATATACCCGCGTTGCTCCAGGCCGGGGCTCGATTCTCACCCATATCCAAGCCTTACACTAAATAGCTTCTTCTGCCGAATCAATCGATTTTTATTGTTACCATATATGTACTACTATATCCGGCAAGTTAAATTATATTTCTTTTAGATTGGTTTGTATCGGAGAATTTTTTGGTTATAAGCCAGGTCTGCTAGAATAAACATTCTGGACGACGAATGGCAGGCGGTATTTGTGGATTGCGTTGCGCTGCAGCGCACATCGCCGCACTCTGTGATAATGCCTGCAAATCCCTCAGCATTACGTAGGAACCAAGACGGCCAAGCCATAGACACCGTGTACGATGCGAATGAAGTATTGTAGTGTGTACCGAAGCACTATGTAGCGGCTCAGGATCTGTTGCAGCAGTCAATCCGTGGAACATTAGCCGACGTCACGATTAGTAGAAACAGAAATGAGTTCTCAGACCAATGTGCTCAGCCATTCCCCCTAGATAACGTTCCCAAAGACGAAGGCTATGTTAGACCACATGCTGGCGCCCAGCCTTTCGATTTCCAGGTTTGGGTAAATTATCGACTCCCCAGTCGAGAATGCAAGGGTCGACAGGGTCTTCTAATCGGAGACGACTTCAATGCTTGGACTACTGAGTTGGGTAGCGCCAGCACAGACGTCTACTTCTCGAAGCATTTGCAGGCCTTGATATCACCCTGATGAACACAGGCACCGAATACACGTTTAGGAGTGCTGGTTTGGGTTCGATTATTAATCTCACCTTCGTCAGCGACCATATCGCGAGTTCATCGCACAGGAAAATCTGCGATTTGTATATTGCTAGCGCCCACGAGGCTGTTCTGTGTACCATAGGATATTACCAAAGCGCCATCCAGCTATAATTAGTGGGGCTTTTAAGGTTGAGTCTTTAAACGTACAGGTTTTCCGCAGCCACCTCAGTGCAATTCCATGCGCTGGATCCGCGGACGATGTTGCTAGTTCCGTGATGAACAACCTCATTGATGCATGTGAGGCCAGCATGTCTAGACGTGGAACGTACCATCGCCACCACAAGCCGATCTTTTGGTGTAACCAGACCATTGTTGTAGCTCACCAGACCAGTTTTCGGGATAGACGGCTCTAACAGAAAGCAAGAGGGACTGGAAACTTTCAACTCCAGTATCTAGCGAGGAGGAAAGAGCTACGGAAAGCATAGTGAGTGTTTCTTGTCGCGTTGTGATTCAGCAGATCAGGATCCATGGGGTAAAGCCTACCAGAGGGTAGTGAAGAGGATCGATGCGGGTGGCAACGCGGTTCCATCTGAGCGGCTTCTTTGAAGGACATTGTTGACTCCCTCACATTTGCACAGGATCATTCAATGGATGAGTTTGTGCTGGCGGAATGCTCCTAAGAAGAGCTATTAAGCATCCTGAGAGAAATCAAAACGAAAAGGTCCCAGGATGGTCCCGATTGCATACCAAATTAAGCGTTGAGTTAGCGATTGCCTTACATCCGAAGGTTTTTGTAGACCTATACAACAAGTGCCTGAGAGAAGCAGTATTTCCAAAAATGTGAAAATTCCAAAATCTGCTCTTACTTCCAAAACCTGGGAAACCCTGTGGATATGCATCTTCCTACAGACCAATCTACCTGTTGGATAATGCGGGCTACATTCTGGAAACAATAATCTCTTCCAGGGTGAGTGAAGCGATTGATTAGGGTGGTGCGCTATCGCCGCGACAGTACGGCTTTCGAAAAGCGAGGTCGACAGTTGACGCAATGAACCTTGTCGTTGAGACCGCGAGGCAATCAATAACGGGTGATAGATGTAAGGGAGGCACTAAGCACTACTGTTTGTTCAACTCTGCTGAATGACTCAAAATTATCGACAGCCTAGCAGCATTCAGCGTGCACGACTGCCCCCTTTGCCTAGTTATAAACTATTTCGATAGTAGGCGCCTACGCTAAACATCTTCGGATGGCATGGTAGACCATAGGAAAACCTTAGGCGTTCCATAAGACTCTGTCTTGGTTCCCCTGTTATGCAACTTGACAGGGTACTTCGTCTTGCTCTTGGCCCAGGCTCGAGTACTGTCGGTTTTGCCGACGACATTGCTTTAAACGTAGTGGCTAATGAACTGCATGAGACGGAGCTCATATGCAACAGAGCAATTGCGGCCATGAGCCAGTGGCTGTCAATCGCTGGATTGGAGCTGGCACCCCAAAAGACCGAGGCGGTTTTAAATAGTAGCCGCAAAACAATGGACACTGCAACTATAAACATTGGATCCCCCACCGTGGCTTGATACTAGGCCAAGCTTACGTGAGCACCTCGAGTTCGCAAAAAGGAAAGCTCTTACACAGCTTCTTCTGCAGACTGCACATCTAGTTGGTAAGACGTCACGGAGGAGTAACGTTTTACGTGACCCAACTTTTCAGTGGGCACGCCTGCTTCAGAGCTTACCTGAAGCGTTTTGGGCACGAAGCCTGGTGCACCTGGTGTGAAAGCGGAATAGTGGTGGATGTAGAACACATCGCTTTATCCTGCACGAGATACGACCATCAGAGGAAACTCTTGGAGAAGACTGTCGGTAGCAGAGTTATACCAAGAAATCTAACTGCTCTGATGCTATCTGGAGAGAAAGAGTGGGAGGCGGTATGCGACTTCGCGCATGATGCAAAGTCCCGCCAGTTTGGCGATATCGGAGGGAGGAGAGACGTCGAAGAAACAAGAGATGATATTCTGCAGGCAGTTTCGCCAATTGAAAGCCTATGAACAACTTATTTTGGCAACATCGACTGGAGCGTTTGAGAAACGGATTGTAAGTGCGTTTCGGCCCGTGCGAAGCAATGCTGATATGTATTCTCGCATGGGCCGCCCTTCTCAAAATGTTGGATGTACATTTTTATTTTATTTTTCTTTTAGCATAGTTACATATTGGAATAAAATGAAGCAAGCAAGTCGTCCCAGCCGACGTTGAGTGTACCATGAACCAATTAAAAGTACTTCATGAAGTCAAAAACGTTCGAAGTCGCCATCAATTTACAAAAGAAAATTTTTTTAGCATGCAGCAACAGCGAACGCATGCTATCTTGCTCACTCTTCAAAGCTCATTTTGCATGGGGCGTTTCAGTACAAAACGGATTATTATATAATAGGGGTTTTAACTGTGTTAAAATAAAACTCACTTTAACGGCAGTCAATACACAACTCACGGTTTGTTGTGGTAGGCCCGGGGCATCGCATTCTTTTGGTTGACGACGCTACTACGTCCCGCCAGTTTGGCGATATCGGAGGGAGGAGAGACGTCGAAGAAACAAGAGATGATATTCTGCAGGCAGTTTCGCCAATTGAAAGCCTATGAACAACTTATTTTGGCACCCAGAAGGCGATCTAAAGCGTCCCCGCCACGGCTGCGAAAACCATTTTGAGCATCGACAAAATAAACCTTGACGTATAGCATCTTCGCAGGGCAGCTATCTGGGCATGCAACTCTCCGGCACAGCAGTTAGAGCTCTAGTAAGCGGCAAGGTGATCTCCAGCTGCTATTTACCCCCCTGTTTAGTCATGGTGAGCTACTGTGTCTCCCTGGATGAGCTGGTTGCAGACGGTAGGGGCCATTACCCCTTCGTTATAGTTGGCGATTTCAAGACGTGCAACGAAGTCAAGAGGACGAGCACTTTTGGAGCCTTTCGCCCCACTTAACGACCCACTTCTTAACCACGGCTCCAAGCACCTTTAACCTTGCCTTCGTAAGCTGCGGACTATTCAGCACTTCCCGGTGTTGATTGAAGAAATTTTATACAGCAACCGATCATGAGGCGATCATCTTCTCCACTTCAATATTCTACTAGCCCGATGACATGCCACTTGGCAGCTTATAAAGTAGAAACGCTCAACACTTAGTTTTTCTTGGCAACCCTGGTAGAGATCCCCTGCCCCACGGACTTGGCACAGAACATGGCCTCTCAAGTTTCAGAGATGTTGACTGCAGCTTGTAATGCGAGCATGATGAGTTTAAACCCATACCGTCGGCACCTTTTTGGTGGAACACCACCATAGCCCATCTTAGGAGGGCCTGCGTCTTAACCAGACGCCGTTTCCAACGAACAGATAAAGGCTGGCAAGAGCCAAGTCCAGGAAAAGTCCCAAGAAGTGCATTCTTTCTGCAAAGTGGGAGGTGTTCCTGCAATTGTGTGACTCTGCAGAGCACGATACTTGGGGGAAATCCTATAAGACTATGGTGAAGAGGAAATATGCCAATCGACAGACTGGGTGGTAGACGTCCTATTTCGGAGCAGACCAGACTCCCTAATCACAAGGCCCTCAAGGCATTTTGTGATCCAGCTGGTCTCAGCCGCGGAAATAACAATGCTTGCCAAGACACTCCCCCAGGTAAGGCTCCCGTCCCGGACACCGTACTAAACCATGCAATTAAACTAACTTTGGCTCTTCGCCCTGAAGTCTTTGATATGACTTTCAACCAGCGCCTGCTGGAAGTAATTCTTCCTTCTCACGGATGGGAGTTCTCCATTCCTATGTTAGAAACTTTTATTCTTAGATATCTAACACGTAGTTAGTGTTAATTAGATAGTGTTAACTTTAAGTATTGTTTTAATTGTCGTCCGTTATGGACGTGACTTTGTTTTGTCTGCTAACTGCTGCTATCATAGAACAAAACAAAATCAATTCTAACACACATTTGTTGCGGGACGAAATCAAACGTTGATAAAAAGAAAACAAAAAAGAAAAGCAATTGTTTTCATTTTCTAAATTTTTCTTAATTTGTCGAAATTACTGAAACGCAACGAAACCGCAATATATAGGCGCGAAATACGCATAGTTTCTCGCTAACGACAAATTCTGGCGCCACCGTTTCAGATACCGACACTGCATTTGTAAAGTACGTATGCGTCGTTGCTGTTGTTTCTAAGCAACAATACCGAGAAGTCAGGCTCCACCGATCTGCGAAGCAGAGCTACAATAAGCAGACCACGCTGAAAGGAAATGTCCTCTTTATTGTCTGCTGACTTGCAAAAGTAATCTCTTGTAAAAGTAATATCACACAAACCATAATTGCGAAGAAAATCTAAATCCCGAGCAGCCACAACAAAAGCATCTGCCAGATGGTTCCCAGGTCAAATAAGTGAAGACCCAGTTTATTCACCCAACGGACAACCAAAGGATTCTCAGAACCCCTCGGAATCACCTCCCACCACTATATAAACTCTAAACGTGACGCTCACAATAAGCAGCATGACCAACACACCAACCCAATCGACATTCTCGCTTTCATCAAAGAGTTCAAAGCCAACCGCACCAACTGCAAAACTTCATCGACAATGAGGAAGAGGTAATCACATTAATAAGCGGAATTAACCAGTTACCATATAGCTCTCTTCTATTAAGAGCCATAAGGAATAAAATACGACGAAATTACCTGGAATACCTTTTTAATTAATCTGCGAGAGCAAAAATTAAGGAAGCTTTGAACATTGCCGCGTCGAAAAGACTTTCTATTCGCAAAAGCCAACAACTAAAACTCCAAAATCATGTTTAAAACTATGTATACAAAATAACCCAGCAACTGAAGTGTATGCTATTCCAGCTTTATCGAAAGCCTCAGTTACCCTCCCAGTTGAAGCATGGAAATTTTTACAGATAACAGATTACACATACCAAGCACCTAGAGATATCAGAAGAAGTATACAATTCAGTTAACGGTTATAGCAATATGGTTATTATAAATAATTCCCCCGAAGATCAGGAATTATATTTGGAACAGCAATTAGAATCTGTCCCCTATGACAAAAATAACTTTGTACACAAAAAAATGGACACAGAAGAATGGAGATCAGTTTTAGATTATTAAAAACTCAGCGAGAAAACAATTTCAGACCGTTACCCCATTCCAAATATAAACGATATTCTAGACCAACTTGGTAAATCCAATTACTTCTCGACCCTCGATTTGGCCAGTGGATTTCACCAGATTGAAATGAACCTGAAGATAGAAACAAGACAGCTTTTACAGTTGAAAGTAACCACTATGGATTCGTCAGTATGCCGTTTGGGTTGAAGAATGCACCTGCAACGTTCCAAAGGGTAATGGACCATGTGCTTGGAGAACTTATACATTCCACTTGTCTAGTATACTTAAAGAAGTATTTAACAGGCTCAGTTTCGCTAACTTTAAGTTGCAAATCGCAAAAATCTGACTTCCTTCGGAGAGAGGTTAATTTTTGAGTCATATTGTGACTCAAGATGGGCTTAAACCTAACTCCAGCAAGATCAAATCCATTCAGAATAGTTGAAATAATAAAGAGTTGTCAAACTTTCCTTACCCTTCAATACGATAGACAGCCGCGAAAACCACCCTTCCAAGTACCAGATACCCCTTGCAAACCAATGGACATATAGACATACATATATACAATAAACAAAAACTTTAACCTTACATTAATCGATAAGTTATCAAAACTCGCGTGTGCCTACCTTATATCTAACAGGACCTCCATAAACATTGTCACTTTCATGAAACACTTTGTCAGTCTTTTTGGAATACCAAAAAAAAAAACCTATGACCAAGGTGCAGAATTTTCAGCCAGTATATTCAGCGATTTTTGTAACCAATACGACATCCAGCGTCACATAATTTCCTTCCAGCAATCCTCCAGGAATTCTCCAGCTACTCTCCAGTAGAACGATTACACTCAACACTTTCCGAAATCTATAGAATAATCTTAGAATTAAGAAAAAAAAATTTAAGCAACCAAACAAACATGAAGAAACCTTTTCTGAGACACTTCTCACATACAACAACGCTATGCACTCATCAACGAGATTCTCCAAACACGATGTTTAGAAGACAATGTGATATGTTGACCACAACAGTGGGCAAACAATAACTGCTACTCAAGCTCAACGCACACAACAAAAATAAGCGCTATTTACCTGGACACCAATGCCAAGTGCATCCTCCTTATTTTGTGGAGGGGGGAGTTACCACCTACTAATTTCCTATATATAAACTTTGTATAAGAACACACAAACACATGTACACACATACAAAATGTAATTGATAAAAAAAAAAGAAACTGAAGGAGAGACGTGCGTTTGTTTTGGCTCCGCAGTTTTCCTCAAGTTTGTCAAGTTTTTAGAGAAATCAGGCCGCGAAATCCTAAAGTAAAGGTCGGTTATACGGTGTATGCCTTGTGGGTATTGTGCCTACTTGCCTGTGCGGGTGTGTCCGTTGTCGTTCCTGCAGATACCTCGTGAAATCTCTGGCCCTGATTTTTTGAACACTCTTGACTTGGTGGCGGAGACGGGCGTGGAGGTGGGTCCCGCCAATTTCTTTTTTCTCTCCGTTGCAGCGGTGTGGGTGGGGTGTCCGCAGTGATTCCTGACAAAAATCACTAAAACCACCACATGCTTTGCTTCACTCCACAACAAAACAAAATAAAAAAGAAGCAGCTGACGGGTGAAATTACCGGACCGCCACACAAATTAGCAGCCCTAGTGAGTCGCTGAATGACAGCTGATTGCAGCTGCGAAGCTGCAGGCCGTACATCCCCCTTCCCTCCCCTGCCATAGAGGTAAGCCGAGCTTTTCTATTTCCTAAAGTGTCTGACCCTTAAAAGTGCTGCATAACTTTGGGCTGTCTCAAAATAGTAGCACTTGATAAAGTTTTGGAGCAGTTACAGCATAACGTGCAGTATAGCATCGGAAGCCTGCTCCGATCCCAACGACGTTGCCGTTGGTTCAAATCCCAGCAGAAACTTTTTTGTTTTGTTGGTTTTAAATTTTGGACCATTCACAACCATTATTGCTATTAATTAAATTTATTAGTAATATTAGTTTGGTTGACAGATGTTGATTAAATTTCCCCTTTCCTGCTCCTATTTGCCCTATCGACTGCGCATTGTTCCTGTCCACCGAGCCGGAGCGGTATAACTCCCAACCGCAGCCGAGAGGAAATTCTTGGCCTGGCATTTGCGTAGGCGAAGGAGTGAATCTAGAGCAGTATCCTGGAAGAGGAATACCAAGCGGCGTTTGGGCGTCGCCCGGCGCTGGGGCGATCTCCGCCGCAGCAGGATGATGCGCCAAGAAAGGTGAAGGAATGTAGTGATGACGGGGCTGGTTGTCTGGTGCTGGGATGTGTCCCATCAGAAAACAGTACTCAAGCCCAGGTGAAGATAACAACTGAATCACCGTTGGATACTCCAAAGAGAGGCAGAGATACACCGAGCCCCGCTGGCAGCCCTACTACTGTCCCCCCAAAGAGAAGAGAGTACAGGTGGTCTGCAAGGAGATTGAGGAAATGGGCCACTTGTTGGATACCGTCGTAGGCCTTACAAAGAAGGACCCAAATGGAAAGAACAGATCCATAACCAACCAGCTCAGAGAGAAAGTTGTGAGGCTACAGAAACTGCACCTCGACATCAGTGCGCTGTTCAGAGGGCAGGAAATTGCGACAAGAGAGCCAGCAAACTGCCAGAAATGTAGTATGGTTCCGCCTCACAGGGTGAATCGCGAACAACAAACGACAAGAGTGAGTGGTAGCTCGTGGACTGTGCGTGATAACTGCTGCCAGACAGTGCCAATAATGGAGGAATGGAAGGCGACGCGTGACGTGGCAGCTTCAGTATTAAAAAGGAGTGCACCAAAACAGCAGCGGAATAAACAACAGCTAGAGTTCCATGTGGGGTCACCTGTACCTGTACTGCAAGAGCATGGACCAGACACGAAGAAGAAAATACCATCAAGACTAGATGGAAAGCAACAATGTGCACAGGTGCAAATCGAAGGGTGGAAAACGGTACACAAGAAGAGCATGACTCGCATTAAGACAGTCAAGCCCGCAGCCAGACCCAAAAAAACGAGACCGGATGCTCTACTCATAGAGCCGGGCATTGGAAGCACATATAGCGAAGTCCTCGCTTTAGTAACTCGCCGCCCAGACGAAAAACTTCAGCGTGTTCGTGGCTCCGTTAGCAGGGTGAGACGCAAAGTTGAAAATGGACTTCTGTTGGAACTAAACGGGGCGACAAAGAACCACCAGGCTCTTAAGGACGAGATAACGGAAGTTTGAGGAGTTTCTGTAGGAGTGAAGCTGCTCACTCAGCAAAGATATGCAATCATCAGAGATCTGGATGAACTAGTGGAACCACGCCACATAGTTGATGCTCTGATGGAGCAAGCTGGTATTGAAGCCACAGAGTGCTCAGTAAAAAGCATTAGAAGAGGATATGCGGGCATGAAGATGGCAGTTATTGCAGCCCCAGATCAAGCCATGATCAAACTGCTGAAGCTGGGGAAAATTTAGATTGGATGAACCTGCTGCAAAATAAAGGAGACAAATGATCTGCCTACCAGATGCTTCCGATGCCTTGGCATAGGTCATATAGCATCTAAATGCACAAGCCATGTGGACAGGTTAAATTGCTGTATCAAGTGCGGCGAGGAAGGACATAAGGCCTCAGGCTGCAGTAATGCGAAACCGAAATGCTACTTGTGTGCCGGGGACGGTCTAGAGGTCATAAACCATTAGGGCCTGGCACTTCAAGCAAGTGGGCCTCAGACAGACACCAGAAGGCATCAATTTGGATTTCCAGCGCTCTACCATTGGCACTGGAGGATATCCGCTCTGAAGAAGGCTTTGTCAGAGGAAGAGTAGGTGGCAGGTACTGGGTCTACAGTTGCTACTTGGCCCCCAGCCAATCAACTACAAGGTTCGGCGAAATTATAGATGCGCTGACGGAGGATGCTAGAGGTCGCAAGGACATCATCGTGGCAGAAGACTTCAACGCTTGGGCAACGGAGTGGGGCAGCATAACCACTGACGCGAGAGGTCGCCTGCTTGTGGAGGCTTTCGCGAGCCTCGACGTCACTCTGCTGAACTCAGGAACCCAACCTACGTTTTGTAGGGCCGGAGCGGAGTCAATCATTAACCTAACATTCGTCAGCGACTCGCTGGTCCGATCAGCTAGCTGGGAAATCAGCGACAGGTACACAGCAAGCGATCATAAAGCTAACCTGTGCACGTTAAGCAGACTACAGAGTCACTGTCATGGACACATACTCAACAAAAGAGCCTATAAGACGGAGACCCTGAATATGCCGGTCTTCTGCAGAAACCTGGACAGTATAGTTAAAATGGAGGAGGGTGGTAATTCAGACGAATCAGCAAATCGGAAGATGGAACTCCTGTCAGCGGTATGCGATGCCAGTATGCTCCGCCGGAACCAGTACAAGCGACACCATACTCCCCTTTGCTGGTGGAATGAGTCCTTTGCAGAAGCCAGCCGCGCTTGCCTTCGAGCGCGAAGACTGTATCAACGCTCACGTGGATCAGCTGAATTTCCCAGATTGCAATCCAGCTTCAAACTTAGGCGTAGGGAGCTAAAGAATGCTATTCGCAGCAGTAAGCGCGAGTGTTTCTTGGCAATAGTAAAACGGGTGGACGCAGGACCACCGGTGCCCCCAATGGCTAGAGCATCTCTTCTGGGCATTGTTGACGCACTTTTTCCCAGCGCCCTAGGATGCTCACTAAATCCCAGCCAGTCTTCATCGAGCTTTTCCAGCGAAGAGATCGAAGAATGTACCACCGATGAACTGCTCAGCATAGTCAACAGCCTAACTCCGAATAAGGCACCAGGCCCTGACGGTATTCCCAACCGCATTATAAAGTTGGCAATAAATCTCCACCCAGAGGCTTTTGCGTTACTTTACAATAGCCGCAAAAAGGTGGAAACTGCGACGATTCGTGTTGGAAGCACTCAGATAATCTCAAAGAGAGCGATTAAGTCCCTGGGCGTGATGCTTGATACGAGGCTGTGTTTTAGAGAGCACCTCGAATTTGCGAACCAGAAAGCTTTATGTTCGGCCAGGGCACTGTCACGGATTATGCTCAATTCCCGCGGACCAAAGCAACAGCGCAGGCTATTGCTGACGGGCGTCACTAAGTACATAGCGCTTTATGGGGCACCAGTGTGGTATACTGCACTGGAAGTGAAGAGTTATAGGCGCGGAATGGAGGCCACATTCAGGCTAAGTGCAATAAAGATTTGTTGTGCTTTCCGAACAATATCGGATGACGCTGCACATGTCATTGCGGGATTAATGCCGTTTAGTGATTTGGTGGAGGAATCCAAGGCGAACTACAGAGCATTAAGACAACCAGCTGTCCTAGGGAACCCACGAGCTAAGGCACTGCTGCGCCACACATCGCACCTGGAAGCCTTAAGCAAATGGCAAACCAGATGGGATGCTTCTCTGAAGGGAAGATGGACACACAGGCTTATACCAAATGTCGGAGAATGGATTGGTAGAGCACACGGAGGGGTAACCTTCCACCTCACCCAACTATTAAGTGGACATGGATGCTTTAGGAGCTACCTAAAACGCTTTGGCCATGAAAGAGACGACGCATGCACATGGTGTGGGGTAGGTATTACAGAGGATGCGAACCATATTGTATTCTACTGCCCACGCTACGAGGAACAGAGAGATGCTCTAGAGCAGCATCTTGGCACACACATATCTGCAGAGAACCTGGTCAAAGAAATGTTGACAAACGTCGAAGCCTGGGATGCAGTCTGCGGTTTTGCAGCAGCCATAATGACTAAGCAACGACGTCTGGAGAGGATGAGGAATCAGCAATAAGACACATTGGCCCTGGCGAAGCAATAATCTCAAGCAGTCCCGCCAGGAATAAATGATATCTTTTTTGCATTTTATTTTACTGTATTTTTTGTTTAAATATGTTTTTGTTATCGAATAAAAAAAAACAAAAAAAAAAAAAACATACAAAATGTATAGTACACTGTGTAACTCGAAGTCCGTTGTAACTTTGAAGCGGCTCCAGAAAATCGGTAGTTTTCATCGGCTTAAAGGCGCTTCTCTGCGGCAGAGGGTGTTGTATACCAAAGAGACTCAATAAGCCAGGTGTTACATATTTGTGTTTTGGCCAGCGGAGGCGAACCTTGCGAACGGAGGCTTTTCGACAGCGGAGAGGGGTGAGGCGATCCACCGGAGCTCAGCGCTTTTTGCTACTCTGCATGTTCCAGCTACAAACATCAGGAACCTTGGCGAACTCAAATTTCTAAAATACCGGAGATTTAAGTAGACCAGTGGAAACAGAATGTCATCAGCTGTAGTTGGCGCAGTCGTCTGAGTTGCCAGTACCAACTGCAGTACCTGGTTGAAATTCCGGCCTGGGTAGAAATTTGAAAATTCGAGAAGTTTTTCTCACGCTTCATTGCTTATTTCTTTTGTTTTTTTGGATGGTGCTGTCAAATAAATAATTTCAAAATTTTATTTTTGGCACATAAGAAAAATTTAAATTGCACTTTTAGACCTTGATGGCGAGTTTTGACGTCTCCCTGTTGAACTTAGGAACCCAACACGTTTAGTAGAGCTGCAGCTCGGTCAATCATTGACCTAATGTTTGTCAGTTACTCGCTGGTCCTTTCAGCTAGTTGGGGAATCAGCGACAGGTAACAGCGACACAGTAAGCGACCATGAAGCTATCCTGTGCACTTTAAGCCGACCACAGAGCCACGGTCTAAGACACACGCTCAACAAAGACGGAGACGCTAAATATGCTGGTCTTCTGCAAGAATTTGGAGTACATCGATAGTATGGAGAAAGGCGGTAGTGCAGACGAAGCAGTAAACGAGAAGATGGAGTCCTCGAGCGCGAGGACTGCAGCAACGCTCACGTGGATCATCGGAATTTTCCAGACTGCAATTCAGCTACAGACTTTGGCGTGGGGAGCTCAAAAATGCTATTCGCAGCAGTAAGCGCGTATGTGCGACTGCGACTCGGCCGATAGAGACCTTTGGGGAGAAGCCTACTAGACAATAGTTAAACGGGTGGATGCAGGAACATCGGTGCCACCCATAGCCAGAGCATCTCTTCCAGGCTTTTCCGAGCTTCTTAGCAGAGCCAATAGACTAAATCTGAATAAGGCATCCGGCCCTGACGGTATTCTCAACGGAATTATAATGTTGGCAATAAATCTCCACCCAATCGAAGTCGGTCGTGTTTTTTTCGCGCTCTCGCTTTTAATAATTTGCATCATTTTAACTGCTGTTAAAAACTTCTTTTGTGCTTCTATAATTAACGATCAAGTTATTTTCGACGACTGTTAAATTTTATTTGTTCTTAAACATTTAATCAAAGCTATTATGAAATTTTATTTTACTAAACAACAAAAATAACAGCTTTGTTGTTGTGCTTGCATACTGTGTTTCTGATCTCTTTTACTTACATTCGCGCTCTCGCGTACTCAGTAGTGTTGTTGCTTGTGCAGTGTTTGTTCTCGCGCTATTACATTGCTCGCGTTCGTGACCGTTACTCTCGCGGTTGTATCAGTTTTTTTGTTGTTGTGTGTTTACCTCAACTCTAAATTGTTTCTCTCTTTTTTCAAGTGCATAATATTGCACTTTTAACCCTTGTGCTACCTTGTGCTTCTTATACGCTTTTTTTTTTGCCTTTTATTGCAATTCGCCCTTTACTTAAAATCTTTTCTTAACAAAAAAAAAAAAAACAATAATTATAATTAATAATGTTGGTCTGCTCATTTAAACAGTGCCCTCATCCCCAAAAGCTCAAGAAGACTAATTAATCTGCGAGAGCAAAAATTAAGGAAGCTTTGAACATTGCCGCATCGAAAAGACTTTCTATTCGCAAAAGCCAACCACTTAAACTCCAAAATCATGTTTAAAACTATGTATACAAAATAACCCAGCAACTGAAGTGTATGCTATTCCAGCTTTATCAAAAGCCTTAGTTACCCTTCCAGTTGAAGCATGGAAATTTTTACAGATAACAGATTACACATACCAAGCACCTAGAGATATCAGAAGAAGTATACAATTCAGTTAACGGTTATAGCAATATGGTTATTATAAATAATTCCCCCGAAGATCAGGAATTATATTTGGAACAGCAATTAGAATCTGTCCCCTATGACAAAAATAACTTTGTACACAAAAAATGGACACAAAAGAATGGAGATCAGTTTTAGATTATTAAAAACTCAGCGAAAAAACAATTTCAGACCGTTACCCCATTCCAAATGTAAACGATATTCTAGACCAACTTGGTAAATCCAATTACTTCTCGACCCTCGATTTGGCCAGTGGATTTCACCAGATTGAAATGAACCTGAAGATAGAAACAAGACAGCTTTTACAGTTGAAAGTAACCACTATGGATTCGTCTGTATGCCGTTTGGGTTGAAGAATGCACCTGCAACGTTCCAAAGGGTAATGGTCCATGTGCTTGGAGAACTTATACATTCCACTTGTCTAGTATACTTAAAGAAGTATTTAACAGGCTCAGTTCCGCTAACTTTAAGTTGCAAATCGCAAAAATCTGACTTCCTTCGGAGAGAGGTTAATTTTTGAGTCATATTGTGACTCAAGATGGGCTTAAACCTAACTCCAGCAAGATCAAATCCATTCAGAATAGTTGAAATAATAAACAGTTGTCAAACTTTCCTTACCCTTCAATACGATAGACAGTCGCGAAAACCACCCTTCCAAGTACCAGATACCCCTTGCAAACCACGTGCCGGGACGTTGAAATGGAAATGCGTATATTTATGAGGCGGACTAGGAAGGGATTCAAAACTTTGTCGGCTGGCTTTCTAAAGCTTCGGGAAGAGTTTTCGACTCTGAAAACTCAGTTTAATAGTTATGAATTATTAAGCGAATCACCGAAGCGGAAGAAGACCATTCCAGCATCTCTACTTTTAACGGCTCCGTCTTCAGGTAACAACCCAATAACCCCGAATTCTCAGCACCTGATATCGTTTAGTAATCCAGTAATGGCTGCAGGTGCGGACACTATTGCCATTTCCCGTGGCAATCCTGTCCCGCATACTGATGCGATATCGGGTGTAGTGTCCGATGTATCCGGGCAAACATCCTCTTCTAGATATGTTCCCAAAAAAATAGTAACAAGGGGGGTTCTCAAGGCGTTATCCGCCGCAGTAGCTCCAGCGCCAACATCTGTGGCTGGTGCTGCGGTTGGTGCCTCGAGCTCGCTTCTTGTTGGTATTCCACCAAAAAAGCAAGTTTTTGTTTCGAGGCTAGATCCCAACACTACATCAGATGATGTCATAACCCATATCCGGGCAAAAATCGTAGAGCCTAACATTGCGGTGGAAAAGTTTAAGTTTTCGTATTCCCGTGACATTTCGTGTTTTAAACATATATCATAAAGATTTTTCGCCGGAACACTTAGTAGTAAAGGAGTATATAGCTAAGAAAAGGAAATATTGGCCTCCGATTCGTTTGCCTTCCGCACCAGGTAGCACCAATCTTTCCCTACCTTCAGGCACGTCAGTACCCACTGGCGGGTCGAGAAACTAATTTCGTCCCTTGTTCTGACCTATCAGAATGTTAGAGGACTAAAATCTAATTTTTCTAAACTCTATTTAGATATTCTATCCTTTGACTTTCACATTTTGGCTTTTACTGAAACGTGGCTAAAGCCAGACATATCAGATGCATCCGTTTTTCCCACAATATTTTCTACATATAGCCCTTCCCTCTGAATTAGTAACCTTCACAGCAACTCTTGACATTGAATTTGTTAGTGTCAAAATTTCTCTACAATCGTATTCTGCCTTTGTAACTTGCTCATATATTTCACCAAAATCTGAAACGGCGGTATGCACCAGCCATTTAGAAGCAATTTGCTCTGTATCCTCCCATCTTTCCGATGCAGATTTACTAATCGTTCTTGGAGACTTTAATTTGCCTGACATTTCTTGGTATCCATCAGATGAGTCTTCCATGCTGGTGCCTTCCTCCTCACACTGCTTTATTGATGGTCTTCTTGAGTTATCCTTAACCCAGGTTAACCCTGTGCATAATAGAAATGGTAGATTACTAGATCTTATATTTATGTTAGATTCTTCCGACTGCTCTGTTTCGAGAATTGGTCCTTTAGTTGTCCCCGAAGACAATTTCCATCCAACTTTGGACTTAACCATAAACCTTCCTTTTCGATTGCCGATTACCAACTCGACATCTCGCACTCGTTGCTTTCGTAAAACTAACTTTTGAAGCTCAATGATCTTATTCTTGCTACAGATTGGTCCTATCTGTATTCTTGCAAAGATTTAGACGCTGCTATTTCATTTTTCTATAATACTATGTTTTTAATTTTTGATGCTTGTGTCCCACGTGTCACCCATGTGTCAACTGACAAGCCGCCATGGTTTTCACGTGAGTTATCTAATTTAAAGAATGTAAAATCTAGATATTATAAAAAGTAAAGAAATCCGGTCAACTGTCCGATTTTTCTCTTTATGTAGTTGCTCGATCAAATTTTTAATAAAGAATGTTATAAGGATTACTTAAGGCGCTGTAAACTTCAGTTTTCCCGTGATCCTAAGCGATTTTATAACTTTGTCTACGCCAAACGCAAGGCATCAGTGCATCCTTCATGATCAGGCCATTGCCGATATGTTTTCTGATTTTTTCAATACAAATTTTTCCTCCAAGGAGTATCACGCTAATTCTTCGTATCCTTATCAGTTGAATAGTTCTAATTGTATCTTTACCTTTGAGAAAATTATAACTCATCAATTGCAACATTTCTGTAGTTCAATACTTTCATCTACCCATCATGGGTTCATGAAACGCAGATCTACTAGCACTAGCCTTTCAGAATTTACTTCTTAAACGATTGATGGATTCAGGAATGCATCGCAGACAGACGTCAGTTTTACTGACTTCAGTATGGCCTTGGATTGTGTTAATCATACACTACTTTTGTTCAAGCTGAATGAAAATTGTCTTCCACGCCTTCTGCTTAGCTGGGTTTTGCAATATTTCATTGACCGTACATTAAATGTCCTATTTAAATCCTCATTGTCTAAGACCATCAAAGTAACTTCGGGAGTGCCACAGGGTAGCCATCTTGGACCATTGCTTTTTACCCTCTTTATTTATGATCTTCCTTCCGTCGTAATTCACTCTCGTGTGCTTATGTACGCTGATGATGTTAAACTTTTCCTTAGTTTCAAAGATTCAGGTTCCCCGCGTCTGCTTCAAGCCGATCTTATGAAATGAACTTATTAAACCTTAATATTTCAAAGTGTAATGTCATGTCGTTTTATAGATCTTCCTTTCACCTAGAAACTTATTACCTTAATAATACTCCACTTGAACGTTTAAATGAGATGAGTGATTTGGGTGTACTCATGGACCATAAATTAAGTTTCACTCGTCATATTTCCACCTTAGTCAGCAAAGCCATGAGTGTTCTTGGTTTCGTCAAGCGATGGTCGAAGGAATTCGATGATGCTTACACAACCGAAACCCTTTTTATTTCACTGGTCTGTCCTATTCTGGAGTACGGATCATGCATTTGGTCACCTGAATATGAATCACACCAAATTAGAATTGAATCCGTTCAAAAGCAATTTTTGATTTTTGCTCTTCTTCAATGTTAACTTGCCATCGTATTCTAGTAGACTTCTTCTAATCAATTTTCCTTCTTTACTTAATCGTAGAGTAATGCTTGGTACTTTGTTTATACACAAGCTTCTAAATGGGCAACTAGACTCTCCTAATTTATTAAAACAGGTCAATCTATCTGTACCTTGTAGACTAACTAGAAATTATGTCCCATTAACTTTAACAAGATGCATTTCAAACTATACTAATTAATTTTAGTTTCAACTTTAGGTATGTTTTAGTTGTCGTCTGTTGTCCACGCGACTTCGTTTTTGCATGCTGTCTGCTAAGGTTCGCGCGTAACAGGCATTGTCCTGGTGTCGCATGGGCCACTTGAACGTACTGCGCATAGTACGCGTCAACGTCCAGAGAGAAAAAAAAAAAGAGTCTTTTGCCTTGCTCTTCAATAAATGTCTTAAGCAAGCAACGTTACTGTTACTGCTGCTTCTATCAATTCGCGGTAATCTACTAGGCGAGCCGTGCCCCGATCTGCCTGAAGAATTTTACTATGGCAAGGTTAGAGAAGACTATTGAACGTGGAGGTGGCGTCTCCCCCAGCCAATAAGGATTTAGAAAGGGGAGTTCTTGCAGGAGATACCATTGCAGGAGACAAGATACATTGACTAATCGCAACCCTAGACATTCGGATTGCTTTTAATACCGCGAAATGGGACCGTGGCTTTCTGTTGCTGGTTTGAACCCTTATGTGCACATAAGACGGAAGCGGTTTTTATAAGCAGTGGAAACTGCGACGATTCGAGTTGGAAGTACACATTTAATCTTAAGGAGAGGGATAAAGTATCTTGGCGTGATGCTGGATACGAGGTTCTATTTCAGAGACCACCTCGAATTTGCGAATCAGAAAGCTCTATGCTCGACCAGGGCACTGTCACGGTTTATGCCTAATTCGCATGGACCGAACGTAGAATGGGTTCGTAGAGCAGACGGAGGGGTAACCTTCCACCTCACCCAACTCCGTTACGAAAGAGATGACGTATGCACATGGTGTGGGCCCACGTTACATTCTATTGTCCACGCTACGAGGAGCATAGAGGTGTTCTAGACCAGCATCTTGGTATATGCATATCTGCAGAGAATCTGGTCGAACAGATGTTGACAAACGTCGAAGCCTGGGATACAGTCTGTGGTTTTGTAACAGCAGTAATGACAGAGCAGCGGCGTCTGGAGAGGCTGAGGAACGACCAGCAATAAGCTTCATTGGCCCTATCAAAGCAATAACCTCAAGCAGTCCCGCCAGGAATAAATGATTCATTTTGCACTTATGGTATTTTACATATTCTTTGTTTTTACCAAAAAAGAAACTTATATATACATATATGAGTGTATTGTATATCTATGTATATATAAACTATGTATGCAAAACGGAAAAATGAAAATGATGTTGACTGTTATTCTATTGTAAAAAAGCATTTTGTTGCTATACAATCATATGCTGGTGAAAATTGAATCCTTGCTAATGTGCTGCGCTACTGAAGCAAATATCGTTGGTTGGTATCCAGTTTCTCTTCGTATCTGGTGGAAGCTATAGTCGACTGGTGGAAAGTAGACAGACTCTTAATATTAATATTGTTTATGGGCATCTGTTATATCGCAATTCTCGGCGTTTTTGTGCTCGTTTCTTGTCTGTTTTCTATGCCTGCCGCTTGCTTATGTATGTGAACAAAGTACAGTGGGGCTTCTGCCATAAAAGCGTTGCAAGAATCACTTGTTTTAATGAACATGTTTGGAAAAACAATGTACAATCAATAGATAATACTTCAAAGATTTTTAACCTTGAAGACTTTTTAAATCTGTTCCCACAAAATTATATTCTGTACTGCGATGTAAAACCGTAAGCCATAAAACTAGGTAAACCTCACGTCAAAAACGACAGATAACGACAGAACAAAAGTGCACGCAAACTTAGCTATAGCCTGTATATTGTGTATTGATAACATAGCGTAATGTTATACTACAAATACTAAATGAGTATATATGTTCCTTTACGAAATGTTGGATTCATTGGATGTGGCCTAATTGCAATTTGGTTCATTTTTTTCATTTCCCCTTTTCCCTATATTTTGAATATAATACGTTGTGTCTGTTTAGTTTTTTACCTTATTAATACAAAAAGGGTTTTACACTCCAATTTTCCTTTTTTACCAAGTTAATTCAGTTTGCGACAGTTTACTCTTTACTTCATTACAGGAACCACCATAAGAAATTTCCAGCATTTTGCAATATAATTTAGGATAATGTGTGTTACGAAATTCATGTGGGCAAAGAAATTATCTTTAATCCTCTGTAAAAGTCAAACATATAAAATAAAGCATATGTTAAAATGTGCAGCCGCTCACACTTATCTTATTTCTTGCAGTACTTTACCATAGTATGTATATCTTAAGATAGTGAGCAACACACCGCGTATTCGATACTGCAGTTCTTTGTTTGCAGTCTAAAAGTGAAGACTAGAATAAGTGAGAATATTTTTATTATCAGAAGATGTGACTTTTAGCCTTGAAATGTAATTACTAAATTTTAAAGCTTACAAATTTATTCAACTAGACCTGATTATTTATTGGCTTCAAGGCGGAGCTATAAACCTGGTCAAACAACAGTGATTTTTAATTTTTAATTAGTCATGCAGTTATATACATATATAGAAATAAAGATATACGAACCCTTACCACTATTGATTGGCATGGCAAGATCTTTTCCAATAATGCAACTTCCAACGACTTTTTAGCGATGAGTCGAAGTTTGACGTATGTAAGTGTTGGTAGGGCCAGCGGTTGACGTGAGTAGTACTTACCCACTCGGAATTATCAGACAAAACCCAAAACTATAATATTTTTCATGTTTAAAATTTACAATGGGTCTGTCAAATTTACAATGGGTCTGTCATGCACTCTATTCTTATATCTCTAAGGAAGAAACCGACCTTACTTCACAGAAATTAGTTCCACCGGAAACGCAAGTAAAGAGAGAGGTTTCTCTCACCAATAAAGGCAGTGAACACAAATCGGGTGAACTATCTCTCCCCACAATGGTCACCGAACTGAGTTCTCGCGCAAGCAGTCTCTCGTCTGTGATTGTGAGCCCCTCTCCACTCACCTTTTATCTCTCTTACTTCCAACATTCTTCAACTTTTTCAAAAGACTGCTTGTGCTAGATACGATATTAAACTCATTTTCCATATTTTGTGCAGTAAGGTCGGTTTCTTTCGTCAACGCCACAATAGAGATCAGTGCTTATATCTCTCTTCCTTTCTCACTTCCTCTTTTTCACACACACGCACACCACGAGTGATTTATTTGAATGAAAGAGTGTTCATATACACACACAAGTTCAACGCGCAACTGATTATGCTAACACTGGTTAACACCTTCCTTGATACCTGTTGCTTTGGGTGCACGCGAATAAAAAGAAAAACATGAAGCGGTTTCTTATTCGACACAAAAGACCAAATGACGATGAAAGTAGTGGTAGAGAGCAGGAGACTGAAGAATGCTTTAGACGTATCAGTCAATGTAGTGAATCCTGTGCCATTGCAAAAAAAACAGAAAATAGACGAAAATAAACCAACAACCAATGCTCCTGTTATTGGTAAGTAAAAGAACAACAATAAGTCATTGTAATTTTAAGTAGGAAACAATTCACATATTACGTCAACTGTGTCAACAATTTACACGAAAATCTGCGGTTTCCGAAACTTCTGCATAAATGCAAAGTATAACATAATTTGGAAAAGCAATTTGAATATTTTTTTTATATTCTTTTTATTATATTACTTATATCATTTAAAGTTTGAACCATGCTTTAACTAAAAAAATTATATCTTTATGCTCACTTTTAATATTGCTTTCATATTTTGTGGTGTAATTGCCAACACTATTGTGACCTCTATCATTATTTGTCCACGAGCACTTTTTTCGCCCCACTATGCGCCAACGTGTCGTTTTTAGAAATAACTTGTCTTGTTTTAAACATGACAAAAGTGTTTTTTCACAAAATTCGAGCTAATTGTTATGTCCATTTTAGAATTATTGTACAAATCGGATAAGTTATCAGACTAAAAATTGCTACAACTTACAATAAATCGTTAATATTTTTAGAGCCAGTTTATACGTTGAAAAAAGTACCAAAATCTTTTAAACGTTGGAAAGAAGAAAATCCATGTCTCGATTTGAATAAAAACGACAGAGCAGTTTGTGTCATTTGCACCGAAGGTTTTAAAAATAATTTAGTTCTACAACTTGACACGAGTGATTTGAATTCAAAAGAAACGTGGATTGAAAATGGCTATTGTAATTGGAAACACGCAGCGGAAAGGTTAAGAAACCATTCAATGAGTTCCTTGCATCTAAAATATGCAGATGATTTAAAAAAACCAGATTCTGTGATTATCATTCAGCGCATGTCAACTGCCCAAGAAAAAGAAATGATGAATAATCGAACTGCATTGCGAAAAATCTTCTTGGAGATTCTAGGGTCTGATAACGACGAAAATACTAATTTTATAACTATTTTAAAGGCACGAGCTGAAGATGCTTCAAAGCTAGAGACATGGCTAAATAGGACCAGTTATGAATGGTTATATCATGATGTTCAAAATGAAATATTGGAACAAATGGCCACCGAAATTATGTCTCGGAATCTCGAGGAAGTTCGGAAAGCAGAATTTTATGCTATTTTAATAGATGAAACACCAGACGCCTCAAGAGAAGAACAAATTTCAATCTATGTGAGAGTAACTTCACCCAATCTCATATCCACCGAGTATTTCATGGGATTTTGTACGACAGATAGCACCAAAGCCGCAGCTTTATTTGAAATTTTGAAGAAAGTCTTAATTCGTTTCCAATTACCGTTGAATAAACTCAGAGGCCAGTGCTACGATGGAGCAGCAAATGTTTCAGGCTTACAGCAGCGAGTAGAGAAAGAAGAACCTTGAACGCTTTATCAACACTGTAATGCCTATAACCTCAATCTTGCGGTCCAGGATGCAGTGGAAGATGTGATAGAAGCAAAAAACTTTATTGGGGTTGTAAAAGAGTTAATAAACTTCGTCCGAGATTCGCCAAAACGCCTAGCACAGTTTCAAGGACTTCAAGCTGATGGGGAGGACTCCGTAAAAAATGCACCTGCTCTCTTAGCCTACTATCCAACCAGGTAATTATTGCTATTTAGTATAATAGCAATAATTACCTGGCAATTATATTAAAAATTTATTATTTTTAGATTTGTTCGTATAAAATCCCTTAAAACAATGATTGAAAATTACAATACATTAATGCAATTTTTCGAAGAGCTTGTTGAGGATAAGGAAGTTAATAGCACCGTGGTTGCCTTCAGGCTTTAGGGTTCCTATATAATATGGAGTCGTTTAAGTTTCTTTTCCTTTTGACTGCTATGATAGAAATCTTTGATCGGATTGAAATCCTCAACAAAGAGCTGCAATCATCGGAACGTTGTGTTGTTGATTCTTTTCGAAAGGTAGAAATCGTGTCAATTGTGATGAATGAGTCTCGAGATCCGAAATTCGAATCGATTTGGGAAAAAAGTTGCGAATTAGTATCTAAACTTGAAATTGATGAACCAAAATTGGCAAGAAAACGTCGATTTTCAAAACAAATTGAGTATAACGTAACAGAAAACAATGTTTTTAATTCCCCAAAAGATTATTATAGAAAAATATTCTGTGAGATTTTAGACCAGATAATTTTTCCCTCGAAGAAAGATTTGATTCTAACAGTGCTCAACTTTTCAATTCTCTAGAATCTTTTACAATTGGCGAAGCAAAAAATACTGATGCTATTATAAAATTTAATAGAGGAGATTTTAACGAATTCCGTTTGACTAAAGATAGAGATTTCTTATTAGATATCTTGGTGCGTGAATGTAAAAAACCTTCAGATTTAAGCACAATTGTTAAGTTTCTCAGAGAAACGGAAAATTATCGAAAAATTGTTCCTGACTTCGTTCGGTTTCTTATATTAGTTTTGACGTTACCAGGTTCTTCAAGTTCTAATGAAAGAAGTTTCCTTGTTTTACGAAGAATTAAAAATTATTTGAGATCTACCATGGCTCAGGATCGACTCGATCACGTATCTATTTTACACTCCTATCCAAATTTGGTTCATGAGCTTGACATCGAGTCTTTGATGGACGAATTTATTGTTCGTCATCGAAAACGAACTTAATAATTTGCTCTACGAAAGTAAATTATATTTATACGAAAATGGACGGAGGTATATCATAAAGATAGCATAAAACGCACCGTTAAATTCCTAGCCAGTATAATGGAATAGGGTTGCATGTCAGCGAAGGGTGTGGGACAGCTTCACTTTATTGATGGGTGTGTTAATGCAGAAAAATATAAGAGTATCCTACAGGAAAAGCTAATCTCATATCCTACAGGAAAAGCTAATCCCGTCGGTTCGAAATCTTTCTGACTCTGGATAATTCACCTTCCAGCTTGAAAATTCAGCTCCACACACCGCAAAATCCACAAAGAATCGGCTTCAGAATAATGGTATTGATGTCCTAAACTTGCCATCATCAAGCCCAGACATGAATCCCATAGAAAACTTGTGGGGAATAGTGAAAACGCAGTTAAGAAATGAATCAGCGTAGTCTAGCTGGACTAAGTGTAATTCAAGAAATTTGGAACTCCATAACTCCAGAAGATTGTCTAAATTTGGTAAACACTATAAAGAAATGGGTAACAGTAAAATGGGTAAAAATAAAGGAGATGTAACTCAGTTTTAAATATTAATTAACGTTACCGTACCAATTAATAATGATCAAAAATATTTGTTGTATTTATGAAGTGTATTAATTCAAATAAATTTTTCAGTATTTTTATTTGAAACATTTTAATTTTTCCATATCAAATTAAAGGTTATTGAATAACCTTTTCATAACCACATGATCATAAATAAATAAATTGAATAACCTTTCCATAAAGTATAAATTTGTATGATCCGTTTTCAGAAATGTATAAGAACAAGTCGTTGAAAGTTGTACAATTGAAAAAAATCTTGTCGTGCCAAGTAATAGTGGTTAGGGCTCGTAAATGTATATTTGTTAATGTCAAAATTTCTCTACATTCGTATTCTGCCTTTGTAACTTGCTCATATATTCCACCAAAATCTGAAATGGCGGTATATACCAGCGATTTAGGAGCTATTCGCTCTGTATACTCCAATCTTTACAATGCAGACTTACTAATCGTTCTTGGAGACTTTAATTTGCCTGACATCTCTTGGTTTCCATCAGATGAGTCTTCCTGCTGGTGCCCTCCTCTTCACACTGCTTTATTGATGGTCTTCTTGAGTTATTCTTAACCCAGGTTAACCCTGTGCATAATAGAAATGGTAGCTTACTAGATCTTATATTTATGCTAGATTCTTCCGACTGCTCTGTTTCGAGAATTGGTCCTTTAGTTGTCCCCGAAGACAATTTCCATCCAACTTTGGACTTAACCATTAACCTTCCTATTCGACTGCCATGCACTTGCTGCTTTCGAAAACTAACTTTTTCAAGCTCAATGAGCTTATTTTTGCTACAGATTGGTCTTATCTATTTTTGAAAAGAATACATGTGTTAACTGACAAGCCCTGGTTTTCAAGTGAGTTATCTAATTTAAAGGATGTAAAATCTAGATATTATAAAAAATATAAGAAATCCGATTTTTGTCTTTATGTAGTTGCTCCATCAAATTCTTCAGTGCTTAATAGACAACGTTATAAGGATTAATTAGGGCGCTGTAAACTTCAGATTTCCTGTGATCCTAAGTGGTTTTATAGCTTTGTCAACGCCAAAGCGCATCTGTGTTACTTATGTTTCGAAAATAATAAAGTTAACTCTAATTAGGGAATTACCGATATGTTTTCTGATTTTTTCAATGCAACGTATTCCACCAAGGAGTATCAGGCTAACTCTTCGTATCCTTATCTGTTGAACAGGTCCAATTGTATCTTTGATCCTCTTATCGATGAACGTTCGCTTCTAAGCGTGCTTACTGATGTAAGCTCACCAGAACCTGATGGGATACCTGGTTGTGTATTCAGGACTTTGTGTAACCGAATTCTTAAGTTATTTTCTTTGTCCGTTAAAACTTCTACTTTCCCACCTATTGGGAAGGAATCTTTTATCATACCTCTCCACAAAAAGGGTAACAACTCCGAAGCGTCAAATTACAGGGGTATTTCCGAATTATCTGCTCTACCGAAGGCCTTTGAGAAAATTATAACTCATCAATTACAACATTTCTGTAGTTCTGTACTTTCATCTACCCATCATGGGTTCATGAAACGCAGATCTACTAGCACTAGCCTTTCAGAATTTACTTCTTAAACGATTGATGGATTCAGGAATGCATCGCAGACTGACGTCAGTTTTACTGACATCAGTATGGCCTTGGATTGTGTTAATCATACACTACTTTTGTTCAAGATGAATGAAATTGGTGTTCCACGGCTTCTGCTTAGCTGGATTTTGCAATATTTCATTGACCGTACATTAAATGTCCTATTTAAATCCTCACTGTCTAAGACCATCAAAGTAACTTCGGGAGTGCCACAGGGTAGCCATCTTGGATCATTGCTCTTTACCATCTTTATTAATGACCTTCCTTCCGTTGTAATTCACTCTCGTGTGCTTATGTACGCTGACGATGTTAAATTTTTCCTTAGTTTCTAAGATTCAGGTTCCCGCGTCTGAGAATTTTATATGATACCGAACCCAGTAATACATTGCAACGGATACATTGCGTCGGTTCAAACATACAAAAGAACATTTGGTATGGTGTCGAACCTGGTCACACATTACGAAAGATCAATTGAATGCAAAATCATCAGGAGGGAATTACCACATGATCCTAAACAAATAAATTGTATACAGTATTAGGTGCCAGGGTGATTATGGCTAATTATTTTTTAGGAAGTAAGTTTTTGTTAGCAAGTAAGAGCAAGGGTGATGGCAGTAACAAAGGGGTCGAAAGGCCGAAAGGCATGAATATCGACGCATGTTCATACATGTACATGGGTGACCTAGAAAGCGATCATGTGGGAGAAAGAAAGGCCGTTGACGACAGCGC
The DNA here is from genome assembly GCA_037075365.1 of Drosophila emarginata. NCBI lineage: Eukaryota > Metazoa > Arthropoda > Insecta > Diptera > Drosophilidae > Drosophila > Drosophila emarginata. Next base: position 730,012 of record JBAMCD010000250.1, read on the forward strand.
CTAGGCGTGCAGCAAAGTAGAAAGCTGCTTACTTGAATAAATGAATTTGGATAATCTCAGAATTTGAAACGATTAATATGACTATTGATTTAATGTTAAATGAGTTCCTTGCATCTAAAATATGCAGATGATTTAAAAAAACCAGATTCTGTGATTATCATTCAGCGCATGTCAACTGCCCAAGAAAAAGAAATGATGAATAATCGAACTGCATTGCGAAAAATCTTCTTGGAGATTCTAGGGTCTGATAACGACGAAAATACTAATTTTATAACTATTTTAAAGGCACGAGCTGAAGATGCTTCAAAGCTAGAGACATGGCTAAATAGGACCAGTTATGAATGGTTATATCATGATGTTCAAAATGAAATATTGGAACAAATGGCCACCGAAATTATGTCTCGGAATCTCGAGGAAGTTCGGAAAGCAGAATTTTATGCTATTTTAATAGATGAAACACCAGACGCCTCAAGAGAAGAACAAATTTCAATCTATGTGAGAGTAACTTCACCCAATCTCATATCCACCGAGTATTTCATGGGATTTTGTACGACAGATAGCACCAAAGCCGCAGCTTTATTTGAAATTTTGAAGAAAGTCTTAATTCGTTTCCAATTACCGTTGAATAAAGTCAGAGGCCAGTGCTACGATGGAGCAGCAAATGTTTCAGGCTTACAGCAGCGAGTAGAGAAAGAAGAACCTTGAACGCTTTATCAACACTGTAATGCCTATAACCTCAATCTTGCGGTCCAGGATGCAGTGGAAGATGTGATAGAAGCAAAAAACTTTATTGGGGTTGTAAAAGAGTTAATAAACTTCGTCCGAGATTCGCCAAAACGCCTAGCACAGTTTCAAGGACTTCAAGCTGATGGGGAGGACTCCGTAAAAAATGCACCTGCTCTCTTAGCCTACTATCCAACCAGGTAATTATTGCTATTTAGTATAATAGCAATAATTACCTGGCAATTATATTAAAAATTTATTATTTTTAGATTTGTTCGTATAAAATCCCTTAAAACAATGATTGAAAATTACAATACATTAATGCAATTTTTCGAAGAGCTTGTTGAGGATAAGGAAGTTAATAGCACCGTGGTTGCCTTCAGGCTTTAGGGTTCCTATATAATATGGAGTCGTTTAAGTTTCTTTTCCTTTTGACTGCTATGATAGAAATCTTTGATCGGATTGAAATCCTCAACAAAGAGCTGCAATCATCGGAACGTTGTGTTGTTGATTCTTTTCGAAAGGTAGAAATCGTGTCAATTGTGATGAATGAGTCTCGAGATCCGAAATTCGAATCGATTTGGGAAAAAAGTTGCGAATTAGTATCTAAACTTGAAATTGATGAACCAAAATTGGCAAGAAAACGTCGATTTTCAAAACAAATTGAGTATAACGTAACAGAAAACAATGTTTTTAATTCCCCAAAAGATTATTATAGAAAAATATTCTGTGAGATTTTAGACCAGATAATTTTTCCCTCGAAGAAAGATTTGATTCTAACAGTGCTCAACTTTTCAATTCTCTAGAATCTTTTACAATTGGCGAAGCAAAAAATACTGATGCTATTATAAAATTTAATAGAGGAGATTTTAACGAATTCCGTTTGACTAAAGATAGAGATTTCTTATTAGATATCTTGGTGCGTGAATGTAAAAAACCTTCAGATTTAAGCACAATTGTTAAGTTTCTCAGAGAAACGGAAAATTATCGAAAAATTGTTCCTGACTTCGTTCGGTTTCTTATATTAGTTTTGACGTTACCAGGTTCTTCAAGTTCTAATGAAAGAAGTTTCCTTGTTTTACGAAGAATTAAAAATTATTTGAGATCTACCATGGCTCAGGATCGACTCGATCACGTATCTATTTTACACTCCTATCCAAATTTGGTTCATGAGCTTGACATCGAGTCTTTGATGGACGAATTTATTGTTCGTCATCGAAAACGAACTTAATAATTTGCTCTACGAAAGTAAATTATATTTATACGAAAATGGACGGAGGTATATCATAAAGATAGCATAAAACGCACCGTTAAATTCCTAGCCAGTATAATGGAATAGGGTTGCATGTCAGCGAAGGGTGTGGGACAGCTTCACTTTATTGATGGGTGTGTTAATGCAGAAAAATATAAGAGTATCCTACAGGAAAAGCTAATCTCATATCCTACAGGAAAAGCTAATCCCGTCGGTTCGAAATCTTTCTGACTCTGGATAATTCACCTTCCAGCTTGAAAATTCAGCTCCACACACCGCAAAATCCACAAAGAATCGGCTTCAGAATAATGGTATTGATGTCCTAAACTTGCCATCATCAAGCCCAGACATGAATCCCATAGAAAACTTGTGGGGAATAGTGAAAACGCAGTTAAGAAATGAATCAGCGTAGTCTAGCTGGACTAAGTGTAATTCAAGAAATTTGGAACTCCATAACTCCAGAAGATTGTCTAAATTTGGTAAACACTATAAAGAAATGGGTAACAGTAAAATGGGTAAAAATAAAGGAGATGTAACTCAGTTTTAAATATTAATTAACGTTACCGTACCAATTAATAATGATCAAAAATATTTGTTGTATTTATGAAGTGTATTAATTCAAATAAATTTTTCAGTATTTTTATTTGAAACATTTTAATTTTTCCATATCAAATTAAAGGTTATTGAATAACCTTTTCATAACCACATGATCATAAATAAATAAATTGAATAACCTTTCCATAAAGTATAAATTTGTATGATCCGTTTTCAGAAATGTATAAGAACAAGTCGTTGAAAGTTGTACAATTGAAAAAAATCTTGTCGTGCCAAGTAATAGTGGTTAGGGCTCGTAAATGTATATTTGTTAATGTCAAAATTTCTCTACATTCGTATTCTGCCTTTGTAACTTGCTCATATATTCCACCAAAATCTGAAATGGCGGTATATACCAGCGATTTAGGAGCTATTCGCTCTGTATACTCCAATCTTTACAATGCAGACTTACTAATCGTTCTTGGAGACTTTAATTTGCCTGACATCTCTTGGTTTCCATCAGATGAGTCTTCCTGCTGGTGCCCTCCTCTTCACACTGCTTTATTGATGGTCTTCTTGAGTTATTCTTAACCCAGGTTAACCCTGTGCATAATAGAAATGGTAGCTTACTAGATCTTATATTTATGCTAGATTCTTCCGACTGCTCTGTTTCGAGAATTGGTCCTTTAGTTGTCCCCGAAGACAATTTCCATCCAACTTTGGACTTAACCATTAACCTTCCTATTCGACTGCCATGCACTTGCTGCTTTCGAAAACTAACTTTTTCAAGCTCAATGAGCTTATTTTTGCTACAGATTGGTCTTATCTATTTTTGAAAAGAATACATGTGTTAACTGACAAGCCCTGGTTTTCAAGTGAGTTATCTAATTTAAAGGATGTAAAATCTAGATATTATAAAAAATATAAGAAATCCGATTTTTGTCTTTATGTAGTTGCTCCATCAAATTCTTCAGTGCTTAATAGACAACGTTATAAGGATTAATTAGGGCGCTGTAAACTTCAGATTTCCTGTGATCCTAAGTGGTTTTATAGCTTTGTCAACGCCAAAGCGCATCTGTGTTACTTATGTTTCGAAAATAATAAAGTTAACTCTAATTAGGGAATTACCGATATGTTTTCTGATTTTTTCAATGCAACGTATTCCACCAAGGAGTATCAGGCTAACTCTTCGTATCCTTATCTGTTGAACAGGTCCAATTGTATCTTTGATCCTCTTATCGATGAACGTTCGCTTCTAAGCGTGCTTACTGATGTAAGCTCACCAGAACCTGATGGGATACCTGGTTGTGTATTCAGGACTTTGTGTAACCGAATTCTTAAGTTATTTTCTTTGTCCGTTAAAACTTCTACTTTCCCACCTATTGGGAAGGAATCTTTTATCATACCTCTCCACAAAAAGGGTAACAACTCCGAAGCGTCAAATTACAGGGGTATTTCCGAATTATCTGCTCTACCGAAGGCCTTTGAGAAAATTATAACTCATCAATTACAACATTTCTGTAGTTCTGTACTTTCATCTACCCATCATGGGTTCATGAAACGCAGATCTACTAGCACTAGCCTTTCAGAATTTACTTCTTAAACGATTGATGGATTCAGGAATGCATCGCAGACTGACGTCAGTTTTACTGACATCAGTATGGCCTTGGATTGTGTTAATCATACACTACTTTTGTTCAAGATGAATGAAATTGGTGTTCCACGGCTTCTGCTTAGCTGGATTTTGCAATATTTCATTGACCGTACATTAAATGTCCTATTTAAATCCTCACTGTCTAAGACCATCAAAGTAACTTCGGGAGTGCCACAGGGTAGCCATCTTGGATCATTGCTCTTTACCATCTTTATTAATGACCTTCCTTCCGTTGTAATTCACTCTCGTGTGCTTATGTACGCTGACGATGTTAAATTTTTCCTTAGTTTCTAAGATTCAGGTTCCCGCGTCTGAGAATTTTATATGATACCGAACCCAGTAATACATTGCAACGGATACATTGCGTCGGTTCAAACATACAAAAGAACATTTGGTATGGTGTCGAACCTGGTCACACATTACGAAAGATCAATTGAATGCAAAATCATCAGGAGGGAATTACCACATGATCCTAAACAAATAAATTGTATACAGTATTAGGTGCCAGGGTGATTATGGCTAATTATTTTTTAGGAAGTAAGTTTTTGTTAGCAAGTAAGAGCAAGGGTGATGGCAGTAACAAAGGGGTCGAAAGGCCGAAAGGCATGAATATCGACGCATGTTCATACATGTACATGGGTGACCTAGAAAGCGATCATGTGGGAGAAAGAAAGGCCGTTGACGACAGCGCCTAGGCGTGCAGCAAAGTAGAAAGCTGCTTACTTGAATAAATGAATTTGGATAATCTCAGAATTTGAAACGATTAATATGACTATTGATTTAATGTTAAAGTTACAGTATTTATATATATTTATGCGACGTTGATTCGTGGCGACCGTTCGTTGTCACCGCCGTCTACCCGTGCGTTAGTAGTTGACGTCTTCGACTCTTGCGTACTGACGCCGATATTTAGGGAAATGGCACAAGTGCATGGAAAAGTACCGGCTGCGACTCAGCATCTTGTGGGACAGTACAAAGGTACAAGACTGAGAGTTATTTATAGCATAGATAGAGAGAACTGGGAGTATTCCTATCAAAGTTCATGACCTAAGGACCTAAGACACTTAGGGAAAACCCGGAGTATTCCTGGCATCGTGGATTAAGAGCACTACCGACTGCCGAGTCGGGTAGTGTCTTAATATCAGAGGAAACCGTGTTGATCCAGACAGACGGCCAGAAGGATAAGGCTATATCAACTCCGCTTATCGTGCTGATCAAGATTATATATACATTATATTGTCGGAGATGCTTCTTTCTATGCGTTGCAAACTTCTGAAAACTTCCAAAGTTAATATACCGCTAGGGTATAAAATAGAGCCACTCTTGTTTATATCTATGTATATTACCCATTTACACTGAAAGCGCCGACACTATTCGTTTAAGGTTACCATTTACTATTTCCGGTAACTATTTGTAACTTTCATTGGGAACATTAAGTAAAAAAAAAACACGGTTACCGTCGTCTAAGATGGAAATGATATTTCAATGCCAGACTGTTAGAAGAGCGCAATTTTTAATTCACTGAAAGAAATAAAATTCCTGAAAACCAAGTTATTACACTCCGTTCTTCTATATCAAGGGTAGAGAAACTCCAAAATGAAAGGGATTTCAGTAAACATTCGTCTGGCCTAATCGCATTATTGTAAAACAATAAGCAATACTTAATAAATACCAAAATTTACTCACAGTCAAGAAATGAAACCACAACCATATCTCCTCAGCTAGTGAAGACGAATCCAAGTTCATCTGTCCATATTCCTATTGAAAGATTCATCAATGCAGAACAAAATATGCGCTTGGACATTCTATTGGGGAAAACAATAGAATGGAAACTTGACCAAGGAAAACCGTCAACAGAAAGAAGGTCATACAACTAACTTTTAAAGTGGAGCTACAGCCCGATACACAGACGAATTCGGTTCATGTAATAATTTGTGTTGTGATAGGAATCAACTGTGGATGAGACTTATAACGGAATACACCCAATCCAGTGCACTAAGTGCCAATAGATTGGCCACATATTGTATTGCCTAGGGAGAATTTGAAGGCGATTAGGATCCGGAAATACAGCAAGTGACAACACAAGAAAGACTAGCAATTGTGGCGGCAAACATTCCACCAAATTTTCAGGTCATTAAAAGTCATCGGATTTAGATTTCAAGGGCCAAACATTTATCCTTCGCAAACCACGTAGTACATTTGCTTCTCGAAAACAGTATGGTTATCAACAACTGGAGTTGTTGGGGACCAAAACTTCTTCTGGCGTACGCTTTTTAAAGGTGCTGTACACCTTCATTCATACATTCACTAAAATGTATTGAAATAATGGACTGGACAAAAAATATACTGTTTCATCTCTCCTGTTTAGATATTGATCAAAATTTTTTCTGGTAATCTAAATTTTTCTTTTACTTCAAGGCAAATATTTGTTGCCAAATATCTAATAAAAAATAGTTTAGCATATTCGCTCTTATTTCGATTTCGCTTTTCAGCCAAATTTTTATTTTAATTGGTATTTCTGCAAAATTTCTTTATCGTATTGCAGTTGTTCATGTCTCTTATGTTTCGGGAAATACTTCCAAGTATTTATATCTTATCAGCATAGATTCCAAGCCGTTAGGATTTTGAAGAAAAAGTTATGCTTCTAATAGAAAGATTTTATTTGTGGAAAACTGTTAATTTACATTTTAAGGTCACACATCAGTTGTCTCGCAAAAATATATGTAAATGTATGTATGAATACGAATCTCATTGAAGGTAAACTTGTATAATTTGCATGTTTATTAAAAAAATTAAAAAAACACATTGTGTGTATTTAATATCAACTACCTATTTTAAAAAATAAGTATTTAAACAACATCAAGAAAGTAAATTTACATGTTTATTTTATTTTTTATTTTATTTTATAGACTTCGTTCAATATTTTTTCCTTTGATAAAAATAAAATTAAAAAAAAACAAATTGTGTGTATTTAATATCAACTACCTATTAAAAAAATATTTAAACAAAATCAAGCAAGTAACTTCCAAAAGAAGATGTTTGTAAGGCATAGAAATATAAGACCCTTTAACGTGTATATGTACATTCTTTCTTGTCGAAACTGACCAACTATTTTCGTTTTCACTATTAAGAATACATTAATTATTTTTGGTGTTCAATTGCTTTTTGTATCAACACACCATCCGAGTTTAAATAAGGAAGGATTATTGTTACGGGTGTAAATCAATATAATCAATTTTCAATAGAATCAATTTACTTTTGTCAAATATACAAAATAAATCAGCCTTAAAAACACGAAAGGTCGATCCATGCGTGCAGCGAGATAAAAGGTATACCAATTTCTTCTTTTGCATTCTTATTCCATTTTTACCTTTACACACTACACCAAGTACGGTATGGGAATAAATTATTAAAGAAAATCTGCAGTAAAATTCATTTACATCTGCCAACAATCTTCACCGTGAGATTGAGGGTGACAAAAAGCATTTGCATTTTTGTTCTTGCCCAGAACGAAATTTATACTAGAAGGATGGGGTAACTTTGGCCATGCCTAACTTCGTAAACCCTTTGCAAAATATCTATTTGATAACTAAATATAATTTTGCAGAGTCCTTAGGAAGTTGATAAAACAATGCAAACCTAAATTTAGTGTCCGTGGTTTGAGAAAAAAGTTTTTCATACTAAATATTATTTTGGTCCGATTGATCCTAAGGCAGATATAGCATATAGTCTACCGATTCTGTTGACACTCAATAGACCAAACTTAGAAAAAATTAATTTTAAGACAAAAGAAATTTCGATCACTTTTAAAGCAAGCAAGTAAATAATCTAAATTATATTTTTTACTGCTGGTTTCTATAGGAGCTATAGTCAACCGATTCTGGTAAAACTTGGTGAATATGTTAAGAAGTATAAAAAATACAAATTTGTGATATTCGATTGAAAAATGAAAAGCATATTAATGTTATACTATATTCTCGACTGATCATTCTTATGAGATACCTATATGATATAGTCATCCGATCGGAATGATTCGGATATATACAATGCCTACAGATGAAAGAAACCGTGATGTCTTGAGTTGGTAGTGTATTAGGTGGAGAAAGTTAGCTTCTTTAATATTTTCTTCTGATATAATTTTTATTCCCTAACAATTTGTATACAAGTGTTTGTAATTCCTTTGCGAATTCTCGTAAATTTAAATATTACTTTTCAATTACCCAGTTGCTTAACAGTAAAATTCATGTCTACAAATTTATAAGAAACTTGCTATTTTTCCGCGACATTTTTGTTTGCAATTATCTTCTATAATTTTCAGTCCTTTGCTTCCTCTGTAGTTCTGACTTTTGAAAATCTTTCGGTTTTTCTCTTGATATCCTTATTGTAGAAACGCTATTGATTTTGTTTCTTTGACAACGAATATGGAAGCTTACCCACAAACACATATATACCGTGAACACATTCACATACACAAATACACATACATACGTATGTATGTATATATGTTTATATATACATATGTATATTTTATATTTGCTTTGGCTTCACTGACGCCAACAAAAGCCGCCAGTCTGCCACTTTGAGGACATTGAGCTGTGGGGTAGTTTGATGTGCCTGGCGCCGCCTTCACTTCAAGTTTCCGTTGTTATTGTTATTATTATGTAATGCAGTCATTTAATTGATAACAAATTGTATTGTAGGTTTTAGCTTGGCTTGGTACATTCTCGTAGCTTGTTGCGTATTTATGTCTTTCTTATAAACGTAGGTCAAATAAAAATTTGTGCCATCATGTAACACATTTTTTTTATATTCTACTGATTATGCTAACTCAGAAAATAATATTGAATTTAAAATTTTGAGATACATAACCCACTTCATAAATATCACATTTTAACACACAAAGTGTGCATTAATAAATGTAAAAGTAAAATGTCTTTTTTTTTACTTATCTACAAAATAGTCCTTTAGCACGAGCCACTTGATCACATGCCAAGGATTGGCAGCCAAATTTCGCAAGTGAGCTCGTCGACAATACATGAAACAACAATACGGACAAAGAAAACGAAAGCGATGATTAGAGTCATGCATAGGTAATTGCGAGGGACACACATATATGACTTATCCTCGAGCTCGCTGTCGTGATCCTTTCTTCTGACATCTATCTCAAACAAACTCACACATTTATGACTCGTCATCGAGTTCTCGATCAGTGTATGCACTTGCCTAAGTTAAATCTGCGTCCCTCTCCCGATGAACTTCCACATTTCTCACATCTGTCAAAAAGCTTGGTGAGCTAATACGTTTTCACCCATGGTGGTTTAAGCATGTATTTCGACTATCTTAGTCAAAATGTTCAATCTGCATTCTAAATAAAAATCGATTTTCTTTAAAAGTATTTAAATTGCCATATATTTGTCTTCCTTTAACTCAGTTAGATGTTATTTTTATGATTTGCTATGATATTTTTGTAATATTATGTCAAAAATATGCTCTTGCAGTTCCTGACTTTTTAATAATATCTCAGTTATTTAAATCACAGTGATTTCCTCATATCACGCCAAAAAATTATTGCAATTCGCAGAAGCTAGTACGCAGTAGTTCATTCGGGGCACAGCTATAATCAATTTTATTTCCTTTTTTTGATATAGTTGTACAATCTAAGCGGAATACGCAATGAAACATTGTAAAATTATTAAAAATTATTGTTTTGGCTGATCCGCTGAAGGAAAAAACAAAATTGAAACTAATAATTAAGTTTCACGAAAAAACTGGACAAAGTGACAATTGTTAAAATCCTACAATTGTTTAAATCCAACGAATCGAAGTACATACATACATATGTACCAAAATCAAAGTGAATGATTTGGACATGGTAGAAACTTTTCAGGACATGAACAGCAAACATTCTGTCTAGGCACAGGCACTAATCTATTACGCCTGGGGGAATGGACATGTGCTGCAACCTGCTGTGTTCTGCCAACGAAAGTGGACTTGGCATCCCGTGACTTTGAATTGAATAGAATGTTGATGACATTGTATAGGATTCTTTGAGGACGAACCATCGGTTGAATTTTTGTTAGGAAGCTTTAGGTAAATTGGCTTTATTTTCGTGTCACCATTTAAATTGCACTTTATATTAATCAGACGCCCGTTGATAATCCACTTCACTTCATTAAATTGTCTTTTCTTAAATACCAATATTTAAGAAATAGAAAAAACTAATTTTAAATTTTTGAGTGAGGTGCAAGGTAACCCTAGACAAACCAAATCTTTAAATAATACCTAAGCGACAAATTACATAGCTAGTTTCACTTGCTTTAAAAAAATTAGAAATACCACTGCTCGGGTCGTAGCCGCCAGGAAAATTGTGGTATTCATTACTGAATACTTATTTTTAGTGAGCACTTTTTAATTTCGGTTTTCTAAAAGTGTGGGTGGAATAAGGCTCATTAGCCCACCAAATCTTTATTTAAACCAGATTCCAAGACAATTTTTTAGGTCTGGTAGAAGTTTCTTGTTTTTTATATTTGGTTCTCTCTCTCACGATATCATCGCCCATTCTACTTTTCAGTATAGGTAAAAAGAAAGTATATATAAAAAAAAGTTTAACATACTTAAAAAACACGCTTTAAATATCCTGTTAGATTTATATCAGTTTTGTGAAATGTACAGTACGACTCGGTTTTTGATTTCAATGTATGTATATGAAATGATGTAATATATTATGATGAAATGAGTTCGGGCCAAGAATAAAATCGGTCTATGATCTTTCTTAAAAAATAAGTAGTAAAACCAAAGTTGATTACTTAAAATACTTTCGTTAAAAGCAACCGCATTGAAAATTATTTCACGAAACGAACAAGTCATAGATATACAAAACTAACTTTGCCAAAAAGTAAATCAAAGTTAATTGGCATGCCTAAATGAGGAAACGGAATGACGATAGCATGAGACGCGATTTGAAAAAACTGTTGCAAAAAAGCTTTTAAAGATTTGTTTCTAAATAAATGTTTTCTTTTTTGAGGTATAGAACTTTAAGTTGGCATTACCTATCAAGATGGCAACCGATTTAACAACTGTCAAGTGATTTATTCTGAATTTGGCGTGGTAATTCATCATGTGTAGCACGCCTGAACAATGGTTGCAAATTGTGCAATTTTATTTCAAATATATAGATTTTGTGCGGAATACGTATGCGCACAATGTTCATTTTGCGATGTTTAGCGATGAAGCGTATTTCTGGTTGAATGGCACACAATGGCAAAGAAAACTGTCGAACTAAAGCTAATCCTCAAGTGTATGTCAAAATATCGTTACATCCGGAAAAACTGACTGTTTGGTGCGGTTTATGGGCTGGTGGAAGCATTGCCACCAGATTATCTATCGAATAAAAAAAATCATGTCAATCGAATAATCCATCATTGTTTTATTGCAATTTAAAGTTCTATACCTCAAGAAAAACACCCATTAGTAGGAGAAAATTTTTTTAAATCCCTTAACTTTCTTAGCACCATATATGTACATATGTGTTATGTCTGACTCAACATATTTTTCATGATGTTGATAATGATGAGATGATAGCTTCACTTTAACTTTTAGTTAGCAGCGATAGTCTGCAGCTTAGGCTAGCTGAATGTACTAGTTTTTGTTATGAGAAAAGTTATTTTGGTCGAAAATTTTCTTTAGAGGCTAAGTAATTACATATATATGTATGCAATACAGATATATGTATGTATTATTCAAATTGTTTTACTTTACTGATTTTTATATTAGATACTAGTATTTTAATTACAAAATAGAAATATTTGTATATGATATAAATAATTGTCCGTGATATATAAATGCTCAGTAAATGCTTAGGAAACTGATGTGAAAAATGAATATGTCTCTTTAGTAAGACTGTCAAAAAATCCTTTGGTGTTGGTGCATGCTTCTGCGGTTCTTTATATTTACTTGGCGCAGTATTAAAATATAGACACGTCAACAACAAAAACAACCACATAAACTACAATAACTTGTGATCCATATGGAAACTTATGCACAACACAGTGCGATTCCCTTTTTATACCCTGTACCCATGGGGTAAAAGGGTATATTAAAGTCGCTAAAATGTATGTAACAGGCAGAAAGAGAATTTTCCGACCATATAAAGCATATATATTCTTGATCAGTATCAATAGCGAAGTCGATTGAGACATGTCCGTCTGTCCGTCCGTCCGTATGAACACCGAGATCTCAGAGACTATAAGAGCTAGAGCAACCAAATTTGATGTTAACATCCGTCTATTGACTATTGCCTAGACAGGTGAAGTTTGTTTCAAATTTTTGCCACGCCCACTTCCGACCCCGGAATTTTAAAATAACTATAACTAGAGCTGTAATAAAGATATCGTATTCTTATTTGACGTGCAAATTAATATAGCCAAAATACACCAGCTGACACAAAATCGAAATCGGACAATAATTATCCGAAATATACGTATCTCTGTTTTGTACTGAAACGCCCAGTGCAAAATGGGCTGTTAAAAGTGAGCGAGAATTATTTTTGTAAATTGTTGTCAATTTTCATCGTTTTTGGCTTTATGAAGTCCTATTAATTGGTACAGGGTATACTCAATGTAGGCAGGGTCGTCCCTGCTTGCTTCATTATAGTTAGGTAAAGCGATGCTTGCTGGTACCGTTATAATTGTAACTCGATTTTAATCGGGTGGTTATTATTCACAAATTTGATATATAAAAATAAACTAAGTGTGAGTTGTACGACAAATGCGCGTACACATGACACATTTGTGGGCATGTAAACATTAATAAAAGGTAGATGTAATGGTGGCATATCGTAGACCGTTTACGAAACAAAACATTTGTGAATTATTTTTGATAATTATACAGTTCTGATCAGCATTAAAATCAAATAAGTTCAAATTTAAAGTATTAATAATCTAGAAATATGGCTCCTTAATGTTAATGAATGTAACGATTTATGAACGCACTGCTTTTCAAATATGTATCAGGTTCAGTCAGTCATGACTGTTAAATTTATGTAAAATAGAAAAGGCTCATGTATATTTGTGGCTCATCAAATAAATATTTAGTTCCGATAACATTTATTAATAATTATATGTTATCTGAAAAATATTTTTTGGATAAAGGGTCTCCTTGTAAGTGCATCCTAAATTCTGTCTGGATTGGTAACCTACATAATTTATGTTGCGCACACTCTATACCACAAAACCAAAGGGATAAACTATTGCACTAAAAACATGTTCAACATGTGTGGTCCGCAAACTCCATTAGCTTTTTATTATATATTTTTACATTTTTGAAAAGTCGGAATAATAGATAAAACATCAGTACATGCTAGTTAACGTTGTCGAAGACTGCTGAGAAAACCGCTGCTAATAGAATTTAATATGAAAGTAAATATGCTGACTTTCACTCTTAAAAAAAATTTCTCATCATGACCAGTCTAAAACTTCTGGAATTTTTTGGTGTTTATAGTAGAGTTTGTTGAGTTGCAATACCCACAAATCGATAAAAATTTTGCAATCTCGTTGTTAACCACTTAACTTTAATTTTTGCCATAGAAAGCTGAAACAATCGTTCTGGATGGCTTGGATATTATGTTATCATTTTTGGATGGAAAACGCGGCGGGCAATAATATGCACTTACTGGTAGCGGACATGAAATAAATGAATGAGAGTTATGTTTTGACGATTTAAAGAGATGTTGTTAAAGCAAAACAGATACATATTTTGACCCGTAAAGACAAATTTTCCAAAAGTAGCAAATGTCATAATCCAAAACCTCTTCAATTACACCGCTACTCAATGATATACTTAAAAATTTTTTTTTGATTTTTTATGGTCTTTGTCGCTTGATGCCACGTCCATTTTGTCTAAAAACTTTTGCAAACTATTATGACAATTATGCTTAGGTATTACCATATAAATAGGTAAACAAAAAATGGTAAAATTCCACGTCTGTGTGCAGACATTGGCTTTAATTGTTAGTGGAACAGAGAATTAAAAATTTCAGCCGGGAAAACAAAGTAAACGGAATAGTTTCATGTGTAGCTAAGTAAAAAACTGGTATTTGTAATCTTTCCAAAAATTCTATGAACAAGGTAACATGCCTTAATTGGAAGAAAATTTTAGTTTAAATGGTATTGCCATTATATGATTTTACCCTTATGGAATTAAAGTTGAGCATTCAATTGATGCAGTAAAACGTAGAAGTCAACTTGGTATTGTGAAGTGTCCAAAACACATTTCTTCTTGTATTGTTAATTGCATTAAGAGTTATATTGTTTGGCTCCCTTTTTACAGCAACTAATTTTTTGTACTGAGGTAAAGTCAAAATATAATATATATATGGAAAGGATGGTGCAACATTTTAGTACTTTATGAATTGAATTACACGACTGGGTGACTTTATGTTAAATATGTAGTTACACTACTGTAACTACATATAATAATATTTCTGTGAGAGTCAACGGCTAAAAAAGTTTCGTCATTTACAAAAATTTGAATTTATATTTTTCCATGCTTACTTAAGGATAAAAAAATGTAAGAAAATTATAAAGAAACATGTTGTCAGCTCTGTATAATTATAAGAGTCTCTCTTTTCCTTCCCCCAGAAAACCCACTACTCTTACTTTGACTGCTTTTTGCTATCGTTCTCCAAATGAATCTATCTCATTTACTCTTGTTGCCATATTATAGCCAGCTTGTTGATTCACTTGTTGACAGAACGCAGGCGCAGTAATCAATGGAATCCACAAGTAAAACATCAGTTTTAGGTTTAGGTAGTTGGTAACAGGTGGGTGGGCATTGCATGCAACAAATGCATGAAGCCCTTTTCTGTCGCTTCATCCTCCCTTCCCCCACTCATTTTACTCTCAGTTACAGTTTGCTGTCGTTTTATTTCACCAAACATCATCAAGTTGCTGTATATGGATGCTATTGCCTAACAAGTTCAACACGCAAAAGAAGTGACTTGGTTTTTCATCCCTTTTTTGCCACACCGCGCCCAAGTTGCCATAGCTACTCCAACTCAAACCTCCCCCTTTCTAATGCCAAATAATCTACGTTAACTTCGCTGTTGTTAGCATGCGCTGCCGCGGGCTACCTAGACTTGCTGGCCGATAATAATCAGTCTTCATAACAGTCACAGTCTGACTGCCAACGGTTTTGGTACTCCTTTTTGTAAATCGTTTTTTTTTAATTTTTAATTTTCTATCTAAAATTAAACTATAAGAAATATATTTTGCAGAAAATATACAAACAAATCGTACCAATAAATAGTGAAAAGGTATTCAGAGTATGAAAAGAAAGAAAACCTTGAACATGAACAAAATTACGCAAGGAAGTAAGTATTTTAATATACAACTTATATAACAACAGATAGATAATGTTCTTACTTATCCTGATGTAATAATATTAACTTAAACTATGGAGTCTTATAATAATAAATATAAAATATAGGCGTAACCCCAAGCTAATCATTGAGTACTTTAGCGTAGTTATCATCCACAAAATGAAATAATGACAGAATAAGTGGGGAGGAAATTTAAGGCAACAATGCTAAACATATGGCACCAAAGTTCAAATTACACATGTATAATAGATACATAATATTGCATTGGGGAAATGCCTTTTTTCTGTTCCAGTGAAAATTATGCATAAAAAATCCTACTGGAAAATTTAATTAAAAAGTAGATAAACTTTTCCTCTCTTATGACGATGTACAAACAAAATACAGTCTATGTGAAAACGGAAACTCTGTATATTTGAATGTATCGATGTTTTCTAAGAAACGTAAAGTCAAATGGTAGAATCAGAATTACAAGATACCGAATAATTTTTAATTTATCTGACAAACGATAAAAAACTGTCCATCGTAAAATGTGTGTAAAAGAATTACAACGGCAACTTTGAACTCTGACTCCAGTTTCCTTCAGCGAATAAAAGCGTGGATTTTAATGTACCAATATTAACCTACTGAAAATCGAAGTTTCATTGAATCCAATAACAAACGCACTAATTCAAATAATTTTCTTGCTGAATTTCTCACTAAACAAGCCAAGACATACTATTACACATATGCATGTATGATAGACATAAATTTTTAAATTCAATTCATCAAATAATTAACAGACAACTTTAAAATAAGAAATATAAACTTTTGATATTAAATTTGTAGTTTTGTTGCTACGGAAAAGAAAAAACCAATTTCTTGCCTAGATTCTAGTTATTATCTCGTGATCCTCTTCCGAAAAGATGTTATTACAACAAAGCTTCTTTACTCTTTCTACCTGTATTGCCATAAAGCAAGCCGTCGTTTTGGGCCATCTCCCTAAAATTGTTCATCTCATACAGGAACCCACTTATTTATATTAGCAGTTCACTATAATTTTATTTCTTCTTATAAGCGGTTTCATCCAAATTTTATTTTATTACATAAGATATTTTATAAACTTCATAATAATTTCGATATTCAAAAAGCATACAGACTATTATTTAATTAGTTGAACTTAATCTCTAAACGAAAAAGAAACAAATTGAAATAACAGTATTATCTATAAATAATGTGACTTTAGCATCATAATGCATTTCAAAGCCAACACAGTTACTCAAAAAAAACCTTTAAACCATTTATTTTTTTGGGTCTTGTTTCTTACTATTCGATTTCACTGACATATGGTCAAAACTTTCCAATAATCTCAATTTTTAGTTACTCTTTTAATTTAATCATCGTGGACATTACTTTAAATCAATATTCTTCGATTGAAGAAAAACTGACAATAAGCTGATGGGAGAATGCTCAATTTCTTTGCATTTTACCTTGAAGCTGCTTTACATATACATACATAATTCACAACCTATAAAGATGTTAAATTATATCAGTATTCTTGATATCACATATGATGATTTAATTAACATAATCAATCTTTTGGCCTATGTCAATCTTCCTTTTATGTCACTTGTAAAAATATAAGTATGTGCTATTTTTTAACAAGTCGCTCTTGCATCGCTCTCTACATGGTAGATTTATGATCCGAATATCTCTCAGTCTTGGTTTCCCTTGGTTTTTCCAACTCCATGGAATGACACAGGCACACATGCTGTTGTTACATCATTGTTGCTGGGGAGATGAAGACTAGCCTACACTAAAAGAATGTGGAAGGCTACCGAGACTTACATCGTCGGCTCTTCGTTACAATTCGTCTAGTAATCCCCGCTTTGCCTCTGTATTTATGCACAAGTTCCAAACAAACCTCAATACAAAGAAGCTTTTGCAAAAATAATGGCCATAAAAATATTATATCTTTCGTTTGCTTGAGCATCAGCAATGTAAATTTACGGTGCTTCATTTTTTCTTTTGTTTCGCTACATTCGTTACATAAAAGAAAACACAATCTTTTATGTAGAGAGCTGTCTTTCAATTCTCCGCTATGTCATTGATTTTGATCAGAATATTTTCTTAAATTTTTTGAGGACGGGAACATATCGAATAATGTTTTATTAAAACTAAAGCAAGAGCTTACTTTACGACACCGTCAACTCCGTAGGTCAATTTATTTAGCACCCGTGTTTAACACTTAAAAAAACAATCAGCACACACGGCCTGTAACAATAATTTTTTCTTTTACCTCTCTGAGCGGATACTTCTGTTCAGATTGGTCAGCAAGTTTAAAAAGAACGACAACCGGAAACGCCCCCGATTTAGAAGAAATTTTGACACCTTTTGTCAAAATCGCCATACAAATTCGCCGCTCTTACCTGTTAATATTGACATATCACCAATTATCGAAGTTAAGCAAGCATATACCTCAAAATTTCTTACTTATTCTTGATCAGTATCAATAGCCGAGCCAATTGAGACTTGTCCTTTTGTCTGAACACTGACATCTTGGAGACTATCAGACTTGCTTGCTTAATTTTTTTTTAATTTTAAACATTTTTAAGAATGAATTATAGTCATGACGTAACAAAGGATGTCCATCTTGTGATTTAATTTTTTTTGTTCGAAAAAAATTTATTTTTATCCAATTGCAAAGCTATAATATTTTTGGTCTTATTCTGGATTAGTACGACGAGCTGAGTTGATATAACCCTGTCCGTTTGTCTAGATCAAATCGATTTCTTAAGCTTACGGAGCTGAAATTTTGTACAAAGGTTTCTTTTTGCTGCAAGCAGTGTATGTCTTCGAATCATCCCGATAAAATACGATAGATACGATCAGTGTATCAATAACTTTTTTGTTTTTCAATTACACAGCATGTAATTTGATGTTTGTAAGTTTTTTAGATTTCTTAACATATTTATTAAGTTTTATCAGAATCAGTGGACTACATCATACAGCTCCAATAGGAACGCTCGGTAAAAATATCAATAGATTAATAGCATGTTTTTTTTTCAAAGTATAAAAATGAATTTGTTGACTTTCAGCAGAATCGGATAATTTTATGCTATAGCTGCCAAAGGAACAATATGAAAAATTTCTTTTCTTAAGCCATGGACATTCAATTGAAGTTTTCCTAATGATTCTGGTAAATTAAAAATAGTTGTTAAAAAGTTCTTTTGCAAGATTACACGCACTTCGGTTTGGCCAAAGCTAGACCGCCCGTCCAGTTTTATTTTGATTCCATTCACTTTAGCAGGTCAAATAATTTTGAATCGATACAATCAAGTTTCTTACATTCGAAACATAGTCTAATGCACTTTCCAAATCTCTATTTTGCAGCAGTATTACTTTGAAAAATACTATGAATAGAAACTGCACTCCACTCAGTTTAATCACGCCGAAAACATACATGTTATTGGTAAATGATCTACGACGACTAACTTCTATGTACTCTGTTTAATAACCTGTGTGACATTTATCTTTATATGCCAGACTCTTTAATTTTCATGTCCGTTATTATTCTATTTTTTGATATGAATTTTTATTAGTCCGATTGCTTTGTTTCTTCATCAATGAAATTTTACATTTAGAGAGTTGATTTGCGAATTGTTCAAAACAACTTGGACTTGGTTGCCCGCGCAACGGTTAAAAACCAAGGGATTATAAAATACTATAAGGAAGCATACAAGCATTTTAAAAAAAATTGTCACTTTCCTTTTTTCTTAGAAACATAAACGATTTGGCTTGTTATTTTTGTGGAGTAGTGCATATCTGAGTCTTTTCTTGCAAATTAATTATTATAGGCGTCAAGTCAAATGTTCTTGAACGTTTCTTTATGAGTAGTTTTCAGGTCTTGGTTGATATTAATTGTTTTATATAATTTTTTATTCTTAAGTTTTTTCTTTTGTTTTTTAAATTAATTTGTTTCTGTGGAGATCTATGTATATTTATTTAAAGCTCATATTTAAAGCTCAGGGTCATCTGTAAATTAACAGTGATCCAGAACTTTTTTGACTAAAATGTTTGAAACTTTGCTGATAAGCTTTTTAGATGATTTTGTTTGGCAAGTTTAATTATTGATCGGATCGGGCTATCATCAGATATAAGGTACGTTTCATATTTACAACGTCACCAATATATTTTCAATATTGCTGTAATGGTACAATTTTCGTTGGTAAAATATTCTATCGAAATACTTGTTGGGATACAACAACAATGTATACGTACTTAGTAGAGATAACGGTATTGTTTTGTTTACGGGAATTCCGTTTTAAGTATGTTAATAAGTATAACGTCACTTTCAGTTAATGAGTTTTCTGAAGTCGAAATGATAACATCATTATAATGTTTGTGAAAAAGTGATTAAATTCAATCTTAAAAATGAAGCAAGCAAGTCGTCCCTGCCGACTTTGAGTACACCCTGTACCAATTAAAAGGACTTCATAAAGCCAACAACGATGAAAATCGACAACAATTTACAAAAATAATTCTCTTAGCATGCAGCAACAGCGAATGCATGCTATGACATGTCTCAATCGACTTCGCTATTGATACTGATCAAGAATATATATGCTTTATATGGTCGGAAATTTCTCTTTCTGCCTGTTACATACATTTTAGCGACTTTAATATACCCTGTACCCATAGGGTAAAAGGGCGCGTGTCAAAAGTTTGCCAGAGCTGGAAATGGGTCAAATAATTGCCTACAAGGATGTAGAATGCAGTGGAGAGAAATTGCGCGTAAACTAGACGCCGTAGACGCATCTAAAATTTTTTAAGAGATCCTGAATTCTATGTATCTAGAAAACGCTCAAAAGAAAAAAAATTATTTTAAACCGTGTTGAGCGCCATATTATAAATAGAGCCAGCGCGACTTCCTAGCTGTTTCGCTAGGATAATAAATCGATCAAATTTTATAAAATATAAACGAATGAGTTGCGTTCCATCTTTCAAAACTGAACACAAACTGGCATTGGCACTGAATTTCGGACGTAATAGTATGGAGTCACTGTGGTGATCCGGAAGTAACTCAAAATGATAACTCAATTTGTCTTTATTGTAAAAACAAAAATAGTAAGTAATTTTTTCGGATGAGAAAGATTGGTATTACGATGGCGTTATTGGCATGATCTGAGGAAAGAGCCACAATTCTTTTCCAGGCGAAATTGCAGAGGAGGAAATGTGATGCTTTGGGGAGTTTTCTGCAGCTGGATTATATCCGAGTATTGGAAAATAGTCTCATAAGGCCGCAATCCACGTCAGAAGGGAAACAAAACCCTTGTTTTCATCGAATCTCTGTTATGAACTGGCCAGCTAGATCACCAGACCTCAATCCCATTGAAAACCTCTGGGGCATATTAGTTCGCAAGCTGTACAAAATAAATCCTCAATTTAATTCAGTTGAGAAGCTCAAGAACGCGATAGGGGGGGCTTGGATGGAAATTGAGCCAGAAAAAAAGCCAAATTTATTATTAAGTATGACAAAAAGAATATTCAGAGTATTTCCGAAAAAGGGAAAACAAAATTAATATGTTGTCCATATTAATTTTTCCTTAAAAAAAAAGAAAAAAAAAATAATTAATTAATAATGTTGGTCTGCTCATTTAAACAGTGCCCTCATCCCCAATGTTATGCACGTTAAATGGGCTGGTTATACGTCCAGAATTAAGGATAGCATTGGAAATGGGGGGCGGCCTGAAATGGAGTTGTGAAGCGTGCCGTGACGCAGAAATGGAAATGCATATATTTATGAGGCGGACTAGGGAGGGATTTAGAACTTTGTCGGCTGGCTTTCTAAAGCTTTGGGAAGAGTTTTCGACTCTGGAAACTTAGTTTAATAGTTATAAATTATTAAGCGAATCCCCGAAGCGGAAGAAGACGATTCCTCGGCATTTCTCTCCCGATCCACCAGCATCTCTACTTTTAACGGCTCTGTCTTCAGGTAACAACCCAATAACCCCGAATTCTCAGCACCTGATATCGTTCAGGAGTCCAGTATTGGCTGCAGGTACGCAAACTGATGCGATATCGGGTGTAGTGTCCGATGTGTCCGGGCAAACATCCTCTTCTAGAGATGTTCCCAAAAAAATAGTAACAAGGGGGGTTCTCAAGGCGTTATCCGCCGCAGTAGCTCCAGCGCCAACATCTGTGGCTGGTGCTGCGGTTGGTGCCTCGAGTTCGCTTCTTGTTGGTATTCCACCAAAAAAGCAAATTTTGTTTCGAGGCTAGATCCCAACACTACATCAGATGATGTCATAACCCATATCCGGGCAAAAATCGTAGAGCCTAACATTTTTTTTTTTTCTCCCTCTGGACGTTGACGCGTACTATGCGCAGTACGTTCAAGTGGCCCATGCGACACCAGGTCAATGCCTGTTACGCGCGAACCCTAGCAGACATCATGCAAAAACGAAGTCGCGTGGACAACAGACGACAATTAGAACATACCTAAAGTTAAAACTAAAATTAAAACTAACTACGAGCTAGATAGCTAAGGATAGAAGTTTTTAAAGTAGGAATAGAGGACTCTGATCCGATTAAGTGATAAAGGCGATTATAATCGGAACAAAGGACACGGAAAGGTTCATGTAAAGTATAGTTTGAAATGCAACTTGTTAAAGTTAATGGGACATAATTTCTAGTTAGTTTACAAGGTACAGATAGATTGACCTGTTTTAATAAATTAGGAGAGTCTATTTGCCCATTAAGAAGCTTGTAGATAAACAAAGTACCAAGCATTACTCTACGATTAATTAAAGAAGGAAGATTGATCAGAAGAAGTCTACTAGAATACGATGGCAAGTTAACATTGCAATCCCAGTTTAAACCACGAAGAGCAAAAATCAAAAATTGCTTTTGAACGGATTCAATTCTAATTTGGTGTGATTCATATTGAGGTGACCAAACGCATGATCCGTACTCCAGAATAGGACGGACCAGTGAAATAAAAAGGGTTTTGGTTGTGTAAGGATCGTCGAATTCCTTCGACCATCGCTTGACGAAACCAAGAACACTCATGGCTTTGCTGACTAGGGTAGAAATATGACGAGTGAAACTTAATTTATGGTCCATGAGTACACCCAAATCACTCATCTCATTTAAACGTTCAAGTGGAGTATTATTAAGGTAATAAGTTTCTAGGTGAAAGGAAGATCTATAAAACGACATGTTTAATAAGTTATTTTCACACCAAGTCTGGAGGTTGTTAAGATCGGCTTGAAGCAGACGCGGGGAACCTAAATCTTTGAAACTAAGGAAAAGTTTAACATCATCAGCGTACATAAGCACACGAGAGTGAATTACGACGGAAGGAAGATCATTAATAAAGAGAGTAAAAAGCAATGGTCCAAGATGACTACCCTGTGGCACTCCAGAAGTTACTTTGATGGTCTTAGACAGTGAGGATTTAAATAGGACCTTTTGTGTACGGTCAGTCAAATATTGCAGAATCCAGTTGAGCAGAAGGCGTGGAAGACCAATTTCGTTCAGCTTGTACAAAAGCAGTGTATGATTAACAGAATCAAAGGCCTTACTGAAGTCGGTATAAATGACATCAGTTTGCGATTTATTCCTGAATCCTTCGATCGATAAAGAAGTAAACTCTAACAGGTTAGTGGTTAGTGGTAGATCTGCGTTTCATGAACCCATGTTGGGTAGATGAAAGTACAGAACTACAGAAATGTTGTAATTGAGAAGTTATAATTTTCTCAAAGGCCTTCGGTATAGCGGACAATTTAGAAATACCCCTATAATTTGATGCTATGGACTTGTTACCCTTTTTATGGAGAGGTATAATAAAAGATTCCTTCCAAATAGATGGGAAAGTAGAAGTTTTAACGGACAAAGTAAATAACTTATGAATTTGGTTACATAAAGTGTCAGCGCAAAACCTGAGTACACAACCAGGTATCCCATCTGGTCCTGGTGAGTGCACAGGTTTTACTGAAGTAAGCACGCTTAGGAGCGAACTTTCATCGATCACAGGATCAAAGATACAATTAGACCTATTCAACTGATAAGGATACGAAGAGTTAGCGTGATATTCCTTGGAGGAATAAGTTGTATTGAAAAAATCAGAAAACATATCGGCAATGGCCTGATCATCGTTAGCTTTTTTATTTTCAAAACATAAGTAAGAAGGATGCACTGATGCCTTGCGTTTGGCGTTGACAAAGTTATAAAATCGCTTAGGATCACGGGAAAACTGAAGTTTACACTGCCATAAGTAATCCTTATAACATTGTGTATTAAGCACTGAAAAATTTGATCGAGCAACTACATAAAGAGAAAAATCGGACAGTTGACCGGATTTTTTATATTTTTTATAATATCTAGATTTTACATTCTTTAAATTAGATAACTCACGTGAAAACCATGGCGGCTTGTCAGTTGACACATGGGTGACACGTGGGACACAAGCATCAAAAAGTAAAAACATAGTATTATAGAAAAATGAAATAGCAGCGTCTAAATCGTTGCAAGAATACAGATAAGACCAATCTGTAGCAAGAATAAGCTCATTGAGCTTCAAAAAGTTAGTTTTACGAAAGCAACGAGTGCGAGATGTCGAGTTGGTAATCGGCAATCGAAAAGGAAGGTTTATGGTTAAGTCCAAAGTTGGATGGAAATTGTCTTCGGGGACAACTAAAGGACCGATTCTCGAAATAGAGCAGTCGGAAGAATCTAACATAAATATAAGATCTAGTAATCTACCATTTCTATTATGCACAGTGTTAACTTGGGTTAAGGATAACTCAAGAAGACCATCAATAAAGCAGTGTGAGGAGGAAGGCACCAGCATGGAAGACTCATCTGATGGATACCAAGAAATGTCAGGCAAATTAAAATCCACAAGAATGATTAGTAAATCTGCATCGGAAAGATGGGAGGATACAGAGCAAATTGCTTCTAAATGGCTGGTGTATACCGCCGTTTCAGATTTTGGTGAAATATATGAGCAAGTTACAAAGGCAGAATACGATTGTAGAGAAATTTTGACACTAACAAATTCAATGTCAAGAGTTGCTGTGAAGGTCACTAATTCAGAGGGAAAGGCTGAGTTGACAGCAATTAAAACTCCGCCTCCATTTCTGAATGTTCGATCGTATCTATATGTAGAAAATATTGTGGGAAAAATGGATGCATCTGATATGTCTGGCTTTAGCCACGTTTCAGTAAAGGCCAAAATATGAAAGTCAAAGGATAGACTATCTACATAGAGTTTAGAAAGTTTAGATTTTAGTCCTCTAATATTCTGATAGGCCAGAACAAGGGACGAAATTAGTTTTTTGACCCGCCAGTGGGTACTGACGTGCCTGAAGGTAGGTAGGAAGGTAGGCCGATTTTTCCTCTTTTTAGCTATATACTCCTTAACTACTAAGTGTTCCGGCCAAAAATCTTTATGACATATTTGGTCAAAAAGATTAGGCGGAACACTAACTTTAAAAGACGAAATGTCACGGGAATATGAAAATTTAAACTTCTCCACCGCAATGTTAGGCTCTACGATTTTTGCCCGGATGTGGGCTATGACATCATCTGATGTAGTGTTGGGATCTAGCCTCGAAACAAAAACTTGCTTTTTTGGTGGAATACCAACAAGAAGCGAGCTCGAGGCACCAACCGCAGCACCAGCCACAGATTTTGGCGCTGGAGCTACTGCGGCGGATAACGCCTTGAGAACCCCCCTTGTTACAATTTTATTGGGAACATCTCTAGAAGAGGATGTTCGCCCGGATGCATCGGACACTACACCCGATATCGCATCAGTTTGCGGGACAGGATTGCCAGGGGAAATGGCAATAGTGTCCGCACCTGCAGCCAATACTGGACTCCTAAACGATATCAGGTGCTGAGAATTCGGGGTAATTGGGTTGTTACCTGAAGACGGAGCCGTTAAAAGTAGAGATGCTGGTGGATCGGGAGAGAAATGCCGAGGAATGGTCTTCTTCCGCTTCGGGGATTCGCTTAATAATTTATAACTATTAAACTAAGTTTCCAGAGTCGAAAACTCTTCCCGAAGCTTTAGAAAGCCAGCCGACAAAGTTTTGAATCCCTCCCTAGTCCGCCTCATAAATATACGCATTTCCATTTGAACGTCCCGGCACGCTTCACAACTCCATTTCAGGCCCCCCCCATTTCCAATGCTATCCTTAACTCTCGCCGTATAACTAGCACATTTAACGTGCATAACATTGTCACACAGCCAGCATAGAAGGTAGTCTTCTTGGAGCTTTTGGGGATGAGGACACTGTTTAAATGAGCAGACCAACATAATTAATTATTTTTATTGTTTTTTTTTTTTTTTTTATTAAGAGAAGATTTTAAGTAAAGGGCGAATTACAATAAAAAGCAAAAAAAGCGTATAAGAAGCACAAGGTAGCACAAGGGTTAAAGGTGCAATATTAAGCACTTGAAAAAAGAGAGAAACAATTTAGAGTTGAGATAAACACACAACAACAAAAAACTGATACAACCGCGAGAGTAACGGTCACGAACGCGAGCAATGTAATAACGGGAGAGCAAACACTGCACAAGCAACAACACTACTGAGTACGCGAGAGCGCGAATGTAAGTAAAAGAGATCAGAAACACAAAATCAAAGTATGCAGGCACAACAACAAAGCTGTTATTTTTGTTGTTTAGTAAAATAAAATTTAATAATAGCTTTGATTAAATGTTTAAGAACAAATAAAATTTAACAGTCGTCGAAAATAACTTGATCATTAATTATAGAAGCACAAAAGAAGTTTTTAACAGCAGTTAAACTGATGCAAATTATTAAAAGCGAGAGCGCAAAAAAAACACGACCGACTTCGATGAAGTGAGAACATAAATTGATGTACCAAACAGTGTTTGTTTAACTTCTAAAAAGCAAGGAGTGACTGTTTTTTTCTCTTTTTGTCAATTTATAACTAAAATATCTTCAATAGATGGATTTGAGGACTAACTAGAAGACTTTGGCCACGCAAATTTTTCATTTGAAAAATGAATATTAGTGACTGTTTTGTAAATTTTATTCTATTAAGTTTTTATTGTTTATAAATATGTTTGCCCCTAGAACATAATCTAGTAGCACTTCGGAGCATGAGAACTCTTGTTGTAATGGGGGCCAAATACACAGCGATGCACACCCATTACTTACAGACATGAATTCTTGTTAGTCTATGAATTACATTCTACTTATATAGGCCCCACTGCATAGATCGTTTTAGCTCCACATTTCATTATGTAGTAGCTGGGTCAGCATAGTACGTCTTTTTTGCTGACGCTAGTAACGGTGCTCATTGAATTGATAGCCAATAACGATTATGAGAAGGTTATTCTGGCAAAGATTGATTCAGAGCTACACAAACAAAAACAACAGCAAGTTTCGAGCTAGATAGGAAAGAATAGAAAATTTTAGAAAAGAAAAAGAGATCTCTGGACTAATCACATGATATAAATCATTACAATCAGCTTCATAGTGGTATAGCGTGCAAAAGATAAGGGAATGTAATTTCTAGTGGGCGGGGTGGTTTCACAAAACTCTACTCGATTAGTGGCAGTTTAGATCATGAAGAACAAAACGTTCTTCTATTACAAGATCTGTATTCTAAAAAAAGACTAACCAATGTGCTTCAAAGTGTAAGGATCATTAAATTTATTTGACAATTTCTTAAAAAAAACGATCGAAATCGCATATAAAATATAAAATCTCTTAGCTCAATCCGTCGGTATCAACACCTAGACCTCAGAGATTATTAGAGCTAGAGCAACCAAATTTGGTGAAAAAAACGTATAACTAGAGCTTTATTAAGGATATTGCATTCGGACAAAAATGATCAGAGATATACGTATTTCTGTTCTGTACTGAAACACCCGGTGCAAGATTGGCTTTTAAGGGTGAACGAGATAGCATGCGTTCACTTGAAAGGTAAAGAGAGCGGAAGACAAGGAAATGTAATTTTGGTATAAACAGATCTAATTGGTTTAATAACTCAGGAGCGTCTATATTAGGAGCTTTCGCATAATAATATTACCAATCATTATATCACGATTAGTAAGAGAAGGATTGTTAATTAAAAGAAGGCTGCTGAAGTACGATGGCAACTTGACATTGTGATATCAGTTTAGCAAAAAAGAAGAGCAAAAAGCTGAAATTGTTTATGCGTATTGAATTGTCACCTATATAGAATTTTGGTAGTTCATCGAATTTGTTCGACCGTCTCTTAACAAATCTAAGAGCACCCATAACTCTAAGGATTATTTTGG
The DNA here is from genome assembly GCA_037075365.1 of Drosophila emarginata. Taxonomy (NCBI): domain Eukaryota; kingdom Metazoa; phylum Arthropoda; class Insecta; order Diptera; family Drosophilidae; genus Drosophila; species Drosophila emarginata. The sequence goes on from JBAMCD010000250.1 coordinate 757,834, forward strand.
CAAAAATGGGAGTTAAAATTCTATTTACGGTACATCAGTACAACTAAGCCTTCCATTTCATTTAGATTTCTTAATCGATTGTTGTTCGTGGGATACGCTACCAGTTGAGGAGAGTTCCTATAAAAACTTAAATTTATTAAATTTTGTTGATATTATCACTGAAAATTGTTAAATTCAGCTTCTAACCAGGTGGACGAAACCATATCTCTATAACTTCTGTATACATAAGCGTGTTCGAATAAAGCAAGATGGGAGATCTTTTATAAAAAGGGTGAAAAGCAACGGTCATTAAATGGTTCAAAAATATCTTCTTGATTTTTTAGCGTCACAGGAGATTTTTTTGTCCAAGACTATGCTTAAAAATGTAGTTAATAGTACCAGTGAAAAATTTCCCGAAACAATCTTGATTGATTTGTCTGCCTATAGGCTATCTAAATTATACTGAAATGAATCAAGTTTAAAAAGTTAAAGTTTTATTTATTCTGGTGGACAATTTTTATTGTAATATGACTAATATAAAGGTGATCACATACATTATCCAATTTCTAAACGAACCAATGAGGTATAAGAAATTTTGATAATGTATGGATAAACATATAGGGAATTTTTGTAGTGTATGGATAACCAAAAATTTTTTGTCTATCGCCTAACAAATAGATTTAAAAGCGATAATGGAAATATGGAAGTTAAAAGACAATTTACGATCTATGACCCCAGAAAACCAAGAAGTTTAAATGGAGTATTATTAAGGTAATAGTGGTTTTTAAATTTAATAATTTGTTACTTTTGTCACCCAAGCATTTGTTTATTTAATTCAATTCAACTAAACAAAGACATTGACCATTCTTTAGTAATATCATAATAATAACTTACAATTTATAACAACTTCCAAATTAAATTTAAATTTTGAAATAAGAAAAGAAGAAATGCAGAAGATTCGAAGAGCTAGGAGTCGTGAAGATCAATGGAAGTCCAGCAGTATAGAGAAAAAAAAGGTGAGGTGAGGTAAAATTAGATGGGTGAGGTTGTAGATTGCATGGGGATAATATTTCTTATAGGACGAGAGGGAACAGCAATATTTATTTTGTTTTATAAAGAGAATAGACTCTCTATTTCACAAAATAAAAGGTTGTGGAGAAATAAAATGCCACAGCCTAAGGAGGGAAGATTAATAAAGATATGGCTACTCGAATACTGTTTTTGAAACGACTCCACGCTTTGCTGGTAAATATCGTATTGAGGATTTCAAACTCGTAAGCAATAGTCTCTTATTGGAAATATACGGATTATAAATAAAATATTTGTTGTATAAAGATCATTAAATTTCTAGTAAAGAAAAAAAGGAAATATGAAGAATAAAATGAAGCTTCGGATCTAAAATAATCTTCAAATTTTAACACACGTAACTCTGTATAAAGCTTAAGCAATTAGTAATTGGTATTTGTTAATCGACATGTAGGCGAGCGACGAGGGAATGAGCATTTAACTGTTTTAAGGTGGAGGTAAGCCCTTCACTAATTACAAAGTTCATTTATATCGGTTCGCAAAACAGAAAGAATAAAAGACACTTTCGTCCAGAGAAGTTCATGATGCATACTATCAAACGTTTTACTGCAATCGGTGTAAATAACATCTATTTGTAGTTTTTTAAGGAAGCTATCGTAGACAAAAGTGCAAAAATCATGGAGATTAGTCAGTAATGAAAGCCCCTGCAAAAATCCAAATCCTGAATAGGAAAGATTATAGACTTGCAAAGATATTGTTGATATTACATATATCAGAATTAGTGCCCTTCTTAAACAAGGCGACAATTAATGAATTTTTCCAAGTAGAAGGAAAACAACCATTTTTAATCAAAGAGGTATAAAGGTAAATAAAGATTTATAAATATAAATAGACAGAGAATCGATTTTTCAGAAAAGTAAAAATTTGGTGAGTTAAATTGTAAAGAAATCTTCAGAAAAATCGCAACTGGGCGCAAATGCTTCCTTCTGCCTGTTACATACATTTTAGCGACTTTCATATATCTTTTCACCCTATTGGTACATGGTATAAAAAACATGCCAGATATCCCAAATACTTAAGTTCACGGTATGCAAAAAAATACTTAGAAAAATTCAGACACAGACCAATTTTACGTAAAATCCTCATAAAATTCTTTTTGCCAAACCTTATCCCTTTTGGTGAGCAATGACCCATAAAAATTAAACCTGCAAGTCGCCCCTGCAGACTTTGAACATATCCTGTATCAAGTAGAGGTACCTTATAGAGTCAAAAATGCTCAAAGTCGTCATCAATTTACAAAAATATATTTTAGCATGGAGCAACAGCGAACGCATGCTATCTCGCTCATTCTTAACAGCCCATTTTGCACTGGATGTATATCTCCGATAATTATTATCCAAATTCGACAGTCTTAACAGCCAATGTTGCGCTCTGTGCTTAAGTACAAAACGGACATACATAAGTATATCTCGGATATTTATCGTCCTATTTCGACAATATTCGGTCAACTATAATGTAATGGTTCTACTATTAAGTGTGCCAAATAAGAATGGTTTAGTGAGTAGTGCGATACCTTTAGTATAGCACTAGTTATACGTTTTTTTCGCGGGCGCAATGTTTGTTTGCACGATACCGAATCTGAATTCCGAATGTTTAGATTTGCTCAATTTCAGAAGTTATTGATTTTCGAAAATTTATGTTTCTAAGCAGTTATCTACCAAAAAAACCGATCCCGAAAATATAACTTTTTTGGAAAAAATAAAAAGGAATGCAGTGCATATACATATTTTAAAACAACGGGTTTTTCATATTACATAAAAATTAAAATAATTAAGACCAGCAGAATTATATGAAGAGTCTGTCGTAGTTGGAAATGGACAGAACATTTTTTTGTTCTTTTTGTTGATGTTGTTGGTGCCCTTGTTGCTGTTGTCTATTGTTGATATTGTCACAAATTGTTAGACACGCAAAGCAAATAATTCGTGCTGTTTCTCTGGTATGCAGTATTATGTACGCTTTATTTTTTATCAATGGCAACGACTGGACAAGATACATACATATGTACATCCATACATGTGTTGAATACAATCAATACTGAAATACCCCACCTAAAAGAAAATTTATAAGTGAAGTATATAACATTTTTTTTTACTAATAATAAATCAGTATTTAAATTTTTATCGTTGTAAAACGAAATTTTAAAAATGGTAATTTCAATTAGAGTCCAAGCATCTTGTTGTTTGATCTAAACAAAATTATCCAAAAAATTTACTATTTACGATTATGCCAGAAATTTAGTTGAGATAGCCAATTTTATATGTACTATTAAATTTTTAATAATATGTACATATAATATTATATGTATGGACTTACGTAAAAGAGAATAACAGAAGCAACAACAGCAGAGATTTTAACAGCGAAAATAAATGAAGGAAGCAAGTCGTCGCTGCCAACAACAGACGATAACGGTACATGAAGAAAAAGTCGAAATTTCAATGATTGATAAAGCAACCTTTTTAAAGCTTCCTTTTTAAAGCTTCCTTTTTAAAGCTTCATTATATAAGTTATCCTTAGTCATGATTAGTTTAAGTTAGGCTATGCTTTAGTTAAAACGATAAAATGTTTTAATTTGAAGTCGGTTTTAAATATTTTACAGTGCTCTCGTCAGCAGATTTATTCGCCTTTATATGATATTAGTCAAACTAGAAACTAGTATGGCAATGTTAATGACAATGGCATCGTCATACAGTAAACTTCCTGCAGTTTACCTGCATTTCTTTTATTTTAATGTGAGATATTGTTCATTTTTCAGGCCCATGTATTAATTATAATCAGCTCCACAGTGCCTCGTTGTCAATATGTTAGTTGGAAAAAGAGCTGTCGTTGCAGGAAATTTAATCGTAGAAAACCTCATTATTGATAATAAGATACAATTTATTTGAAATTAAATTGTATTAGCTGGAAAACACGAAAATCGCAATAGGCTGCACTTAATTGTTTTGCTATCTATACCAAGGGGGCAAAAATATATTTATTTTAAAATTAAAGCCTAATAATCTGACAGTTTTGAAACACTAATCTAATAGTAATGAAACACAATTCACTCAGTTTTAGAGGTTTGTTTGGTATCTGTATTAAATAAAGATTTATGCATGACTATTTTCTTGTGAAAAACTATAAAGAAGTGGAAGAAAAATTTAAATGATATTTTTAATTTATATTTAAAAAAGAAGGAACAAAAAATAATATAATAAAATTCAATTTAATAAAACATATTAAGTTAAAAAATAAATTATCAAAATTTTATATAAAATAAGTATTGAGCATGGTCCCATATTGACACTTTTCCTCATCTTCTATATAATGTAATAATTAATATGCCAAGTTTTCCAAAGTGTAATTCTTCATCATATTCCTTTAAATCTCTTTGGTTATATTAAACTACCGACTATTTTTAAAAACACGGGTCGACTAAATTCCCCAGAAGTTCTCAATTATGTTCAAGTCAAAGCAGAACTGGAATTATTGTAGACGTCCTTTGTCAAGCGTGTAGATTGACAGATTGTGGCATTGTCTTGCTGGAAATTCGAATCGCCGTGGCGTGCCAATAGTCTATCGGTGACCTTAAGACTCAAATAGTGTTCCATTTCCTTGCATGACATCTGTTTTTAAGCAGCTGTTTTCAAAAGTCGTAATCTAATTTACCTTCATTTTTTTTTTGTATTGTGATAATACAAATAATAATTTGCACTCTGTGGGTACCAAAACTTTAATTGCACATCTACTAATTTCATATGAAATCCAACTTTCGCAGCACGAATTTCCAATAACCATACTAAGAATAAGAAGAATTTTGCACACTCATTTGTCAAATGGGACTTCAAGCTCACACTTATCTAATAAGAAAAACTATTAAAAAACTTAGCTTAAAAGGAAATGAAGCATTCAAGTTCATTCTTCCTGGATTGACGTGTTTTTTTCGTTCCTGCTTAAATATTAATTTTCGGGTTAAAATCATCGCGATTGACTCTATAATTTTTCTAATAATTTGGTGTTAACCTTATTAATAACATAAATCCAATTTGCGCTATTTCTGTTATTTCTGTTTTATTAGACAAACGCAAAATCAAAGCATTAAACTTATTGTTTCTGAACAACAACAAACCCTACACAGTTGTTGCTGTTCTTGTTAATCTTTGCTCTTGCGTTTATACTTCTTACTGTTTCAATTTGCTCTCGCCCACACATTGTTGTTGCATGTGCATTGTTTGTGACTCTCCCGCTCTTCTTTAATTTCTCTTGTTCGCGCTCGCATCTTTGTACCGCATACAAGTGACACGAGTAACTGTGTAATTTCTCTTACATATTTTCAATCTTTCTCTGCAGGTTTGAGCCAAGTGTCAAATTTGCTGAGTGAGTTTTTTCTTCGGCTTTTTTCTGAGTCATTTCTATTTCTTGTTTCAATTAATATTTGCAATTAATTTATAACTTCTGTCTGTCCCTCCGCCCCATAACGCACTTCTCGCATGTTGGCTGTGTGAAAATGTCATGCATGTTAAGTGTGCTGGCTACATAGCCAAGGTAAGAGATAGTTTGGAGCAAAAGGGGGTTCTCAAATGGGGATATGACTCATGCCGAGAAGTTGAAATTAAGATGAGGGTATTCATGAGGCAGACCAGGGATAGGTTTAAAAACTCTCATCTAGTTTTCGCAAACTCTATGATGAGTTCAATGCTGTGGAGGCGGAATTTAGTATTTATAAGCTGCTGAACGAGTCCCCAAAGCGAATAGTCGATAGTCGTCCAGTTAGAGGCACACTTACGGACAGTCAAGGCGACTCAATTGCGGCAACTAGTGATGACGTTGATTTAAGGCATTCTTACAGAATGTAAGAGGACTTAAATCTAAGCTTCCTAGACTATATGTAGATAGTTTAGCACTTGACTTAAAAATTTTAGTGTTTGCAGAGACATGACTTAAACCTGATATCAACGATGCATCCGTTCTTTCTTCAAAATTTTCAATTTATAGGTGTGGTCGGACTTCTCGTGTAGGCGGAGGAGTTTTGATTGCGGTGGACTCTGCCTTATCTTCCGACCCGATTCATCTACCTGATAATCGGGAATTTGAGTTTGTCAGTATTAAGGTTCGACTCAAATCCTTCTCGGTCTACATCACTTGTTCTTATATCCCGCCACAATCCGACATGACGGTATATATTAAACATTTAGAATATATTCAACATGTTTCATCATTGCTTTCTAATAGTGACATATTAATTGTCTTTGGTGATTTTAATCTACCTGAAATAGCATGGTCCCCTTCTGACGAGTCTGGTCTGCTGCTCCCTTGTACTTCACATTTATTTATTGATGGCCTGTTCGAGTTATCATTAACTCAAATAAATCCAGTGCGTAATAAAAATGGAAGATCTTTTGATGTATATACGTGTTGGATTCTACCAACTACGCAGTCGCTAGAATTGACCCTCTTGTCTTCCCAGAAGACAACTTTCATCCCACTTTGGAATTAACTGTTGATCTGCCGTTTCATGCACCAATCGTTAGTGCCTGCCCTGTGCCCGAATACCGTAACTTTCGTTAAACTAACTTTGTCAAACTAAATAGTCTCATTCTTTCAACAGATTGGTCCTCCTTGTACAGATGTTCAGACATGAATCAAGCTATTTCTTTGTTTTATAATACTCTCGATTCTCTTTTTGAAGTTTGTGTCCCATTGAGGACCCCGGTGTCGTCTCACAGACCTCCCTGGTTTTCTCGTGAGTTATCCAACTTGAAGAATATGAAATCGAGATATTATAGAAAGTATAAGAAATCGGGTCGTCTTTCAGACTTTGCTCTACACGCAGTTGCACGTTCTAACTTTATGATGCTTAATGCAGAATGCTATAAAAATTACCTTCAGCGTTGTAAATTAGAGTTTTCCCGCGACCCGAATCGGTTTTATAATTTTGTCAATACTAAACGTAAGACATCTATCCACTTATCTTGTTTATCTTTTGAAAATAACACAGCCGACTCTGATCAAGCCATTGCTGATCTGTTTGCTGATTTTTTCACATCTACTTACTCCTCAGTAGAATATCGAGCAAATCTTCCGTACCATTATCAGTTAAGAAAATCTAATTGTATCTGTATTCCTTCGATCGACGAAAGTTCGCTTCATAGCGTGTTTAATTTAGTAAAAACCTGTGTACCCTCCTGGTCCAGATGGCCAATTCAAAAACTTTTTCTATTCTCCGTTATATCTTCAACTTTTCCATCCATTTGGAAGGAATCCTATATAATTCCTCTCCATAACTGGTAGGAAATCCGATGCATCTAACTATAGGGGTATTTCTAAATTGTTCGCTATTCCTAAAGCTTTTGAAAAGTTAATTACTTCTCAACTGCAACATTTTTGTAGTTCTATAATTTCACCATAGCAGCATGGATATGTGAAACGTAGATCTACAACCACTAACCTTTTAGAATTTACATTATTGACGATCGAAGGATTTCGGAATGCAAGACAAACTGATGTCATATATACTGATTTCAGCAAGGCTTTTGATTCTGTTAATCATACGCTACTTCTCCTTAAATTAAATAACATTGGCTTCCCTAGCCCTTTAGTTTCCTGGATTCGGGAATATCTGACAGGCAGAACACAGAAGGTTCTTTTCAAGTCTTTATATTCTAGGTCCATAAATGTGACTTCGGGAGTGCCCCAGGGCAGTCATCTGGGACCATTGCTCTTTACTCTTTTTATCAATGATCTTCCGTCTGTTATAAATCACTCTCATGTCCTTATGTATGCAGATGATGTTAAGCTTTGTCTTAGTTACAAAAATATTATCTCTCCCTGTCGGTTACAATCTGATCTTGAAAATTTTCAGTCGTGGTGTCAAAACAGTTTGTTAAGTTTAAATCCAATCAAATGGAAGGTCATGACTTTTCACAGAAATACTCCGCGGTTGGTAACTTATTTTCTTAATGACATCCCACTTAAACGTTTTCATGAGATGAATGATTTGGGCATCCTTATGGACTGTAAATTAACCTTTAAATCTCATATCTCCACTACCGTAGGTAAAGCTATGGGTGTTCTTGGGTTTGTTAAACGATGGTCAAAGGAGTTTGATGACCCTTTCACAACCAAAATTCTTTTTACCACATTGGTTCGTCCTATTTTGGAATACGGATCTTGCATATGGTCTCCTCAATATGACTCACACAAATCAAGAATAGAATCTGTCCAAAAACAGTTCCTACTCTTTGCTCTTCGTGGTCTGAACTGGGATCGCAATATCAATCTGCCATCGTACTCTAGTAGACTTCTTCTTGTTAACCTACCATCTCTTACTAATATTGCTTGGAGTGATTTTTATGCACAAGTTCCTTAATGGTGAAATAGACTCTCCTAAGCTATTATACCAAGTAAATCTATCGGTTCCTTATAGACCTACTAGAAATTGTATACCTCTATCTCTTTTTCGCTGTACTACTAACTATGCGCTGCATGAACCTTTCCGAGTACTTTGTTCTGATAACAATCCACTTTACTTTGTAATCAGTTCAGAGCTCTCACTCACTTCCTACATTAAAAACCTCTATCCTTTTACATTTAGCTCGTAACTAGTCTTGTCTGTTTTGTGGAATGCCTCAGCGACTCGAGCCGTGCGTCATGCGGCTTGCGTCCCTCGGTCGGTTGAGCGGGAGGTTGTGGGCACTTAGTGCACCCGTTGGGTTTTGCGCGAAAAAGAAAAGTCGTCCCTGCCGACATTGAGTATACCCTGTACCAATAAAAAGTACTTCATAAAGTCAAAAACGCTCAAAGTCGTCATCAATTTACAAATGAAATTCTCTTAGCATGCAGAAACAGAGAACACATGCTATCTCACTCACTTTTAACAGCCCATTTTGCACTGAGCGTTTCAGTACAAAACGGAAATACGTATATTTCCGAAATTTATAGTTCGATTTTGGGTCAGCTGGTGCATTTTGGCTGTATTATTAAGTGTGCCAAATAACAAGGCAATACCTTTATTACAGCTCTAGTTATAGTTTTTCTAAATTCCGGAGGCGAAAGTGGGCGTGGCAAAAATTTGAAACAAACTTGACCTGCATACACAATAGACGGATTTTGACACCAAATTAGGTCAGCTCTTATAGTCTCTGAGATCTAGGTGTTCATACGGACGTACAGACAGAAAACATGATTCAATCGACTCGGCTATTAATACTGATCAAGAATATATACTTTATGGGGTCGGAAAATTTTCCTTCTGCCTATTACATGCAATTTATCGACTTTAATATACCCTTTTACCCTATTGGTACAGGATATAAAAAGAGCAGAGGAAAAGCAGAAAATGACACTGCTTCGAAATACGTCTTTGACATCGTGTCAGGTAATAAATTGTGGATTTAAAGTAAACAGCAGTCGACTGTATGGGTGAGCCAAAGATGAGCCAAATCCAACAAATTTGTTGGCATACGAAGCTTTTCCAAGCAAATGGTCGCCTGTTTTTTCGGAAAAACTGGACATATCTCGAAACCGTACCACTAGAACAACGCAGAACAGTGAATTCTGAATGGTACAACACCATCAGTTTGCCAGTTGTCTTCCAAGAAATTAGGAAAACCAACCGCCCAAGATCACTCTATACTAGGACAATACGAGCTCTCATACAACGGCTCAAATAACTGCATTTCTTAGCACCCAAAACAACGAATTAATGGGTCATCCGTATCGCCGCATAATCCTGACAAAAACAACCTGAGAGGTCAACGTTTTTCGGCACCTGAAGAAGCGGTTGCGGCATTCAGAATGCATGTTTTGGAGATACCTCACTCAGAGTAGCCAAAGTGCTTCGATAATTGGTTCAAACGCATGCAAAGTGTATAAATCTTCATGAAGAATATTTTGAAAAACAATAAAGTGATATTCGATTATTAAAATTTGTTTCTTTCTCTAATCCCAAAATATACCACAGTACTTTAGACATATATATACTTATAATTCTTTTTTTTAGAAGTGTAATTAAAAGTTCTCGCTGTTTAGTTTTATGAAAAGAAAAACATCGTTATCAATACTTTCAGGCAGCTTTCTTCTTGCAAATATGTGCTTCTAACTATCGAAACCTCTACTTTTATTTTTTGTATCAAAAATTTTAAAAATAACATTACTTTATTTAAATTTGTTTAATTATAAAATTTATTATATTAGTGCCTTTGTTGCTGTTCTTCTGTAGCTTTCGATCGAACAGAGGATATCGGGAATTTCATAGCCAATTATTATTCTTACCGAGCGACAGGTTCTTCAAATCCGAAAGCACTTGTACAACGTATTCGTTCGATTAGTGGGTGAACCAGAGTCGGGCATCAAAGATCAAAAGTGAAAATTGGGTAAATTAGGAATTTTTCGACGTTTAGCACAAATAAACTTGGAAAAAAAAAACGCACCAAAAATCATTCATTGTACATACAAACAAGGGGCGGAGATGCCATGTAGTCGAGGTACCAGTTAATTTCCACTAGCTTTGTGTATTGGGTTATCTTCCAGTAGAAGCAACATATATATATCACAGAAATTGCAATTAAGTTTGATAAACTACTGAATCATTAACACTGTGCTAGTATTCTTTAAAGTAATAAACCAATTACGACTCATGGGGTAATTGGTCTCCGTTTCTACTGCTTTCTGCCGCTAAGTTGAAAGTTATTTCAAAACTTTCTTTCCTGAATTTTAGATATGTCTTTTATAATTTGTTAATGGGCTCTTTGAGTTATCTTTTACACAAGTTAAAGAAATCTGATACGTTGAAAGCTGTTTGAAAACTATCTTTAAATTGGTTAGTTGATTTATCTTTAACACAAGTTAATCCTGTACGGCAGATTGGTTTTTTCAGATAATTGTATTGAGAAAATTAAAATTATTTAACTGAAACATTTCTGAAATGCACGTCTATTCCTACTAATATTCAACATCCAACTTGTATACCAATCCACGGATTCAGGATTGCATTTCAAGCTCTTTTTATATATACGTGTTGAACTTAGGCTTTTGATTATTTAAATCAAAAGTGGGGAGCCAAATTTCGCAAGTGTGTCCGACAACAACATTTACAACAAACAAGAGAAAAAGGTCGCGATTACGAGTCCGAGCAGAGGTCATAAATGTGCAAGTTCAGAGGTAAAGGGACGCACAAATAAATGTAGGCGCGATAAGAAGGAAAAGGTTACTATCGCCAGCTCCAGGATGGGTCATAAATGTGCGTCCCTCTGTTGAATGTGCGTCTCTCAGCCAACGAATTCGTACATTTATGACCCTTTTTCATGCTCAAGATCTTTCCTTATGCGTCCCTCTAACTTCGAACTCGTCCATTTATGACCTCTATTCAGACTCGCCACCATTTTCTCTGCTTGTGCAGGTCTCAGTTGAATCTGCATCCCTCAGCCTACGAACTCGCGCATTTATGACTTCTGCCAGAAAGATAACGGAAGGAGCTCGGTGAGCCACAATATGCCCTCCCTTGATTTAAATCATACATACAATGCTTATATAAAACTTGAACAAGGTGTGTAGAATTCTGGCCAGTAGTATTTCTGGGACACTGTTACTTATTTCCAACTGTCCAGCAGTGGTTTTATTATGACTTTTTCGGTTTTTTTTAGACACACATAACTTCCAGGCAATAGGGTTGCCTTCCTTGGAATGATGATTCCACTTGCGGTAGAGCTGCTTATTCTCATAGAGGAAATCGGCGAACTTTTTTTGGTGTTCTTGTTGTTAGATGGTCAATGGGGCTGAGCTACTCAAGAGTCTGATGATCGGTTATTATGGTTATGACTCATCCAAAAGATTGTAAGACATTTCTTCTCCGTTGCGGATTAATTTAGAATAGAATAGATGTGGGATGCATCTTGATGTTGTGTTATGACTGCACTTAACCCATAATTACTGGCATCGGACAGTAGAAAGAATTTTTGGTTGAAGTCGAGGCAAGCAAATATAGGTACCGAAGTTAATCCAGATTTTACTATTTCGAAAAACTTTTGTTATTCACGATCCCACTTCCTTATATCAACTTTCGAATTGTTGCCTTTTCGGGGTGGAGGATTTTATTCTGCATTTCAATTAAATCAACGAAATCGGTTGTGTGTTTTTGGTGCCATTGCTTTTATTTACTTTTTCTAACATGAGTTAATAAGATGAGTGATATTCTGTTAATGAATTTAATATGCTCTAAAACATTTAATCAAAGCTCTCATTACTTATTATATTACTTATTAAGTAATACTTAACGATAAAACTTATAGCTTTGTTGTTGTCTCTGTTGAACTTTGATTCTGTGTTTCAGGATTCTTTTATTTATACATGCGCTTCCTCAAATACAGTAGTGTTTTCGTTAATGCGGTGTTTTCTCTAGCTGTTCTTTACCTTTTCATTACATGCATTCGCGCTAGTCTGATGCTTCTTACTCGTTGTTGTGCGTTGTATTGCTATTGTATATTTATTCGTTTAATAAATTTCTCTTTCTTTTAAAGTACATTTGCAGCAGCTTGTTTTAATAAGCATCTTTATTTGTATACTTTTTCTTACAATTATTTTTGATCTTTTTATTAAAAAATGTTTATATAAATAATTAAAACATTTGTCTGTAAAGTAGTTCTTTGTTTTGTCTGAGAAACGCAGATACCTAAATAGAAACAGAGTGGGTGAGGTAGGTTTGGCTATTTACTCGCGACTAACTTCTATGCCACAGTTCATATACCGATGTAAATTTATCAATTTATCCTTTTAGCCCAACGTGTTATTCTAAGTTATGGCTATGTGTCGGAGTAAAATGTATTTATTTCAACTCTACCTTAAATTGAAGACAATTCTTTCTAGATTTTTCTACTTCGATAGATGAACGATAATTTTTACCTAACATACAAGAAACGATGAGAGGCATCAGGGTGACAGTACCCCTCCCAAATACCAACAGGGTAAATTCAGCCAGTCAACAAGCCGACTAAGCGAATGATAACCATGACCCTGCAACTTTGGGCAAGGCTCAGGTTACCAATGCTGAACAAAAAAACCGGGCGTTGCAACATTCCGTTGGGTCGGAATTAACTAATTATTGATGCAAGCCAGGGACATCAATTAACTTGTATGTATTTGTATACAGGAAGTACACATGTGTGTATATGATCTTGTGTAAATTGAGTTGTATTTTTCAATACCTTTCCTCAATGGAAGAATGGTTCACCTTTATGTTATTAGTCGACGCTAGATATACGGGTCCATACTTTGTTGCGCCAGCCTTAAAACTGAATGGCCGGTCTAGTCATCGACACAAGCCAGATTACTTCACAAACCATTGACTCATAAAGTGCCAACCTTGATTCCCTGCATTTAAAAGGAGTTGCACTTGGTCTGCATTCCAGGAAACTACAGCTCTCTAGTAGGTATTTTGCGAGTGACCCAATGTTACTTTCTCAAGTTCGCTATCTAGTTAAACTCCCATCAGGATAATCCCAATGCAAATCTGCATGGTCCTTCATCAATACAATTTGAAACTGATATGATTGCTGATCGAATCCTATCCAGATCCGACTACTTCTGAAATCCATTTGCTTTGAGCCAACAGAAAACGTACGTTCTCCAGAAGACATACAGGTAAGAGGTTTTACCGTAATTTACACAATAATGTTAGGAGCATCCTTTAGTCACCAGTCAAGCCGTGAACTGTAAACCCATTTGCAGCCCATAGATTTATGCCCTTCCGTTAAGGCTGCAAGCTGCCATATCTGTTTTGTCATAAAAACATCTTACTCCTTTTGCATAGTCTCCTTCCAATGCATGTTACCTTTGACAGCCTCGTTATACGTTTCTGGAATGGTTCACTTTAATCACTTTGGTTATTTCACCTTAGTTGCAAAGGTACTCAGAATGTTGAACTGCTTCTTGCTTCTTGCTGTTAACCCTTTCTACTCCATTCTTATGCGGTGCTAATCGCACATTTAATTTTTAAACGACTATTGTCGCTTCGAATCCAATTCAAAGTCTTTTCTGTCTGCCGTTCTGCAATATTCTTGAATTCGATGATTCTTGAAAATAGTTCATCATTTCACTTCATGGAATATGCCAGTAAATGCCGGGACTTATAATCGATAAACTTTTTATATTAAATGGACGTCAGACGTCTGTGTGCGCAGGCTCTAAAATTTCCTTAGTCCTGTCCTTGGTTGAATCCGGAAACGCCCAAACATAAGTTTTACTTGTAATGCAAGTTTTACATAATTAAAATAAGGAACAGTCAAACTTTTCCGTACCATGAGCCAGGTTTTTCTTAGCAATTTCGCTCAAGCTGCCATAATTAAGAGCTTTATATCTTTTATGCCACAAATCTTCATAAAATTTAGAAACTGAATAACAACATCTAGAAGTTGCCAATTTTGTCCACCTTAAATACGCACTCGTCATTTTGCACGACACATTGATTATCCCGCAGAGAATGGCTCAGGTTGCAGACAGAAAATTGCCATTCATACTGGGCACATACAATGCATTCTTTAATGTATAAATTAAGAGAGACTTGTTCATTTTCTTCCACTTTTAGAAATCCGCCAAATATAGCTCTGCTGGAACACATATGGCTGGTTGCGCTACTGTCCAAACACCATTTCCAACGTTCAAACCATGTTGCATCCAACGCATTCAGCAAGCTCCAAGACTTTTGTTGCAAACTGTTTTGTCCCCGTGTTGGTAAATAATAAATCCGACAATTTGGCAAAGCATGTAAGGTCAATGAAAGTTCTTTATTGAATAATCTCTTTGTTAGAATTAACAACGTTTACATAGCCTACTGTCAGCAGCTGCTCATGTTACCGTCGAACTGGAATATGTTGCAATTGACATATATATCTACATTTGTGTATATAAGTTGCAACGATTGCTGTTCTACATTAATATAATTATTATTATCAGCACATATATGATTATATACTTTGCCTTGCACGAACATTTTAGAAAACTCTTGTTTGTCTTTTCAAGCAACTACATTTGGACAATTTGCTCGAAAATGCTCATTTTCGCGTACGAAAAGGGATGCAAAATTTTTGGCATCTTCTTAAAATTTTTTTTAACACTGTTGGCTTTTGCATAACTGTAAATGCTTTTGCTCTACTATTTTATACTTCGCAGTCTCTTTTTCGTTGTCGAAACTTGGTAAACTGTACCGTGTCTCTATTTCGACGACAAAATGCTTAAAATCGTCTGGAAAGCTCGATAGCAAAATGATTGTATGAAGCCCATCTTTACAAATAAAGTGACAATGAGAAGCTCTAAAGCATCAGCTGCTATTTCCGGGCACAAATTCATGTTCCAACCATAGTGGTAGAAAAATTTGAATTCTCTTATTCTCGAGATGTATCTTCTATCAAAATAAGTACATATTCTTCTTTGTCATAAAAATTTTGGCAGGAGCACCTAATAGTGAAAGAGTATACTGCCAAGAGAAAATGTCGGTCACCGATTCGACTGCCTGCTGCCCGCTTCTGTCTACTTTTAACTTCTGGCACGTTAGCTTCTACTTCTCATGAAATTCATTTCATTAGTGTCAAAATTTCTCTCAAGTTTTATTCCGTTTATGTTACTTGTTCTTATATACTTCGCCACAGTCCGAATTGGTGGTTTATGCTTATCTTTTCAATACCTAACGTAAGACATCTGTGCAACTGTCTTAGTTACTCTTTGAAAATATAAAGTTTGTCACCTTTACAGGCCATTGACCATATGTTCACTGATTTTTACAAATAATTTCTCCAATTCATATTTCCAATTTCTTTAATTCATATCAGTTGAAAAGTTTTGATTGTAATTAACTTTAGTAAGCCTGTCTATTTTCCTGGAGCCAATGGGATACTTGGTTGTTTACTCAGATATTGCGGAGAAACTTTGTACAAACAAATTATTAAGTTTCTTACTATGTCCGTTAAAATAAATTTAATTTCGTCTATTTAAAAGGAATATTTTATTATTTATCTTCGGACTTATTACCATACTTAGAGAAAGGTAATAAGAAGATACGAACTGCGGGTTTTTATAACTTCTCAATTGCATTACTTTTGTAACTTCATTATTTCATCTTCCCAACAGAGGTTCATGAAACTTAGCTTTACTATCACTTCCATTTTAGAGTTCACTTTTTATCGATCGACGATTATCGATATACGGAGTTCAGAAAAGCCTTCGATTCTGTTAGCCATACAAATAAATTACATCCTTCAATATCTAACTGACCATACGCAATGGCAAATTTTTTAGACTTCACTGTTAAAGACCACCCAAGTGACTTCGGGATGGACACAGTGTACCCATCTCGGACCATTATCGTTAACTCTATTTATCAATGATCTTACTTCAGTTTTAACTTCTTGTCATGTTATACTTTGCCTTAGACTCAAATTCTTTAAGTCAGCTGTAGCTTAATTCTTAATTCTCTTCAGATTTGGTATGAAATCAACTTACTAAACTTTGCAGAGCTATGGTTTTTTTAGAAGTTCTCCTCAATTAGAAACGTATTAACTCAATAATACTTTTCCTGGAAGTATGAATAAGATTTAAGTGTCTTCATAGCTTATAAATTTACTATCACTTATTATTATACCCTGTACCAATAAGGTAAAAGGGTACATTAAAGTCGCTAAAATGTATGTAACTGGTAGAAGGAGAATTTTCCGACCCCTTAAAGTATATATATTCTTGATCAGCATCAATAGCCGAGTCGATTAAGACTTGTCAGTCTGTCCGTCTGTATGAATACCGAGATCTCGAAGACTATAAAAGCTAAAGCAACCAAATTTGGTGTCAACATCCGTCTATTGTGTATGCAGGTCAAGTTTGTTTCAAATGTTTGCCACGCCCACTTTCGCCCCCGCGATTCGGGAAAAACTATAACTTGAGCATTAATATAGCCAAAATGCACCAGCTGACAAAATTTTGTCGAAATCGGAGATATACGTTTTTCCGTTTTGTACTGAAACGCCCAGTGCAAAATGAGCTTTTAAGAGTGAGCGAGATAGCATGCGTTCGCTGTTGCTGCATGCTAAGAGATTTATATTAGTAAATTGGTGGCGACTTTGAGCGTTTTTGACTTTATGAAGTACTTTTAATTGGTACAGGGTATACTCAATGTCGGCAGGGACGACTTGCTTGCTTAAATTTTTTTTGCACAGGCGTTGGTCAAGTTGATAAGTCTTTAAGTAATCCGTCACAACAAAACCCTTTTGGTCCGTTCTTTTTTACAGTAAGAATTATGTATTTGGTCGCTGCAATATAAGATAAGTCACACCAAATTTAACTTGAAAAGAAAAGCAGTTACTGGTTTTTCCTCATTGTGGCTTCGTTTTTAAGTGCTGTCTTGTAGTATTCGAGCGTAACAGGCATTATCCAAGTATTCTCATGAGAAGCAACATTTCTGTAATATGGGAACGAGCAAATGTTGAAAACAGTGTCAAATATTTCGCGAAGGATAAAACTGTTTAAAAAAGAATCCGACTAAATGGCGTCACTGAAACTTTCAGTTTCATTGAAACATTGTCAATAATTGACACATTACAAATGAAGCAAACAAGTCGTCTCTGCCTACATTGAGTTTATCATGTTCCTAACAGGAGTATTTTATAAAGTAAAAAAGGCTCAAAGTCGCCATGAATTTACAACAAAATTCTCTTAGCATGCAGCAACAGCGAACGCATGCTATCTCGCTCACTCCTAACAGCCCATGGGAGTTTTAGTAAAGATAATTATTATCCGATTTTGGCTAAATTTGGTCAGCTGTTGTATTTTGGCTATATTATTTAATACACCATAAGAACGCGAAATCTTTTTTACAGCTTTAGTTACAGCTTTTTCTAACTTGCGGGGGCGGAAGTGGCCGTGACAAAAATTTGAAACAAACTTGGCCTGGATAGGCACTAAACGGATGTTAACACCAAATTAGGTTGCTCTAGCTCTTATAGTTTTTGAGATCTGGGTATTCATACGGACGGACATGTTTCCATCGACTTCTCAAATTTTACTATTCAAAAATATATATGCAAACAGAAAATTTTTCTTCTGCTTGTTACATATATTTGAGCGACTTTAATATACCCATTTACCTTATTTGTACTAGGTATAAAAATTATGTATGTATCAAAGTTTATGTTGTAAATCTAATATTGTGTCGTGGGTGTTATTCAATATTTATAAAGATTAACCCTCTATTGGCTGCGGCGGCAACATTCTCCCCCCAGTAAACTTGTTTCGGGTCGGGTTTGGCTCCCACATCGCCGACGTTTAATAACGCTACTTTTGCACCGATGTAGGGTCAAATTTGCTGTCCTAATAACCACTCGTCTTACTTCGTCGTCTTTGTCCAGTATTATTTGATCGACTACACCTTTGGGCCAGGTATTGCATGCAAGTTGTCGTCTGCCGCTATGGCGCACGGCAAGTGTTGGTTCGAAGATTGGCTTGTAGCAGCTCGCTGATCCGAGTAACATATGGTTTGTCGTGATGGCCTCGTCGTCTTTGCTATATAGGGAAATGAAAGTGAGAGGTCTGGAGTTTAGAATGTATTCCACCTCCCTCTCTGCAGGCGTTCATTGGTGAATTTTCTTGTCGGGCAAATTGCGTAGAGCACTGATTTTACGGAGCTTACGAGTCGCTCCCATGCTCCTCCCATATGAGGAGCCGCTGGTGGGTTAAATTTCCATTTGATGTTATCGAACGACGATTTGACTTCGTTGATGAATGGGCAGCCAGTTCCATTGTTTGACATCCGAGGATTCCAGTATTTCACCTACGCTGTGCATGACGGATTCCTGGAACTTTTGTGGGCATTCGAAGCCATTTCAGGATTGTCTGGAACTATTTGACAGCCATTTATTAGATAGGATCCGATTAATCAGCTTTATTCCAGTGATTGCATCTTGCAGCTCCATCCTTGGTATGGACATTGGATTTAGCGGGGCCTCCTTTGCTATGGAGGCCACGAAGCTAAGATAAGTTGTTTCCCATTGTTGTATATGCAGATAACTAACATCAGCAAATGTTTGTAGAAACCGTTTTCATCGGGTCCAGGTTCAGCTGATGACGCTTTTTCATACGTTTTGCAGTAGAATTTTCAGCTCTATAGTAAAGCATGAAATAATCCCGAGCGGATCGTACATTGAAATTAGTACTCGCGTTTTGTTGGTAATCGCTTTCGAAAACGTTTCGTTTCAGCGTATCGAACTTGCATATGAAGATGAAGTCACCTGAGTGTGTCATCCAATATAGGCCGAGTACTTTTTCCAATATAGGCCGAGTACCTTTTCGGTTGCAGTAATTTCGCAGTAATTTTGTAGAACCTTTTGAGAGTTGGATGAATAATTTCGTATGTGGAAGCCGCCTGCTGCATGTATACTTTGGACTTTGGAGTTTGGAGTTCGAATCGAACTAAAGAAATCTCTGAGCGTGAGCATCTACTGGTCTCACTCGGATTTGGTCAAACATTTCAGCTATGTCGCCGCAAATCACCACGCGTCTGACTCTGAAGGAGATGAGTAGATCCAGTAGCGAATTTAGCAGGTCTGGTCCGCTGTGTATAAACTCGTTAGTGCTTGAGTTTCCTTTTCAGATTTTTTTTTTCTTTTTTGTTGCACTAAGTATATTTAAAATCTGTCCAGACTTGGACAAAAATTAAATTTGATGATAAATATATAAAGCATGACATTGACAAAAGTACAATCACAGATCAGAGCCGCAGGAGAGACTGAGAAAGCTAGTCGAGTCCTATCAGTTAGGATCGGGCCTGAAGGACAAATCGAGTGGGTGCAATCTTTTTAGCCTGTGAGCATAGCTTTCATTTGGCAGGTCTGCTACTAGCCGGTTGGGGTAGTTGGTGAGTCTGCCGAGGTGACGAACTCCGAATCTCACATTTCCACTGGGATGGAAAATGACTAAGATCGAATATACCGTTGAATAGGCACGCAAGGTGTTGGATTGCTCGTGGAGGCAGAAGTTTCAGGGTGACCGCATCAACGCCGTCGTATCCTGGGCTTTTTGTTGTTTTTAGCCTGTCAATTTCGGTTTTTACTTCCTTCGGAGTAACTCTACTGATAGGGAGGGCCATTTGACATGGGGATTCCAGGAAGTCTGTGGTGGCATCTCGCTCGGCTTGAGTGCACATGTTGAATGCAACATAAGTGGCAAACTCCTCTGCCATGTCCTCTGGAGATCTGCACCACGCTCCATTGGTACCCCGAAGGGGGTTCTCCTGCTTATGGGCCTTTTGAGGTATCTCGTGGCTTTCCAGAGGCTTTTCTCGGAGTTGCTAGTCTCGAGGCTTTCGAGGTATTCAGCGGTAGCTGCATTCCTGTGTTCAAAGAATAACGTCTTTAAGTACTTTGTGGCTCTATTGAGAGCTCTTTTATCTTGTTCCTTATTGCGTCGGAGATCTCAATGGACCAAGCGAACTTGTCCCTCTGGTTAGAACTGGGTTGCCTAGGGCGTGCCGGTGGTGTGCATGCTGTGGCAGCTTCACAAATGTTGAGGGTCAATCGCTCCACCGTTTCGTCAATGTCGTCACCAGAGTACAGGCAGACTGATGGGTCGACTGCGTCTTCTAGAATGGATTGGAACAATTCAACATTGGAATTACCTCTGAGTAACCGGGTGTTGCGTGTCTTGACTTCAGTGGGGGTGTCAACCCAGATTTTGATCGCACTGTGGTCAGACATCAGGTCAGGTTCATCGGCCACGAGGACTCTGTTGTGGTGAATGCCTCTGATGATAACGACATCCAGGACGTCGGGAGCCTTGTATGGGTCAGTTGGCCAGTAAGTAGGGTGTCCAGTTGAGACGATTTTCAGGTTCAGTGTATTCACACAGGCTCTAAGGACAATTCCCTTGGGGTTGTTAAGTCTTGAGCCCCACCAAGTATGTTTGGCGTTGAAATCACCTGCGATAAGGAATCTATTGCCAAAAGTACTTAGGCCTTGCGAGAACATATCCAGGTCGACTGAATGTCTCGGAGGAATGTAGCAGGAGGCAATTGTCAGGAGTCCAAGAGAGGTATTTATGGATATAGATACAGCTTGCAGCCAGGTGAGGGTTAACGGAGCACTCTCGTAGTGTTTAATTGAGGATTTTATGAGGAAGCATGCACCCCCTCTGGCGTTGCCGCTCGGATGATTCGCCTGGAGCAAGTCGTATCCTTGAATTTTGAAAAAGGATCTGTCGGGTAGGTGTGTTTCGCAGAGGAGCATGATGTCTGTGTGATTGCGTTTGACAAATAAGTCAATTTCTGCCCAGCTTTTGCATAGGCCATTGACGTTCCAAGACACCAATTTGAGACCTATTTGCATATGGCTGCCAATAGTGTGTTGATCATTTGTGTCATCTGAGCCAATTGGGCTTGCATGATCTTGATGATTTGCTCCAGTTGAGAGTGTTGAGGGATGGGTTCTGGATGCTGAGGTGGAAGCGCAAGATTGGGTCCTTTTGTGGGGAGGATGTAGGGGTCGGAAACACCTTTGGCAGCGTTGGCGTACGTTCCTATTGTAAACGTTCTGTGCCGTAATGTTGTTGGGAGCTAATGAGTTGATTCTCGCCCCTGTGGGTTGGCGAATTGCTCTTAGCGTATTCTTGGCAACTTCTTTGTACACTCTACAGCCTTCGTAGGAGGCGGTATGGTTGCCATTGCAGTGAACGCATTTGGCAGCAGCTTCCTTGTCCTTGGTGCATAACGAGGATTTGTGGTTTCCTGCGCACTTTACACATCGGTACGGCATGTGGCAGAAGTGCTGTGTGTGCCTAAACTCCTGGCATTTGTGACATTGGGGAACATTCCTAACTTTGCGCGGCGGCTCCATGGCTACAACTGCGTTGCAGAGGCGTTTGACTGAGAAGACGTCCTTATTGTTTGCTGCTGGCTCGAAATCTACAAAAAAGATGGACATGGGAGCTTTAATGTACTTATTCTTGGCGTTAATGATGTGCCGAACTGGGTGTCCAAGGGCTGCCAATTCCTCTCGGATGTCTTCAAGGGGGGTACTGTGGTGCAGATGCCTAATTACTGCTCTGTAAGCTCTTTCCTGCTTTAGTTGGTAGCAGTAGAATGACATCTTTTCTTTTTCGAGGGCTTCGATGAGGAGCTTATAGTCCCGTGCGTTAGCTGTCATCACTCGAACCTCGTCGTCTTTACCTGCTTTGTAGGAAAAGTCATTACCGATAGTCTGAGAGATGAATTTTTGCATTTCAACTATATTAGCGACGGCCGGAATGAAGATGGGCGGGGTCTTGGGCTCAGCGCGTTTGTTGCTTGTGATATCAGCAGCAGGAGCGTTTCCACTGTTGGTGTTGTTGATCGGGTTCGAGTTCTGGCCATTATGTTGCGTTTTACATAGATGATTCCGATGTGCTTGATGAAGACAATTCTCTCTTTTTTCGTACAAAATTGGGGGAGCCTCCTTTTCGTTTTGTTGGAACTGTTTTCCATTTGTCCGTTTGCCAGGATGCTGAGGTGGCTTTTTGACTGCCGCTTGGTTCTTCATTATTGCTCATGATGGCAGAAAGTGGTAGCAGTAGTCTTGCTAGGCGCAGCCCCCAAGTATGCTACACTTTGTATCGTCATTATTTTTAGTTGCACCCTAGAAGTATGCAGTGGTTTTTATAATTCGGTGATTGGCAAACCAATCAGAAGCGATTAGCGGGACCGTCCAATATTTATTAGCGCGTGGTCCGCAAGCACAGTTAGTTTTTGTTTTGTTTTGGTTATTCACTACTACCGCACAGACGTCCGTTCTGTTTGGAGATCGCAACAAAAATGTTTGATTTAATATGATTAGAATTATTTCATGATGATGATTTATGTATATAGAATTAAATTAATAATAGTGACAAATAGGTTTAGACACCCATTTGTGTTACTTCGCACCAGTATAGAGATCGCACTTCAGTAGATATGTCGGTCTTTCTCATTCAAGTTGGTCTTCAGGAAATGCAGCATTTTTTTTTCGATCAGTTGGTTGCCTTTTTTTTAATTGTAGGTTGGCTCAAAAAATTTTTTATATATGTACTTATTCTTTTTTTTTACAACCTTTAGTATTTCCCTAATGGCAATAGCTTTATCCTTGTATATATTCTATTAGTTGACTGTGCTGTAAGTGGGTGATTGATTGAATGAATCTTTATTTCAATAAGTAAAACGTTCTTAGACTATGCTTTTTGTACGGCAGCTACAAAGAAAGAGAGAAAGAGTATACTGGACTCAGTAAATTGCAAGCTGTAGTTATGTATGTATATACACACATGCATTCATTCATACATCAGTATATATATAAAAATTTTTATGCCTGAAACTAAATGCTACAGGTCGAGCTAAATGTTTATATATTTATGTGTATGAATATACTATACACCTGCGTTCTCGTTAAAGAATAATGATCAATGTTACTCCACTACAAAACGTACTTTATTCAAACAAAATCTAAATAATTTATCTTAGTGACAAAGAAAAAAAGAATTAAATCTATATATAAATCTAATCTCTGAGCGTGAGCATCTGCTGGTCTCACTCGGATTTGGTGAAACATTTAGCAGGTCTGGTCCGCTGTGTTTAAACTCGTTAGTGCTTGAGTTTCCTTTTCAGATGAGATCATCTTTTGTAAGGTTGCATCTAATTAAAACGCTTGTTTCATGATATCGTGTAGTTTCGTGTCATCATAAATGCAGCCGCATACACGTATGTTTATATGCTCGTTGTTGCTTTTTGATGAGCTGCAGCTTTGAAACGTCCAGCCCAGACGAGTCTTAGACGCTATTGTTTGATGCCACTCTCCCTCTCTTATTTAGAGGGGCACAGCGAGGTTCCAATTATTTGCGCGAATGAGGATGCTGGGTCGCACCTTGGTGAATGATGCTATGGGTAGCCCCGCCAGATACGGAAACTGTTTGGTAAGCTCACTCATGTCGATTGACTGTACAGGTAGATTGAGCCCGTTCACGCTGTGGATATCATGCAAAGCGAACCGATTGTTGGTAACAGTCAGCGTGACACATTCCAATGTATCATTTCTGCGTTGAGGTACGCCTGTCAGGCCGAGCTGCTTGTAAATCTTTTCCTCGATGAGTATTACTGACGAGCCCTCATCTAGAAATGTAAAGGTATTAGTTACTTTGTTTTTATTAATTATTTGAATTGGAACAACACGGAAATGGCTTTGCATTAGGGATTTTTCTGCTGTAGAGACATTGACTTGAACACGAGGCAATTCTTCAGTTGGTGTACTGGCTCTTCATAAACAGCGCAAGCAGTTGTCTGGGTGTGCTTTTCTGGAATTTCCGTATGCTGATTCAGGCTTCCGCTCTTTTGGTGATAAAACTTCGTTGGCTGCTTCAGCTATATCGTTTATCCATTTGCTGAACGTTTCCATTGATAGTATTTGGGAGTCTTTGGGATACATTGCTGCCATTGTAATTTGAGTTGTGTGGAGAGCTTTTCCACTAGCTCTTGCACGAACATTGGATTATCCATATAGCTTCTAAGTTCACACGCCTGCATCGTTGAGTAGATATTCCGTATGCACAGTGCGCATTCGATAAGTGGTTCTAGCTTATCTTTTGTTGGAGGCATCTGTCTCACTTTTTCAATAAATCGCGGAGAATGTGTTCTGGTCGTCCGAAACACATACGTAGTGTTCGTATGATTTCGGGTACCATTTCTCGCTCTTTGCCTTTTAGGATCGCTTGCAGTCGCATGAGATTTTAGGGATCTGTATATCCAGCGATTTCTGTGCTTGTTTGGAAACTTCTGTAGAAAAGTAGCCTATGTTGGCGTTTACCATCAAAGGGGAGAAACTCCTTCGGAATCGCTTGGTGTGGTGCGATTTGTGACGCGGTTGGTGTCACTGAGCCTGAGACACATGGTTAAAATTTGGTTCCTTTTGCGTTTGATCACCTGGTTTGTTTGTTGCGGCCTCGTTCTTTTGTTGGGTAATAGTAGAAAGCCAGGGCCAAATAGGCAATTCTTTTGATTGAGGTTGTTTCCGGACCGTGACACGTGGTTTTTGGGCGGTTGTTGAAGTCAGATACTTTGACTGCAAGTAGTTCGCCGTTATCGAAGACGTAACGTTATAGAGATGCCACGTGTCACCTTTCGCTGGTTGTGTTACCATCGTGTGTTTGGTGCACAAAGTTCAACCTTTTGTCCAGGTCTTGTTAGCGCTTCGGTAGCTTCTGCTTGTGATGATGCAGCCTGGGGTCCACCTACATACCTAAAGTGCAAAAGTTTGTAGGGCGTTGGCCAGTAAAGTTGTCACAACTCCAGATGCTACGCTTGAGCAGTCGCAGCTCTAGTTGCTGTCAGCACCATCATCCTTGGCTTCGACGCAATCGAAATGATACCAGGACTGACATCGATTGCATTTCACCATTCGGTCATTATCCTCCTGCGTGCATCTCTTGCAATGATACACTCCACTTGATAGATCTTTGTTAGGCATACCTTTTTTTTTGTTTCAACGATGTTCAGATTTGCAGGTTAGTTGGTTATAGAATCATAGAGAGTCAATAATTTTGCCGAAATGGTTTTCTGTAACAATGTTATTGCCGCAAAACGATTTTATGCTTGTTTATTTTTTTGTTAATAAGTAAATCAGAAAACCCAAAGAATCTTTTAAATGGCAACGTGTATGCTTGTAGCTGTAGCTTATTTTACAAAGTGTTATTGCTTGAGAATACACGTAGTTAACTAGATTCGCTCAACGGGTCAAACTTTTGAAAACCATTAAATTTATAAGAGTAAAAAAGATTTATATATGAGTATAGGAGAAAGGGCAAGTTGCTACATATATGAAATAAAAGGGGAAAAGGCAATGTTAATCGGTGATTTGGTTCATGTTTTGGAATGAAATTCGGTCAGTGAAATCTCAATGCATTTAGATACTGTTTACGTCCAAGAATTGGTCTTACTGCAAACTATAAAGTGAGACAGTAGGCATCTTAGATGTCTACGTGGGTCATAACCTTCATGAAATTAAAATAAAGCATTTCGTCCTTTCAAACAACAAAATTTTCTTGTGAAACAACATCAGAGCAAAAGTTATATCAGTGATACCATCGCCCATGAAACATTCAAACAGTGGATTTAACCTGAGGACTATCCTATCGGATATTATGCTAAATTCCAGAAAGACAGCCCCCTACAGGTAAAAAACTTGCATCATGACCCAGACCAAATTGATCGTTTCTTTTCTGTTTCTTGAAGTGAAGGAAGGGAACGTCACCACAAAGGAAGCGTATTGGTTTGTTTTTTTAAACATTAGAGTATAGTGGATCTGCCAAGATAAGATTTGGGA
Organism: Drosophila emarginata; assembly: GCA_037075365.1. Lineage (NCBI taxonomy): Eukaryota > Metazoa > Arthropoda > Insecta > Diptera > Drosophilidae > Drosophila > Drosophila emarginata. Next base: position 784,221 of record JBAMCD010000250.1, read on the forward strand.
GGTTTTCATTCACCTTTTTCTAAATCGGGAGGGAAAAAGCGAGGCGGACAGATTTAGCAAAACGAAAAATGCCAATCACTCGGCAACTGGACTAGTTACTGAATTGCCGTTGACTAAAGGTCACACTCTATTAAAGATTCTGTATTGTCCCCGTTTTGAATAGTAAAACTTTTTTGCAGAGCATGCAAGCTCAATGAAGGATCAATATTAAATAATCTTTGTTAATAATACAAATTTAACTTACCATAAAATAGGGAGAGGCAGAGAGTGCACATATGTACATATCTATGTGTGTTCTCTGAGTGAGTCAGTTTGTAAGCTTAGCAAAATTGCTCGCGACTGGAATGCGTTCCTAATTTCTTGGAAGACAACTGGCAAATAAATGGTTGTGTACCACTCAGAACTGACTGTTCTACGTTGTTCTAGTGGTACGGTCTCGCGACACGACCAGTTTTCCGAAAAAAACAGGCAAAGAGCCTCGTCTGCGAACAACTTCTGTTGGATTTGGCTCATCTTGAAACACCCATACAGTCGACTGCTGTTTACTTTAAATCCACGATGTATTACCTGTCACGAAGCACCGCGATCGTATTTTTTGGGCATTTCCTTCGACCAATCGACACGAGTCTTTTTTGATCGATTGACAAATGTGTGTCCAATGCGAACAAATTTCTTTGACAGTCAAATGTTTATGCAACATCGAATTACGTGATGATCTTGCAATATCAGTTCGCGCACAGCATAAACGGTTTTCGGCACAACAACTGATTTTGGAGCCAAATAATATATTTTATTATTTTAATTTTTTATTATTTTGCTTATGTTTTGTATGCTTTTGGCCTATCCTTATGTACTTTCTGTACCTTGTTTTTACTGTCCTTTATTATTATACTTAGATTATAACTCATGAGCCATTTCATTTTTTAATCAAACCTTATCTCCTGCATTTAATTCAAAGTTTCTTATGTTCCTATCAAATTTTCTTAGTTTTAGATTTATGTTGCTCTATCATAGCTCTAGCTCTTTTATAGGCTTGCTCTAAATTAAGTTTTGATATCATATCATAATCTATATTGTATAATGGAATTATCTTATCTATCCCGAAAACTGGCTCGTACGAACAATAGTTAAGTGCCATAGAGAATGTTGTATTAAAACAATATACAAAATATTGAAGCCATACATCCCAATCTGTAAATATATGAACGGATGTATTCTTTGAAAGTTCTATGACTTCTTTCCACTGTTGCAACAGTTTGTTTTTTAAATATTTGCACAGATCACATATAATGATTATTGCGTATTCGTTACCATTTTCAGACTTAGGTAATGAACCTATAGTATCCACCATTACCCTGTCAAAGGCGTGTCAGTTATGGTTTGGAGTTTTTGTGTGTATGGTAATTTTCGATTTATGGCATTTTGGACATCTTCGTATGAATTCTCTTATATGACGCGTCATATTTTTCCAATAGTAGTGTCTTTTTATTTTTATCAAAGATTTTGTTATGCTATTGTGAACTTGAAATGGATCATAATGATATTTAGACAAAATTGATTCTTTTTGAATAGCGCTACTCTTAATGAATTCAATAATTTATTGCCCATTTTTTTAAAAGTGTCAATTGAAATTAATTCAAAGACCTTTTCCCCCGGTGCTAATTCGATTTAGCTAATCTTGTGTATACCGGCTTCCATTTCAAGCCTTTGAAAGAACTGACCTAAGTCAAAAGTTTCATTAGTGTCGCCAATATCAATTCTTGCAATTACTTTATTCTTATGTTTCAAGTAACATGATGTATTTGTTATATGCAAGGCCACTACTTTTCGTACCTCATCATTGTTAATGACTTGGTATACTTTGCCTTAGCAGAGACTCTTAATCATTTCTTGGATTTATTTATTTTGTCTATTTCGTTGCCTGGTAGTGACTTTCAGCACTTTATTTTGTAAATCTTTTCTCCCATGAAATTGTCTTTTCCTTTGATCATTGAAAATATATATGTCAATCGTCTATGGTCTGTATTAATTATAAAATGGTTGCCATAAATACATATATGTTCGAAAATGAGTAATTGCCCAATGAATATATGTTAAGTCTTGTTCAATCGTATTTTTATTGCTTTCACCTTTATTAAATGGTTTTGAGTTAAAGCCGCTTCACACGCTTACTTCCTTGCACCAGTTATTATGCAAAATTCTTTGCTGAAGTCAGGATATTGTAATATTGTGGGCTTGAACTTTCTTCGAGTTCGATTTGTTGGAAACCTGACATTAAGTCAAGACATAAAAATTATTTTTCCCGATCTAATTGGTCTAATATATTCTCAATCCTAGGTAGTGGAAATTTATCGGACAATAATATTTTATTAATTTGACGATAGTCCATTTTTTTTTCTTCTGAGCCCTGCAACGATTTCTTTGGCACAAGTAGCAGAGGGTTGTTATTTTCAGACACAGATGGTTCGATTATTTCGTTATGGATCAATTTTCTCACTTGTTTTTATAATTTTCAAATTTATAATCTTTTTATCTCAATTTTTGCTTATAAAAATTATTTGTTGTGATCGATTCAGCTTCAATTAAAATACGTCACTATATTTGGTAAACAGTTCTGTTAATTTTGATTTGAATTGGGATGAAAAGCTTTTAGTTAATTGAGCCATGACAGTATTAGCCCTTCCATTGGGACCAGTTGAAACTTTAAAATATTTATATTTATTATTTGGCTATTATTGGATATATTCAGTGAACGGACGAATGTATTTTTTGGTGTTGCGACTGTGCTTTTGGGACAAAAATACCATACCAATACGCCATTTTCATTCGATATAAGCTCGACTTGACGAATAACTTGGGATCTTGCTGGTAGAAATATTGATGTGTTATCAGCATTGTAAAGGGTGTTTTTTTCAAGGCGTAGTACTTTACCTTTTAAGATGAGGACCGATTTAACAGCTGTCAAGTGATTTATTCTCAGTTTTCTTTGCCAATTCATCATCAGTAGACTCTGTCTGAACAACGGTTGCAAATTGTGCAATTTGATTTCGTAAATATAGGTTTTGTGCGGAATGAATCTGGTTGAATGGCACACAACAGCAAACAAAACTGCCACATTTGGAGTGAAGCTAATCCTCAAGTGTATGTCGAAACACCGTTACATCCAGAAAAACTGACTGGCCAGAACGTTGCAGTCAATCAGTAATCGATATAGAGCCATGAATTGGACGTCCAGATTGAATTACAACCGAGCCAGCCGTGGCAGTCATATGCCAGAAATCATATTTAAAACGTAAGATTATCTTTCGAATAAAAAATTCATGTCAATCGAATAATCAATGTGTGTTTCTATTAATTCCCTGTATCTAAGTGGTCCTGGATGTTTCCCGAGGTACTTTGGGATAAATGCGCACTGAGGTTTCTTTTCTTTGTCTTGTATTATTGAGATTGTAATTATTTTTTTAATTACCTTGATTATTATTGTTGGCATAGTGATTACCTCGGCAATTACCTCTACGTTGGGTGTTTAGGTAATATTTACCTCTAGTATTTTTCCTTTGCTGATACAATATTGTACTAGGACTCCCAGTCATTTCGGTGGTGCAATGGATATATTTGGCTTTGTCGAAGTTTCTAAAGTTTCTAGTTTCCAATATTGTGTGAATTCTCCTATTTGGGCATTGCTTTATTATTGCCTACAACGACTCTTTTGTTGCGAATTCATCAGTATTGTCTGGATCTATGCCACGATCAATTTAAGCAGCTTCGAGTTGCTTTCGTAAGTCATCGATTTCAGCTGTATAGCTCTCTTGCCTTTTTCGTGGGCATTAAGAAGCTTGGATTTTATAACGTCGGTGGATTCACCTTTAATGTTAATCTTTAATATGTTTATGATGGCTGCAATGGTAGTCTCACTTATTACTTTGTACAGGATTGGACCAGTAATTTTTGACATAATAACATTTATGGCCAAATCTTCCTGGTTTCCTTTTGTTCGATCGACAAGTTTTAGTGCTGTTACGAAGCGATTAGTTGACAGTATTCAGGTGTTCTGCCACAAGTTTGGTGTTGATTTTTAAAGATTTTGATCTTGAAGTATTGTGATCATAGTTTATGACTTAGGTTGTGGGTAGTAGCTTGAGTTTTTACTTTAACGGTGTGTGGGCGATGGGCGCACGTGTAGGCGATTGCATTGTGCTGTGAATGGAGATGATATGATATGCGCTCGCGCTGTGGCTCGTAACCGGAGGCGGATGCATTCATTATATATTGATAAAAAAGCAGGAAAAAAGAAAAGATCAAAGAGTTTTTCTAAGTATATGTATTTCATTATTTATTGTAAGTAAAATAATATTAATAAAAAAATATATATAAGTATGTAGAAATGAATTCTATTGTATTAAATTAATATTAATATATACATATGTATATAGAACGTGTAATATTTTATTAATGAATATTTAATTTATATAAATTATTGTGAGCTGATTCTATAGAAAAAATATTATATAACCTGAGCCATTCTTGAAGTTCTCAAAAGTAGGGTAGCTCAGTTGATCCTCGTGAAAATTGTTTTTTAAAGCTACATACAAGTTAACGACGAAATTGTTGCACAATTAAATAAGAACAAAATTGTTGCACAATTTTCCGTCGCGGTCAACCAACAGCCCAAAAATGATTAATCAGCAGTCTGCAACTCAGTAGTCTGCAACTCAGCAGTCTGCAATTCTTAGGAATGCCGGATGCGAGCAACGTTACAGACGTCATCATCAGCGCTGCCGCCGCCAACTAAAAACTTTAGCTAGCTAGGGTAGAATTGTTTTAAGTAAATTCAGTCTAAAATTTATAATAAACGGATTCACTTGTGAACTTTGAAATTCGCATTTTCATTATTAAACTGGCGCCGGAGCAGGGACCGATAGCGGGAATGATAGTGCAAAACGTTAACTAAGTTACGCGTACCGGCCACAAAAGAACAATCGACACGATAAGACAAAACGATTCTTAAGTGTGTGACGAACACAATAATTTGTAATTCGCCACAAAGTCGGCCACCACATTTCATATCAATAATAATGATCCCTTAAGATATATTCTGACTTGTTATTTTTTTTCTTCCATGAACCAGTTCCCCATAGAGCATCTCTACTGCGCACCACTGTTGAACACACACAGACACATACATAAGCAACGAAAGCTAACGGTAATTGTACCAAAGAGCGGGTGTTGCTGCTTAGCTTCGACGTCGGCAGCATGCATAAGCAACGAAAGCTAACGGTAACTGTGCCAAAGAGCGGGTGTTGCTACTTAGCTTCGCCGTCGACAGCAGCGTTCGCAACTAAGTGTCGACGCTGTTGTTGACGGCGATCAAATGCAACGGGACCTACCGAATATTGAGAGCTGACTTATGAGACATTAGCAATGACCGCTAATGCAACTAGAAGGCTGCCAGAAAGGGAGGGAGCGAGTCAACATATTTTGGCGACTGCGTGGCAAATTTTGATTGGCTGGGCCCAACGACAGCAGAGGAAAAACGAGGCTAAGGGCAGCGATCAAAGAGAAGCCACAAGAGAGAGACTGATTGACCACCGCAGAGAGCAGACGTGTTTTTTTTGAGATCGCGAGTGATAAAACCAAAGAAGTCAAGGAATCAAGAGGGTCCTGTAGAAAAGAAAAGGATAACCGTGAAGTGTGTGTGCAACAGGAGTGTCGCAGGTGAGTCCATCCATAGTTATCTTAGCCCACGTGTCCTTTTGACCCTAGATAGGAGCTAGACAAATGACCCAGTGTGTGTGTGATAGGCTAATAATAGTGCTCTACCGAAAAGATAAATAAATAAAGTAAATTGTTTCGGATATATTGAGTGTCATTATTATTAAAAGCCAGACTTTATATGATTGCAGGTCAAAGTGTGTAGGGAACAATCCAGTCACAAATATGGTAGTGTAACCTATTTAATCAAGTGTGTCGGTGTCCAGCGAATATCTCTTAAAGTATGAGTGTCCGGGTGAATCCCTAACTCATCCTCTAAGAGAAATTCGTAAGGTCGCTACATGTATTAGGTCAGGGACATGACACTCACCACCAGCCAATGTCCGGGTGATACCCTAGTTGACTGGGGTGAGATCCCATGTTTAACGACTTACTATCGAGGTGTTTCTTATTAAATCGAGGTCCGGGTGAATCCCTACTTGATTTGAAAAGGGATTCCTGGATCAGTAGTCTCTGATCTTAGTCCTTAAATTAGTATATTCTTGTTAAGTCAAGGTCCGGGTGAATCCCTACTTGACTTGACAAGGATTCGCGGGCAATAGTCCCTAATTTGAGTTGTGTTTGTCAAGTCAAGATCCGGGTGAATCCCTACTTGACTTGAGAAATATACTTAGGACAGAATACATGTTAGTAACCTAGGATTTGTGTATATCGATAAGGCACAGTTCTAGACTTCCCCGCTGCCCTTATCATACCTTTCCCAATCCCACTTTCGCAGATATTATCCCCTTTTATGTCGTTGATATTGTCCTTAACCATGTGCGTGTGATCATTATAATTAGGCATAAACTCGTTATATCTATATTATGCCTTCCTCAATCAAATATTCAGGTCCCGGTATTTCTTTATAAATTTTTCTGTTAAAGAAAGGCCCTGGGTAGACTGAGATTTGTACCCCGGCCGAAAAACTTCCTTACAGATGGCGCCCGAGCAGGGACCCGAGATTTGTACATTTTTCTTAGCGCAAAATATTTTGGTTTTAAGAACTTGGGGATTTCACCTACGTGGAGTAAAGCCCCACTATAATATTGATCACGTTCAGATGGTTCCAGTGTGTATGTTGTGTGTTTTCTTTCTACCATATATGTGTAAAAAAAAAAAAAAAATATAAATAGGTATATGTATAAAGGTCCTACCAACGATCACGTCAACGATAGAACCATCTACAGAATCATCGACAGAGCTAATCACCCCAGCAGAGTCCCGATAGAGTAAACGGTAGAATCTTCGACAGAAATTTAGGTTAGTAAAGTCAACGATAGAACCACCTACAGAACCATCAACAGAGCTAATCACCCCAGCAGAGTCTCGGTAGAGTAAACGGTAGAATCTTCGACAGAAATTTAGGTTAATAAAGTCAACGATAGAACCACCTACAGAACCATCGACAGAGCTAATCACCCCAGCAGTGTCTCGGTAGAGTAAACGGTAGAATCGTCGACAGATATTTTACAGTAGCGAAGTTCGAAAGTATCACCCAAAATATACCGGGAAAACATTTAAATTTACACACATATCATAATACTGAGTGGAATTTTCCGTCGGTGTAATTCGTGTTCAGTACTTCAGCCCAGCGTCTGTAGTATAGCGGGATTCCTCTGCAAATTTGATTGCGTGTACAGTTGCCGACAATGAAGTACAGTCCCGTGTACATAGTTGAAAAGAAATATACACAGCGGTAGTGCTGCTAGCAATGATGCCAACGGTACAATCAGAAGAACGGTAGAGCATAGGAGTGCTAGCTTTTTCTGACACACTGGTTCGCAGCTTATGTCAAAATTGGTCACGTGGTTGATTACTATTGTTCGACGAACTTAGCTTCATTCTTAACGCAGTCGCCGTCACCGAGAAGTAATGACGGTGATACTAAGAAAAGAACCGCCAACTAACGCAGCAGATAGTCCACCGGCGGCAGAGCAAGGCCGGCTCATTACGAATAAAAGCTGGAATCCAGCAGTAAGGGAGGCAATCAAGTTTGAGCAACCAAACGTGGAACATCGCCCAGGATACCAACAGATAACAACAGTTAACATCGGGCAGGATAACAACAGTGAACATAGCGCCGAATAACAACAGGGAACATCGCGTAGGATAACAACAGTTAATCAGGATTCGAGAATCAAGTTTGAGCAACCAAACGTGGAACATCGCCCAGGATACCAACAGATAACAACAGTGAACATCGCCCAGGATACCAACAGTGAGTAAGGAAGAAGAATCAAGTCTGAGCAACCAAGAAGTGAACATCTCGCAGGATAACAACAGTGAACATCGGGCAGAATAACAACAGTGAACATCGCGCCGGATAACAACAGGGAACATCGCGCAGGATAGCAACAGTTAATCAGGATTCGAGAATCAAGTTTGAGCAACCAAACGTGGAACATCGCCCAGGATATCAACAGTGAATCAGGATCCAGGGGTCTACTTTAAGGGGCCCAGCCCAGCAGTGAACATCAACCAGCAGTGCACCAGGACTAGGCAGCATATGCCAAACATAGCAGTGAACATCAGCCAGCAGTGAAACAGGACTAGACAGAGCATGCCAACCACAACAGTGAACCAGGACTAAAAAAAAAATCAACTACGATATAGCGCGGAGAAATCAATCAGGAGTAAGTCCATCCAGAACCACCATCGATATTCCCAGCCAAGCAGTGGATACGAACCAACCGTAAACTCTCGCAGCAGTGAACCAAGACAACAACTGTGTACAGCAGTGCCATCTAAAATTATATAGGTGCAGCAGTGAAATCCTATCGACAAATCCATTAAACCTTCAGAGTCTTTACTGTCCTTTCAATTAACCTTTAGATTCCAGCCGCGTTTGCTCTAACAATTCCGCAAATATGGGAGTAAAATGGATCTCTTATCGACGCAAAGCCGAGTTAGAAACTTTTTTTGCCGAATTTGGATTAAGCCCTGGCGGTACGGTCGAAGAAATGCGCAGTCGGTTTTCCAGCTTTGCCTCTAGAGAAGATCATAAACCCGAGGTCTTATCACGTCTAGCTGAATTAGAGTCTCAGTACGGACTAGCAGCAACCAGCGACAAAGTCTTAGACATCAAGCCACACTCACGATCTATATCACCGTCAAAGTACTTAACAGAGTCGGAGGCATCCAGGACTCAGGATAGTGAAGGAAGAAGCTTACCCATCCCAGCTTTACCTTCAAGCTACACTAAAGTAGCACTCGAGGTACCCCAGACCCTTCGATCGTCGGCAACGGACGCTCTGCCTCAACGAATGGCCGACAACACTAATCACTCCAGTATAGCGGAGAAAGTATCCAAATGGGGTATTACCTTCGATGGCTCGGCAGATCCTCTCTATTTTTTAGAGAAAATGGAAACTCGTGCAGACACTTATCATATCAACCCGGAAGTATTACCAAGGGTGATGTCTATTCTATTCTCCGGACGCGCAGAAGGATGGTGGCAAACGACGGATCTGTTAGATGCCTCTTGGGCAGACTTTAAACGAGGATTTCTGGAATTCTTCTTACCCTCTCGGTACTTCGAAAAATTAGAAGATTCCATTCGCACCCGTAGACAACGTCCTGGAGAACCTTTCAAACAATACCTGGTGGACCTGAGACTTATGATGAGAAGAGCCAACTACTCTACCCAGCAAGAGTTGGAACGCATTTATGACAATCTGCATCCAGAGTACCAGTTATATACTCGAAGAAGGGATTTCCAAGATTTAACGGAACTGACCCGTTTGATTGTCAACTACGAAACCATTAGAAGCCAAAATTCGCCAGGCTTTTTAAAATCCTCCACTTCACAGAGAAACGGCCAACCGAGCTACCCCAACATTTACCAACTGTCAGAAGCACCAGTAGATACACAACGGGCCTGCAGGAATTGTGGCGAATCTGGACACTTTTCAAGACAGTATCGGAACCGGCAGAGACTTTTCTGCTGGGATTGTGGGAAGCGCGGCGTTCGCACCATAGCCTGCTGTCGACGGTCGGGAAACGCCGAGCGCGCTCGTTTGAACGGGGAACAAACGAAAGAAGCGCCGAAGCAACCCCTACTTTAAGTCACCTTCAATTCGCAAAAGGTCGTCTCATAGCGCTAGTGAAGATTAAAGGACGAGAAATCAGCGCAACTCTCGATACAGGAGCCACAAGGAGCTTCATCAGCAGGTCTTTGGCGCAACAAGTGGGAACTTCTGAAGACTGGATACAAGTGTGCACTGCAATTAACCTAGCTGACGGATCCCGCAAGGAAATCACCCAAGCTATAGAAACAGAGATCTGGTTGGGTTCGCAGATGGTAAAGATCCCTTTGCTGATTCTACCCGACATCATGGATCACCTTATACTGGGCACGGATTTCTTACGGAGCATGCGAACCACGATACATTGCGGCAAGGATCACCTACGACTGGAACCAACACCGGGATCATCGAGCGGAACCCTCAATCAAGCTGCTACTATCAGAAGCCTTAGTACCAAGCCCTACGTAATCGCACCAACGCTATGCTCAGATGATCTTCGATCGACTATAGTCCCCAGTGACCAAGAACCGTCCCAACAGAAAGCGAACCCAACGACGAAGTGCACGAGAAGCACAGTCTTACCTCACCCGGTGGAAAAGGCTGTACTAAATAATCCTTTTCGGAAGCAAGAGACAGGAATCTCAAAAGCAAACCCCGCCAAGTTAGGGTTGGTAACATCGGCAACTTCAGTTATCAAGGAAAGCGAGTTATCCGAACCCTTTGACGGGACGCAGCCCTTACCACCCGGTACCCAGAACGACGACATCACGATGCACCCAGCGGCTGAAGAATTCTTGCGGCGGGAATTGCCAAAGTTCGACTTGCTAAAAGGTGTGTCTCACATTGCAGAGCATGTTATCAACATGAAAGACGATCGTCCCATTAAACAACGGTATTACCCCCGGAATCCAGCACAGCAGAAGACCATCAACGACACAGTGGACCAGTTACTCCTAGAAGACCGCATCGAACCTTCAAAAAGTCCTCACAGCGCACCGATAGTACTAGTGGGTAAGAAAACTGGAGAGATGCGTATGTGTATTGATTTCAGACAACTGAACGCCCAATCCATAAGAGACGCCTACCCCCTTCCTCGAATCAACCACATACTGGAGAAGCTTCGTAATGCCAAATTCATCTCTACATTGGATCTCAAAAGTGGTTATTGGCAAATACCATTGTCTAAGGCGACTCGCGAATGTACCGCATTTACAGTTCCGGGCCGTGGACTATTTCAGTGGAAAGTAATGCCTTTTGGACTACATTCCGCCGCCGCTACCTTTCAGCGAGCACTGGATAGTGTGATTGGCCCAGAAATGGAACCTGCCGCTTTCGCTTACTTAGACGACATAATCGTCGTAGGGAAGACGCTTGAAGAGCATATGACCAATCTTCAAGAGGTCTTTCGACGGCTACGGGAAGCTAATCTACGCATTAACCAGGCAAAGTGCAGATTCTTCAAACGAAGAATACAGTTTCTAGGACACGTGATCAGCGAGCTGGGTATACACACCGACCCGGAGAAGGTAGCAGCAGTCCTTGAATTGGCCCCACCAAGTAATATACGACAACTCCGACGTTGCTTAGCCATTGCTTCCTGGTACCGCAGATTCGTTCCAGAATTCTCAAGCATTGTACAACCGATCACCGCGTTATTAAAGAAGAATACCAAGTGGAAGTGGGATGTTGAACAACAACGGGCTTTCGACCAGCTAAAATCTCGATTGACTTCCGCACCTATACTAGCATGCCCTGACTTCAATGAGAAGTTCTCCTTACAGACTGATGCCAGCGACTACGGATTAGGCGCAGTGTTGACCCAATGTCAAGAGAGTACGGAGCGAGTGATAGCTTATGCCAGCCGACGTCTACTGTCACCAGAGGAAAACGACTCTGCAACCGAGAAAGAGTGTCTTGCAATCGTGTGGGCAATACGTAAAATGCGCTGCTACCTGGAAGGATATCGATTTGAGCATGTTATCAACATGAAAGACGATCGTCCCAATAAACAACGATATTACCAACGGAATCCAGCACAGCAGAAGACCATCATCCAGCGAGTTCTGCAGGAGTGCCACAACGAACCGACAGCAGGACATTTGGGAATCAGGAAAACCATATTGAGAGTATCCCAAAAGTACTTTGGCCCGGATTCTTCCGTGATGTGTCGCATCACGTTCGCAACTGCTTAGAATGTCAAAAATATAAAGTGGAACAAACAAAGCCGGCCGGAAAGATGTTTACCCGGCAAGTCAAAGAACCTTTCAACATAGTCTGCACGGACTTCGTCGGCCCTTTACCCCGGTCAAAGCAAGGTAATACAGTCTTGTTAGTCTTTCTAGATGCTTACAGCCGATGGGTGGAACTAGTACCACTTCGTAAAGCCACGACCAACGCCCTGGAAAAGGCGTTCAGAGAAAGAATTATCGGACGCTTTGGAGTCCCCCGCACTCTAGTGTGTGATAACGGCACGCAGTTCACCAGTCGTTCATTCAAAGACTTCTGTCGTCAAGCGGGAATCGAACTCCAATTCACCGCACCCTACACGCCTCGTCAAAACCCCACGGAACGCGCTAATCGTACGGTGAAGACCATGATTGCCCAGTACCTCGGAGAGCGACAAGACACTTGGGATCACCTCCTGCCAGAGTTCACATTAGCCATAAACTCCAGTGTGTGCGACTCAACGGGATTCACCCCAGCATTTCTGGTGTTGGGAAAAGAACCTCGACCCCCTGGAACATTGTACGACGAAGTGACCCCTGGACTCGGAACAACGGCATGGTCTCCAGAAGATCGTACTCAACGTATGATGGACATATTTAAGACAGCCCAAGTCAACATGCAAAAAGCGTCTTCGGATCAGAGGCGTCACTACAACCTACGACATCGCGATTGGCGACCAATTCTTGGGGAGGAAGTCTTACTAAGGCAACACCACCTCTCCAAAGCATGCGCAGGATTTGCCGCTAAACTGGCACCTAAATTCGACGGACCCTACAAAGTAATCAGATTTATTTCCAGGAACATAGTCCGACTACAAGAAGTCCATGGTAGACGACGACGCACAGCTAGCATAGGTGACCTCAAACCCCGTCAACAGGTCGAAGACGATGATGGAGGTGGCGCAGGAACCTCCCATGAAGTCTCAACCCAGCCATCAACGAGTCCAGGAAAAGGTATCCCAGAAGAAACCGATACCACACAGCATGAGACAGATTGATTCGCAGGGGCCACTTGTTGGAAGGCGTGCCTTCCCAACGTCCCTGTTCCCCGTTGGGGGAAGTCTCTTATGTTTAACCCATCATTTTTCCCGTTCCCCAGACGGGCTGAGAAATATCTACACCCTTAATTTTAGTTCAGATTTGTATCTTTAATCATAAGGTTTATGTCCAGCATTGTAAAACACACTGATAGGGGTAATAAGATCATAAAAGACAGGATATAACAAGTCAGAAGATTTAATGTATGTCTCTCCCGTCGCAGCATGAACAAACCCCCATTCCAGATCGTGGAGATTGTCCGCATTATCGAGGAGCTGGTGTCAACCTGGGAGGCGGAAACCGCCAACCCCACGTCGCCAAGCGGGCCCAACCCAGTGTTGAACCAGCCCTCTACATCCGCTATGGGAGCCCACACGCCGCCAACCAATGTAAACCCTGGACCTCACCACGATGACACCGAGGTGGAGGCGATCAATTGCTGGCAACTAGTCGACGCGCCAGAGCGACCAACAATACAAGCCATCGAGGTGCTCGCCCGTCCTATGGAACTGGCCGACTTGCCCTGCTTCGACGCCGGACGCTTTGAGGGGTATCGTGGCTGGATACCATCTCCTCCAAAACAAACCAGGACCGAATTCCAGGACCAACGGAGTACGCCCCCGTATCCACCCATTTCGCCCACTTATTCGCCTGTGCGAGGCCTTAGCCCGAACCAGGAATCCATCGGGGCGTCTCTCGGAGAATCATACAGTCCTTCCTGCGGAAGCCCATTCCAGGACCTATATGAGGACCCGGAAACAGGAGAAATTCGCCGGCTGCCTCAACTAGAGATTCATCTAAGCTTGGAGGCCCACCCGACACATTACGACCCCGTCGGAGAGGAAGAGCCCCTAAACCCCGCAACCACCTATCCGTGCTTCACAGATATATCCCCTCCCGGATCGCCAGGATTAGCCACAGAGCCCACCAAAACACCGGCGCTGACCGCTACCAGACTACTAGATGAGCAGGCATCCGGAACCACTGAGGCGGAGTGGCAGACCGTCCCAGAAGGATGGCGAGTTAAGGGCGTGGAAAGGCAGATCCCGACAATTCTAGTGGACTTGATTAATGAGAAGCGCTACCAACGAGGGAATGCAAAGTTCCTGCAAGAGGCCGCAGGCAGATTGTACAGTATTCATATTCACAATGCCCGACAAATCACCATTACATCTGTCGTTCGTACACCGAAGTAGAGGGGGGGTGTGACGAACACAATAATTTGTAATTCGCCACAAAGTCGGCCACCACATTTCATATCAATAATAATGATCCCTTAAGATATATTCTGACTTGTTATTTTTTTTCTTCCATGAACCAGTTCCCCATAGAGCATCTCTACTGCGCACCACTGTTGAACACACACAGACACATACATAAGCAACGAAAGCTAACGGTAATTGTGCCAAAGAGCGGGTGTTGCTGCTTAGCTTCGACGTCGGCAGCATGCATAAGCAACGGAAGCTAACGGTAACTGTGCCAAAGAGCGGGTGTTGCTACTTAGCTTCGCTGTCGACAGCAGCGTTCGCAACTAAGTGTCGACGCTGTTGTTGACGGCGATCAAACGCAACGGGACCTACCGAATATTGAGAGATGACTTATGAGACATTAGCAATGACCGCTAATGCAACTAGAAGGCTGCCAGAAAGGGAGGGAGCGAGTCAACATATTTTGGCGACTGCGTGGCAAATTTTGATTGGCTGGGCCCAACGACAGCAGAGGAAAAACGAGGCTAAGGGCAGCGATCAAAGAGAAGCCACAAGAGAGAGACTGATTGACCACCGCAGAGAGCAGACGTGTTTTTTTTGAGATCGCGAGTGATAAAACCAAAGAAGTCAAGGAATCAAGAGTGTCCTGCAGAAAAGAAAAGGATAACCGTGAAGTGTGTGTGCAACAGGAGTGTCGCAGGTGAGTCCATCCATAGTTATCTTAGCCCACGTGTCCTTTTGACCCTAGATAGGAGCTAGACAAATGACCCAGTGTGTGTGTGATAGGCTAATAATAGTGCTCTACCGAAAAGATAAATAATTAAAGTAAATTGTTTCGGATATATTGAGTGTCATTATTATTCACAGTCACAAATATGGTAGTGTAACCTATTTAATCAAGTGTGTCGGTGTCCAGCGAATGTCTCTTAAAGTGTGAGTGTCCGGGTGAATCCCTAACTCATCCTCTAAGAGAATTTCGTAAGGTCGCTACATGTATTAGGTCAGGGACATGACACTCACCACCAGCCAATGTCCGGGTGATACCCTAGTTGACTGGGGTGAGATCCCATGTTTAACGACTTACTATCGAGGTGTTTCTTATTAAATCGAGGTCCGGGTGAATCCCTACTTGATTTGAAAAGGGATTCCTGGATCAGTAGTCTCTAATCTTAGTCCTTAAATTAGTATATTCTTGTTAAGTCAAGGTCCGGGTGAATCCCTACTTGACTTGACAAGGATTCGCGGGCAATAGTCCCTAATTTGAGTTGTGTTTGTCAAGTCAAGGTCCGGGTGAATCCCTACTTGACTTGAGAAATATACTTAGGACAGAATACATGTTAGTAACCTAGGATTTGTGTATATCGATAAGGCACAGTTCTAGACTTCCCCGCTGCCCTTATCATACCTCTCCCAATCCCACTTTCGCAGATATTATCCCCTTTTATGTCGTTAATATTATCCTTAACCATGTGCGTGTGATCATTATAATTAGGCATAAACTCGTTATATCTATATTATGCCTTCCTCAATCAAATATTCAGGTCCCGGTATTTCTTTATAAATTTTTCTGTTAAAGAAAGGCCCTGGGTAGACTGAGATTTGTACCCCGGCCGAAAAACTTCCTTACAAGTGTTCAATTCGCGTTTAAAATCGCAAAAAACGTGGGCTCAAACTCTGTAAGATCCGTTAGCAGAGTACGTTCCGGAAATAAACGTGTGAAAAGCTGAACCACGAGTAGCAGGAATATCCAAAAGGGAGGAATTCGTCATCACCAGGAATGGAGTTCGCGACAATCATAGTTCTGTAAGAAAAAGAAAAAAGTGTTTAAGAAAAATCGAAATCGAATCAGAAACAAGAAATAGTTAAAGAGAAAAAAAAAAAACGAATTAAATACAAAAATTATTATAAATATAAGTTGAGAAAATTAATAATATAAGAAAAAAAAAACAGCAAAAGCAAAATAATTAAAATATCAACTCAGTGTAGCGAGCTTGCAGCTGTGAAGCGTAATTCGAAACGACAAAATAAATAAAATACAATAAACAGTAAATTTTACTCTTAAATAAAAAAAATATTTTGACTTAAAAAATCCCAAAATACTTGAGGAAAACAGATTAAAAATAAAACTTATCATTTGGAAACTAAAATTTTTTACAATCCGTATAATATAAAATTAATTTTTCTTTTATAATCTTTACACCACAAATATTTTTTTACATATTCAAACATTTATTAAATATTACATTTCATTCATAAACACATCCGCTTATACTAACAAAATACTAACTAACTATGGCCAATACGACCAGCAGTACTTAATACAGTGGACACAAATGAACCACCAATTTCTGTGCCAATTAACATCAACAATGACGAACTTAATCAGAGACAGCAGCAGGGAGCAACAAGTAGGCAGACCATGTACCAAAGTAATAGAAATGTGGAAACAAATTCTATCGAAAACCATATCGACCAAATTATTAATGACAGATTGATGACTATTTTAAACAACATGTAAATACCAATACTAGCGATTTTGCTGAGGCAGCCGCCTATACTATAGACACCGATTTTAGAGGCAACATTATTGACTTAGATCGCGTCCCGGACATAGTAAAAGGTATGAGGGAATTTTCAGAAAATCCGGTTGAGTTTAGCTCCTGGAAAAAGGGTGTATACAGGATACTAGAAGCCTACTCTAGCATCAAAGGATCACCAAAATACTTCGGTATTCTATATACAATTCGTAGTAAGATAACGCACCACGCGGACCAAGTATTGGACTCCTACAATATGCCCCTGAGCTGGGAGGCAATTGCTAGATGCCTTACTCTGCACTTTGCGGATAAACGAGACCTAAGTATACTTGAATACCAATTAACTACCATGACGCAAAATGGACAACAGACAGTTGAGGAATTTTACCAGAATATTTACAAACACCTATCTTCGATCCTTAATAAGCTTAGCTGTATGAATTTAGACAGGCAAACCGAGGTGTTTATGACAAAATCTTATAGGGATAAAGCATTTGATACGTTTGTAAGAGGACTACGTGGCGATTTACCACGCCTTCTCGGTATCAAGGAACCAACTGACTTGCCACAAGCCTTGCATTTGTGCCTAAAGTTAGAAAACCAAACCTATAGGACACCTCGTAGGTTCATACCGACTCCATCAAGCACTCCAAGCTATAGATTTCCAGCATATCTTCCATATCAGAATCCACCTCCAATTCCTCCACGGAAACCAGTACCACAACCCAGATATAACCAGGTACAGCCCAGTCAATTCCAAAGACCACCAAACCAATTTGGCTATCAACCACAATATTGGTCACAACCAAACCAACCCAACCAATATCGACATACCCAACCAATAGCCCCACCTCGTCCGACTGCTGCCAAGCCAGCAGAACCAATGGACGTTGTAGTATGCAAACAAAGATGGTCAACTATATGAACAGACCTCAGTTTTGATGGGAAAAGACAAAGACTCTTTAACACTGCGGGAGCAGAATACAAAACGAACAAAGCTATGCTGAGGCATACGCCACCATGACAGACTTTGAAAGGTATGAACATGAAATGGCCGAAGCTAATAAACAGGAAGAATACGACATGAGCTTGACAGAGTACATGGAACAAACAAACGTGAACAACGAATCAGAAACCACACAATATCCTGATACAGATTTGAATTTTTTATAATGAGCGACTCCTCGCTACCCTATTTCGAGTGTAGAGTGGGGGGTCACGAAGCTTTCAAAATTCTTATCGATACCGGGTCAAACAGAAATTATATACAACCAAGACACGTGACAAATCCAAAACCAAACGAAACACCTTTTAAAGCAATAACGGTAGGAGGTAGTATCAAAATAACACACCACAAACTTGCAAATTTTTTTAACCATCCGGAATGTAATGTAAAATTTTTCTTAATACCAACCCTAAAATCATTTGACGCCATTCTTGGCAATGATAGCCTTAAAGATTTAGAAGCAGTAATCGACGTAGCCAACAAGGTAATGACAATCAAAGGAGAAAAAAAAATACCGATAAAAGAAAAAAAATACGAAGCAGTTAACATAATTATACCTAGGTCGGAACATTTAGACGACAGACAAAAACTAGACCTTGACCAATTGATCCAGAATTACCCCAATCTCTTCGCGGACCCAAACGAAAAACTAACCTACGCCACGAATGTTGAAGCAGAAATAAGAACCTCTACTGATTCCGTAATATATTCCAAATTTTATCAATATCCAATGTCGTTAAAAGATGAAGTGAATAAACAAATCCAAGAGTTGCTAGATAATGGCATCATTCGACCTTCACATCACCTTATAATTCACCAGTATGGATAGTCCCTAAGAAACTAGATGCATCCGGTGAAAGGAAATTTCGAATGGTCATAGACTATCGAAAACTCAATAAAGCCACCATAGCAGACAAATAGCCCATACCCGAGATTAACGAGGTATTAGCTCAACTCGGTAACAATAAACTCTTTTCTGTCCTCGACCTTAAGAGCGGTTTTCATCAAATCCCACTAAAAACATCAGACATTCCAAAAACAGCCTTCTCCGTGAACAACGACTCCGATTCGGATTAAAAACGCACCATCAATTTTTCAACGTGCGCTCGATGATATTCTCAGAGAACACATCGGGAAAATCTGCTACATTTATATCGATGACATTATAACTTTTAGTAAAGACAGGGAATCACATAAAAAAATCTTCAACAATTTTCCAAACTCTGCAAGATGCTAATATGAAATGCCAATTGGACAAATGCGAGTTCTACAAAAACAAGATCGAATTTTTAGGATTCGTTATTTCTAACAAAAGGATTGAAACAAACCCAAACAAAGTACTAGCAATAGCCAATTACCCACAGCCCAAAACTTTAAAGGATCTAAGAGCCTTTTTGGGACTAGCTGGCTACTATAGAAGGTTCATAAGGGATTTCGCTAAGTTAGCTTAACTAAACCAAAAAGGGAGCTTTTAAGAGGGGAAGACGGACGAGTGTCCAAAAACAATTCAAAGAAAAAAATAATAAATATGAACCAAGACACAATAGAAGCTTTCAATAAAATCAGAAATTCACTAGTGTCCGATAAAGTTATTCTTCAATTCCCTGATTTCAACAAAGAATTTCAACTAACAACAAATGCCTCCGATTTCGCCATAGACGCAGTACTATCTCAAGGTGACAGACCAATTTCCTTTCTCTCTAGAACGCTTTCCAAAGGAGAAGAAAATTACGCCACTAATCAGAAAGAAATGTTAGCCATAATTTGGGCATTAAAAGCCCTCAGAAACTACCTCTACGGTAGATCAAAAGTTAAAATTTACACTGATCACCAACACCTCACTTATTCGCTTAGCAGTTGAAAAGGAAATTCCAGAGTAAAAATATGGAAAGCATACCTTGAGGAATATAATTACGAATTACTTTACAAACCGGGTAAAAGTAACGTAGTCGCTGATGCGCTATCAAGGCCTAGCCAGATTAATTCAGTTGCGTCAACACAACATAGTTCAGAAAGTTCATCAGATATTTTCAGCACAGAAGCCCCTATCAATGCATTCAAAAATCAAATCTTCATCAAGAAAGATGATTCAACCAATTACAGTTTCGACATAACATTCCCAACATTCCATAGGCATACAATTCAACAACCAGACTATAACGAAAACGATATACTAGACATCTTAAAAAAATATTTAAATCCATCAGTTTTGAACGGAATCATAACATCAGAAGATATAATGGGTATAATACAGAAAATATATCCATTACACTTCAGAAACTATAAAATCAGATTCACCTCAATATACGTAAAAGACATTTTAACAGACAGCGAACAAGAGGAAGAAATACTAAAGGAACACAATAGGGCCCATCGTGGCATAGCAGAAAATAAGGCACAACTTTCAGAAAAATGCTACTTCCCCAAGATGAAAGCAAAAATTACAAATCTCGTCAAACAATGCAGGACATGTAAAGAACAAAAGTACGATAGGCACCCTACGAACCCAGAACTAAAAGAAACCCCTATCCCAAATTATCCAGGAGAAATTATTCATGTAGACATTTATTCAACAGAAAAGCTATTGGTGCTAACAGCACTCGACAAATTCTCAAAATTGGCACTAGGGCTCCGACTTACAAAAGCTCAGTTAATGGACAAGTGGAAAGATTCCATTCTACCTTATCCGAAATAATGAGATGTCTAAAGAATAATCAAAAACAGAACAGTTTCAAAGAACTATTAGATAGCGCAGTTTATGAATACAACTCATCGATACATTCGGTTACCAACAAGAGACCTTTGGACGTATTTTTTGGTAGGAATATCACAACAGACCCGGAATGCTACGAAAAATCAAGACAAAACAATATTGAAAAAATCAGAACAAAACCGACAACAGACTTAGAATACCATAATAAAGAACGCAACAAAATACAAGACTACAATAATGGACACGAAATTTTTGTAGGTATAAGAAGGAATTGGTGAAGGAAGACAGGGGTACTACCGTATTAACAGAATCGGGAAAAGTAGTACATAAAAGTAATATAAGAAAATAATAACTTCCTTTCCCCAGGTTACTGGCCACTATGATAAAGACGAGCACAGGTTTTATGGAAATCTTTAACTTCACTAGTGCCCAAACCATTACCATCAAGAAAGGGGTGGCAAAAGTTCAAACTTCTATTACAACTATTGCCCACATTATAGATTTGAACCAAATAGAAAACGCACTTGAAACTTTAGCAAAGTATGTATACTAAAAATGAACTAAAAAACAATAATCTATATCCCACTTTGCATCATGAAATAACCCAAACATTTACCACTTTTTACGCAATAACATCCTCATTAAATCATAGAAAGGTTAGATCTATAAATTGGATAGGATCAGCTTGGAAATACCTGATCATGATAATAATGTTAACACAAAACCTTGATAAGTTAGTATCGAATAAGCTAGAACAAAAAATCAATAAATTAACTAAAATCTCAAACGATTTAACAAATTCCATTAAAAAGGGAAGCGCCTTTAGCGACGAAATAGCAATTAGTTTCCAAAATCAAGTAAGACTAATAAAGGAAGAAATCATTAATATCAGAAACGCCATTCAGTGGGCAAAGTTAAATATCATTAATTCTGTAATCCTAAGCCAAGAAGAGTTAATCTTAATACATAACATGTTTAACGATCAAAATTTAACACAACTCTCAGTCGAAGAAATGCTAGAATTCTCTAATGTCTCCATCCTACATAACCGTACAACACTTGTTTTTTTTTTGTAAAAATACCTTTGTTAGAAAAACAAGATTTTCAACATATAATAATTGAACCAGTCGTAAGAAACACTAGAATTATTCATTTAAATAGTAATGACTTCTTTATTGGAAAAAATCTAATCTATGAAATATCAGAGAAATGTAAAACATTTAATAATATTATAATATGTCATAAAAATAAAACTGTTAATTTAAGTAATACCGATTGTTTACCAAAACTAGTGAAGGGTATTAGGGCGCACTGGAATTTTAGCAACGCAGAACATCTGGAAAAAATGGAAGAAATCGACGACGGGCTAATCTTGCTCAACCTCATCCTCATCCGATTCCATAACGAATCTGTCAACATCGGCGATCAGCAGTTTGACAACATCGAATCAATTATACTTAGGCCCGAAGTGCCTATAATACAGATGACCCCAGAAGAGGTCAAGCGGGTTAAGGTACCTATTAAGGTGCAGTCTTTGGAAGCGCTGTATATTAACAACATTAAGCAACTAAGGAACCTAAATATCAGAGCTTACACCAACACTATCGCGTTGGTTTCTCTGTTCCTGATTGCCGCCATCATCATCACCATTCTCTGCAAGCTGAGAAAAGAAAGGAAGAACATTACTTTACAAGTCAGCCAAATTCCACTGCAAGTTATATCAGAAAGAAAAGGAGTATCATCCATCGCCGCTCCAACGCAGACATCCGCAAGAAGACCACCGCAATTCCCAATCCATGACGTCCCTTACTTTTAACAAAGAAAAGGCCAACTTGGGGACAAGTCGGATTTAAAGAGCGAAGAGTTCACGACAAAATTGTTGCACAATTAAATAACAACAAAATTGTTGCACAATTTTCCGTCGCGGTCAACCAACAGCCCAAAAATGATTAATCAGCAGTCTGCAACTCAGTAGTCTGCAACTCAGTAGTCTGCAACTCAGCAGTCTGCAATTCTTAGGAATGCCGGATGCGAGCAACGTTACAGATGTCATCAGCAGCGCTGCTGCCGCCAACTAAAAACTTTAGCTAGCTAGGGTAGAATTGTTTTAAGTAAATTCAGTCTAAAATTTATAATAAACGGATTCACTTGTGAACTGGAAAATTCGCATTTTAATTATTTAACTTACATATATGTATGTAGTTATGAATATATATAAAATTGAAAATTAAAGCAATGTAGGTGTTGACCTAAAAGTAAATAAACATATTTATGTAAAGTATAATAACAGAGACAATAACGGCAGAAGTTAAATTGCACTGATCTGGCAACGAGGGGGAAGCAGTGTTCTGGCAAAAAGTAGGGAGAGCAGTATAAAGAGGAACGCCGAAAAGTACAGCAGCAGCATCAGTAATAAAGCCGATACATTTACAGCAGCAGAAAATAAGCAGATAATTACATATATACTTAATTCTAAACTAAACTACATTTACATTTAGTTTGGTTTATATCTTGAATAAACAATAGTTGAGTCCAAGAGCTCAACTCACATTTGGGGGCTCGTCGAAAAATTGCTCTGAATTAGCTGCCAGTATTCAAGTGGTACGGAATGCAACACGAATGAAAATAGTAAATCTTAACGACGTCGAGATAGAGAGCTTGGTCGATACTGGAGCAGATGTATCTATTATGAAAAACTACATCTTCAACAAAATTCCGAATGTCACTTCGAAAAGATGGACGACAAAATTACGAGGGCTGGAAAACAAGATTACATGCCCTGTTGGATGTTTTGTAGCAAACGTTGTAGTCGATCAGGAGGTAACTACACAAAAATTCGTTGTTGCGGATAAAAATATTGAATACGACGCTCTGTTGGGATTCGATTTTGTAGCAAAGTTTGATTTTTCATCGTCGGCGAAGGGATACAAATTTTCATCCCCCTTGGGGGAGAAGAATTGGGAGGATACAAACCAGATAAGTATTTACAACGTGGTTAATACATTTGCTGATATTGATACTCCTTCATAGTATGCGAAGGAAGTCCACTTATTGATTAGCAACTATAAGTTGGCGGATATAGTAGCAGAAGTACCACTTAAGCTGAAAATTGTTTCTGATGGAGAGATTACTCCATTTCGCCTGTCTCCAAGCCGAATTGCAATTGCTGAGGAAATCGATGTTGAAAAGCAGATTAAAGAATGGTTAGCAGGTGGTATCATACGTCCGTCTACATCGAATTATGCAAGTCGCCTGGTGCTGGTGAACAAATTGCAATTGTAATTGAAGATGTATTGAATAAGCTGCAGAAAGCAAGATGCTTCACCGTGATGTACTTGGAAAACGGTTTCTTTCATGTTCCCATCGAGGAGGAAAGTAAATAATACACCGCCTTTATAACCCAAAAAAGGTCTTTATGAATTTAACGGAACCTCATTTGGATTTCGAAACTTTATTCGATACGTGAATCATATATTCCAAGCCTTGATAAACAATGATATACTTGAATTATATATGGACGATATAATTATATGTGCAGAGACAGCAGAAGCTTGCTTAAAGAAAATGAAGATTAAGTGGCGCAAATGTCATTTCTTGCAACCAAAGATTTACATCTTGGGTCATAACATTGAAGCCGGAAATATATGGACTGGTCGAGATAAAACAGTTGCGGTCAGCAATTTGGCGGTCCCAAAGAATGTCAGAGCAGTACAAGCTTTCTTGGTATTGACCGGATCTTTCAGGAAATTTATTTTGAATTATTCCCAAATCGCACGACCGTTGACCGTCTTACTACACAAAAATTTTCTTTTTTAAATGAGTGAACCACAAATGAAAGCATTTCACCTGTTAAAAGATGCATTAACACAGGAGCCTGTACTCAAGTTGTATACCAGAAGAGCTTATACCGAGTTACATACGGATGGATCAAAGGATGAATTTGCAGAAACCCTTAAAAAATTGTTGTTTGGTCAGAGGTATTTGGAAACCCGATTCGTACTGTCACTGATAGAGGCTCTGCCTTCACAGTTAACATGCTTACAGATTATGTAAAAACAAACGGCATCGAGCATGTGTTGATCACGACAGGAGTACCGCGTAGAAATGGGCAACTAGAGAGAGTGAATCGAACAATTCTATCGATAATTTCGAAGACATCTGAAAGCGATACAGCCAAATGGTTTAAAGAAGTGCCAAAGGTGCAGAGAGCAGTCAATTTGCAGATGCATACATCGACGAAGAAGTCGCCGTTCGAACTGATGTGAAAATATGGCGTTATGTTGTAGACAACGAGGATGCGTGGTCATCTGAGACAGATGACTAGTCAGGAATGGCCGAATATAAAGTATAATAATAGAGACAACAACGGCAGAAGTTAAATTGCAGTGATCTGGCAACGAGGGGGAAGCAGATATCTGGCATGGTAAAAAGTAGGGAGAGCAGTATAAAGAGGAACGCCGAAAAGTACAGCAGCAGCAGCTGTAATAAAGCCGATACATATACAGCAGCAGAAAATTAGCAGATAATTAGAATTGCTTAATTCCAAACTAACCTACATTTACATTTAATTTTAATTATAATTTTCGGCGGTTTTTTCAAGTGAGTGAGAGCGAGAAAAAATTAATAATATTAAAAAAAAACAGAAAACCTAATCGTGCTTTTTCTCGACCTAGAATCCGATCTAAATTCTGGGTTTTATTTTTGAGACATAAAAATTCCTGTGTAATGTGAAAGTCTTAGTATTTTTTTTCTCGACCAAGTCACATCCGAAAACATTGTGTAAATGATCCTAACCAGCTAAAGGCACCTAGACAGCTGTTCACTTCATATGCAATTTATTCCAAATTCCTTCCAAATACTATATTTGTTGTATTTGTATTTGTTTAGATCATCGTTCATGCATATTTTATTCTGAATCTTATAGAAATACTTAAATATAAAAAAAGAACGTACTATTTTCCGCCTCCATATATACAGCTAGATATCTCCCTGATATTTTTCACTTCATTTTACCAAGTTGGGAGATATGAACCCTAAAGTCAAAACAGTCCACTCTGTTCAATTCGCCGACCTCCGCGATATCCTTCCCAGCGTAGTCAACCAAGTTCGACTATGCCCACCGACCCTGCGAAAAGCAGCCACAAAGCCGATCGTTTAACCGTACCTCGCCATATCGCCATCCACACCACCAGCTAAGTCCAAGGTCCCGCGCAATACTGACACAGTCAAGCGTTGTCAGACCAGTTTCTCCAGTACACCGTCATCGCCCGGGTCTTCCGGTGATACACCACGACGAGTATCCGCGTTGGATCGCAGTCCATCACCCGCTCTCCCCCTCCATTGCACGGTGTCTGCTCCCTCGACTAAAATCCTTACCAGATTCGAGTCACAGCGACGCCGCAAACGTGTCCGTGACCCATTTTATCCCAGCATGCGACAGTCTGACCGTGTTTGAGGCCACCACCATGGGCCCGATGGAAGGAGACGTTCATTTGTTCTCTTTAAAAATGTATTTAGAACAGACAAAGGTCCTGTGGTCCAGAATAGAATCTGAGTACATGGCACCACACAGTCAGCCTGGGTACCGTCTCCCTCCAGTTGAGAAGCTCTACCATCTGTCCAAGACGCGTGGAGAGGCAAAAGCGATTGTGTCCAGCTCCCCTTTGACCAAAGAAGGTAAAAACCACGTAAAAACGTGGCGTGGGAGAATCTCCAGGCTCGTTTCGAGAACAAGAGGCAGCTGGTTGCCACCCAGACGAAGATTCTGTTCAACCTTCCATCGGTGGTACATGAGACATGTGCGGCCGTGAAAGAGCTGCAAACCACCATCCAAGGGTGTTTGACCACGCTTACGCGCTCCGGTGTCAGTACGGAAAACTGGGACGTTCTGCTGGTAGCACTCTGCACCTTCAAACTGCCCAACGACACCATAGCTTTATGGGAAAAATCCATCCCCAACAAAACAGCCCAACAAAACAGCCTCTCTTCGTGGGCGGAGTTAAGCAGTTTTTTAGTCGATCGGTATCGAGTTTTAGAGACTCTAGAAGGTCGGACACCGAGTCCCGCTGCGCCGGGCATCCTATCGGTCAACCATATGTCAGTGCCTCCTATGAGATTCCAGACATTGAACGCCAAGGTCACCGTCAACCATGTCTCCTGCAAACTGTGTGGCAAGGAGAACCACTCGATACGCATCTGTCCAAAGTTTACCGATATGTCCGTGCAGAATCGAATGGCTGCAATCAAGTAGCCAAAATTGTACCTAAACTACACCCACAAATCCATTCGCACTATCCACTCCCCGCAAGGACCTGCTAGGGACTGCTATGGTGGTTATTCGCCTTTCAGGTGCCGATTTCAAGGCTTGTTTCCTTATCGACACAGGGTGGGAAGGAACATTTCTGTCTGAGCGAATGTTCAATCTAATGAGGCCTCTATTCCGCGTCATCGACGCTTAAATTAATGGTTAATCTGGCCGGCGCACGGCCTTCTAGTCTGTACCCCCAGAGAGTCATTGAGAATCTCCTTGATTTGCCTTTGGCCGATCCGTTGTTTTGTCGGAGCACTCTGCTGCAATCCTGAGTTCATCCAGTCCGGTTATTGTGGCTTCGCGATCCAGAACGCGGCCGCCCCCTTCCCCTTAAGTCCACCTGAGCTATTGCAAATTATTGCAAGGGGGCGATATGTTCACGCCAGAAAGGGTGACCAGAAGGGTCGAGAGGGGGATTTTCCACACTGCGCCAATGATAGGCAAGATTTGTAGAAAACTCCATCAGAGTAGCAAAAGTGCTTCGACAATTGATTCAAACGCATGCAAAAGTGAACTTGAGATAATTTTGAAAAGCAGTAATGTGATTTCGATCATTTTAATTTGTTTTTCCGCACTTGTTTATGTAACTCTTCAACGATTTGCCTTTTTTTTTTATTTACGTTCAGATTTTTGTATGCACCACCACCAACTATTTTTGTGAATGGTTTAATAATTGAAAGTTTTTTAATTTTATGCTTTAATAATTGGGAAGTTTATTTTAATATTCTTTACCTTTTCTTCGTATCTTATCCAATCAATTGAAATAATACACTTCCAAAATTTTTCATTTCTATTTACATATTTTTTTATTATATCACTTAAGATGTATATTTCACCATTTCGTTATTTTATATCCTTTGTTAATTTTTTTAATATAAATTTCTATATATTTATTTTGTTTAAAAATATATTTTTTCAAATTTGTAACGTTCGTTGAATTTGTTTGACCGAATTTATTTATCTGACTCATTTTATTATATTAAATATATATATATAATATATTTGTCCTTTTTGTTTATCTTAAATAGTTTTTCTAAGTAAACCTCTTCCTTGAAAAGATAACTTTGGCTTAAAAAGTCTTAAATAGTCTTCTTCATTGATTGATTTATTTATGTGTTTTTATTTTTCTGTTTTTTTTTTGTTCTCTTAACATTTTCTAATACCGAGTTTGAATTATTTTCACTATTTAATTTTTATCTTTTATTATTTAATTCCGGATTCTGGGTGTTAACATGACTTTTACGAATCCTTAAATTATTATTATTATTATTACTGAAAATAATTAATTAAAATTATTTTCTTCATTACTATTTTAATTTGTTTTTTAAATTGAAATATTGATAACCAGATTTTTTATTGGACTTAGAAACCACACAGCTCTACTTATTTTATTTCGCTCCATTCTATTAGAATTATTAGAACTGTTTTATAATTTTTTTCGCTTTAAATTCTGTTTCTTTCATTGTAACGATATATTTTTAGAATCATTATTATCTGCGCTTTGAAGTGACAATTCTGGAAGTTTTTCCCTTTGGCTAACTAGGAAATTTTCAGAATTTGAAATAACTTCGTCAGATATAATAGAGCAGTCAGGATAATCTTCCAATTAAGCTTGTTGTTGCGCTGAAAATTCATTAACTTCAATTACATCAATTGTTATTAGTATAATAATTGTTTTTATTGCTTTCATTAATATTATTTGTCTTTTTGTTGTAATATTTACAACTTTTCTTCACTTAACGCTGTGACGAACACAATAATTTGTAATTCGCCACAAAGTCGGCCACCACATTTCATATCAATAATAATGATCCCTTAGATATATTCTGACTTGTTATTTTTTTTCTTCCATGAACCAGTTCCCCATAGAGCATCTCTACTGCGCACCACTGTTGAACACACACAGACACATACATAAGCAACGAAAGCTAACGGTAATTGTGCCAAAGAGCGGGTGTTGCTGCTTAGCTTCGACGTCGGCAGCATACATAAGCAACGAAAGCTAACGGTAATTGTGCCAAAGAGCGGGTGTTGCTGCTTAGCTTCGACGTCGGCAGCATGCATAAGCAACGAAAGCTAACGGTAACTGTGCCAAAGAGCGGGTGTTGCTACTTAGCTTCGCCGTCGACAGCAGCGTTCGCAACTAAGTGTCGACGCTGTTGTTGACGGCGATCAAATGCAACGGGACCTACCGAATATTGAGAGCTGACTTATGAGACATTAGCAATGACCGCTAATGCAAATAGAAGGCTGCCAGAAAGGGAGGGAGCGAGTCAACATATTTTGGCGACTGCGTGGCAAATTTTGATTGGCTGGGCCCAACGACAGCAGAGGAAAAACGAGGCTAAGGGCAGCGATCAAAGAGAAGCCACAAGAGAGAGACTGATTGACCACCGCAGAGAGCAGACGTGTTTTTTTTGAGATCGCGAGTGATAAAACCAAAGAAGTCAAGGAATCAAGAGGGTCCTGTAGAAAAGAAAAGGATAACCGTGAAGTGTGTGTGCAACAGGAGTGTCGCAGGTGAGTCCATCCATAGTTATCTTAGCCCACGTGTCCTTTTGACCCTAGATAGGAGCTAGACAAATGACCCAGTGTGTGTGTGATAGGCTAATAATAGTGCTCTACCGAAAAGATAAATAAATAAAGTAAATTGTTTCGGATATATTGAGTGTCATTATTATTAAAAGCCAGACTTTATATGATTGCAGGTCAAAGTGTGTAGGGAACAATCCAGTCACAAATATGGTAGTGTAACCTATTTAATCAAGTGTGTCGGTGTCCAGCGAATGTCTCTTAAAGTATGAGTGTCCGGGTGAATCCCTAACTCATCCTCTAAGAGAAATTCGTAAGGTCGCTACATGTATTAGGTCAGGGACATGACACTCACCACCAGCCAATCTCCGGGTGATACCCTAGTTGACTGGGGTGAGATCCCATGTTTAACGACTTACTATCGAGGTGTTTCTTATTAAATCGAGGTCCCGGTGAATCCCTACTTGATTTGAAAAGGGATTCCTGGATCAGTAGTCTCTGATCTTAGTCCTTAAATTAGTATATTCTTGTTAAGTCAAGGTCCGGGTGAATCCCTACTTGACTTGACAAGGATTCGCGGGCAATAGTCCCTAATTTGAGTTGTGTTTGTCAAGTCAAGGAATCCCTACTTGACTTGAGAAATATACTTAGGACAGAATACATGTTAGTAACCTAGGATTTGTGTATGTCGATAAGGCACAGTTCTAGACTTCCCCGCTGCCCTTATCATACCTTTCCCAATCCCACTTTCGCAGATATTATCCCCTTTTATGTCGTTAATATTATCCTTAACCATGTGCGTGTGATCATTATAATTAGGCATAAACTCGTTATATCTATATTATGCCTTCCTCAATCAAATATTCAGGTCCCGGTATTTCTTTATAAATTTTTCTGTTAAAGAAAGGCCCTGGGTAGACTGAGATTTGTACCCCGGCCGAAAAACTTCCTTACAGATGGCGCCCGAGCAGGGACCCGAGATTTGAAAATTTTTCTTAGCTCAAAATATTTTGGTTTTAAGAACTTGAGAATTTCACCTACGTGGAGTAAAGCCCCACTATAATATTGATCACGTTCAGATGGTTCCAGTGTGTATGTTGTGTGTTTTCCTTCTACCATAAATGTGTAAAAAAAAAAATAAATAAATTGGTATATGTATAAAAGTCCTGCCAACGATCACGTCAACGATAGAACCACCTACAGAATCATCGACCGAGCTAATCACCCCAGCAGAGTCCCGATAGAGTAAACGGTAGAATCTTCGACAGAAATTTAGGTTAATAAAGTCAACGACAGAACCACCTACAGAATCATCGACAGAGCTTATCACCCCAGCAGAGTCCCGATAGAGTAAACGGTAGAATCTTCGACAGAAATTTAGGTTAATAAAGTCAACGATAGAACCACCTACAGAATCATCGACAGAGCTAATCACCCCAGCAGAGTCTCGGTAGAGTGAACGGTAGAATCGTCGACAGATACTTAACAGTAGCAAAACTCGAAAGTATCACCCGAAATATACCGGGAAAACATTTTAATTATAAAGACAAGTTATACACACATATCATAATACTGAGTGGAATTTTCCGTCGGTGTAATTCGTGTTCAGTACTTCAGCCCAGCGTCTGTAGTATAGCGGGATTCCTCTGCAAATTTGATTGCGTGTACAGTTGCCGACAATGAAGTACAGTCCCGTGTACATAGTTGAAAAGAAATATACACAGCGGTAGTGCTGTTAGCAATGATGCCAACGGTAGGAGTGCTAGCTTTTTCTGACACACTGGTTCACAGCTTATGTCAAAATTGGTCACGTGGTCGATTACTATTGGTCGACGAACTTAGCTTCATTCTTAACGCAGTCGCCGTCACCGAGAAGTAATGACGGTGATACTAAGAAAAGAACCGCTAACTAACGCAGCAGATAGTCCACCGGCGGCAGAGCAAGGCCGGCTCATCACGAATAAAAGCTGGAATCCAGCAGTAAGGGAGGCAATCAAGTTTGAGCAACCAAGCAGTGAACATCTCGCAGAATAACAACAGTGAACACCGCGCAGGATAACAACAGGGAACATCGCCCAGGATATCAACAGTGAATCAGGATTGGATTAGGACCAAGCAAGTTTGAGTAACCAAACGTTGAACATCGCCCAGGATATCAACAGTGAATCAGGATTGGATTAGATCAATCAAGTTTAAACAACCAAGCGCAGGATAACAACAGGGAACATCTCGCAGGATAACAACAGTGAACATCGTGCAGAATAACAACAGTGAACATCGCGCCGGATAACAACAGGGAACATCGCCCAGGATAGCAACAGTGAATCAGGATTCGGCAATCGAGTCTAAGCAATCAAGCAGTGAACATCTCGCAGGATATCCAAAGCCGATCAGGATTCAAGAATCAAGTCTAAGCAACCAAGCTGTGAACATCGCACAGGATACCAACAGTGGATCAGGATACAAGAGTCTACCCTAAACAACCAAGCTTTGAGCCTCTCACCGGATAGCAACAGTGGATCAGGATCCAGGGGTCTACTTTAAGGGGCCCAGCCCAGCACTGAACATCAACCAGCAGTGCACCAGGACTAGGCAGCATATGCCAAACATAGCAGTGAACATCAGCCAGCAGTGAAACAGGACTAGACAGAGCATGCCAACCACAGCAGAGAACCAGGACTAATAAAAAAAAACAATAATCAACTACGATATCTAGAACCACCACCGATATTTCCAGCCAAGCAGTGGATACGAACCAACCGTAAACTCTCGCAGCAGTGAACCAAGACAGCAACTGTGTACAGCAGTGCCATCTAAAATTATATAGATTCCAGCCGCGTTTGCTCTAACAATTCCGCAAATATGGGAGTAAAATGGATCTCTTATCGACGCAAAGCCGAGTTAGAAACTTTTTTTGCCTAATTTGGATTAAGCCCTGGCGGTACGGTCGAAGAAATGCGCAGTCGGTTTTCCAGCTTTGCCTCTAGAGAAGATCATAAACCCGAGGTCTTATCACGTCTAGCTGAATTAGAGTCTCAGTACGGACTAGCAGCAACCAACGACAAAGTCTTAGACATCAAGCCACGCTCACGATCTATATCACCGTCAAAGTACTTAACAGAGTCGGAGGCATCCAGGACTCAGGATAGTGAAGGAAGAAGCTTACCCATCCCAGCTTTACCTTCAAGCTACACTAAAGTAGCACTCGAGGTACCCCAGACCCTTCGATCGTCGGCAACGGACGCTCTGCCTAATCGAATTGCCGACAACACTAATCACTCCAGTATAGCGGAGAAAGTATCCAAATGGGGTATTACCTTCGATGGCTCGGCAGATCCTCTCTATTTTTTAGAGAAAGTGGAAACTCGTGCAGACGCTTATCATATCAACCCGGAAGTATTACCAAGGATGATGTCTATTCTATTCTCCGGACGCGCAGAAGGATGGTGGCAAACAACGGATCTGTTAGATGCCTCTTGGGTAGACTTTAAACGAGGATTTCTGGAATTCTTCATACCCCCTCGGTACTTCGAAAAATTAGAAGATTCCATTCGCACCCGTAGACAACGTCCTGGAGAACCTTTCAAACAATACCTGGTGGACCTGAGACTTATGATGAGAAGAGCCAACTACTCTACCCAGCAAGAGCTGGAACGCATTAATGACAATCTGCATCCAGAGTACCAGTTATATACTCGAAGAAGGGATTTCCAAGATTTAACGGAACTGACCCGTTTGATTGTCACCTACGAAACCATTAGAAGCGAAAATTCGCCAGGCGTTTTAGAATCCTCCACTTCACAGAGAAACGTCCAACCGAGCTACCCCAACATTTACCAACTGTCAGAAGCACCAGTAGATACAAAACGGGCCTGCAGGAATTGTGGCGAATCTGGACACTTTTCAAGACAGTATCGGAACCGGCAGAGACTTTTCTGCCGGGATTGTGGGAAGCGCGGCGTTCGCACCATAGCCTGCTGTCGACGGTCGGGAAACGCCGAGCGCGCTCGTTTGAACGGGGAAAAAACGAAAGAAGCGCCGAAGCAACCCCTACTTTAAGTCACCTTCAATTCGCAAAAGGTCGTCTCATAGCGCTAGTGAAGATTAAAGGACGAGAAATCAGCGCAACTCTCGATACAGGAGCCACAAGGAGCTTCATCAGCAGGTCTTTGGCGCAACAAGTGGGAACTTCTGAAGACTGGATACAAGTGTGCACTGCAATTAACCTAGCTGACGGATCCCGCAAGGATATCACCCAAGCTATAGAAACAGAGATCTGGTTGGGTTCGCAGATGGTAAAGATACCTTTGCTGATTCTACCCGACATCATGGATCACCTTATACTGGGCACGGATTTCTTACGGAGCATGCGAACCACGATACATTGCGGCAAGGATCACCTACGACTGGAACCAACACCGGAATCATCGAGCGGAACCCTCAATCAAGCTGCTACTATCAGAAGCCTTAGTACCAAGCCCTACGTAATCGCACCAACGCTATGCTCAGATGATCTTCGATCGACTATAGTCCCCAGTGACCAAGAACCGTCCCAACAGAAAGCGAACCCAACGACGAAGTGCACGAGAAGCACAGTCTTACCTCACCCGGTGGAAAAGGCTGTACTAAATAATCCTTTTCGGAAGCAAGAGACAGGAATCTCAAAAGCAAACCCCGCCAAGTTAGGGTTGGTAACATCGGCAACTTCAGTTATCAAGGAAAGCGAGTTATCCGAACCCTTTGACGGGACGCAGCCCTTACCACCCGGTACCCAGAACGACGACATCACGATGCACCCAGCGGCTGAAGAATTCTTGCGGCGGGAATTGCCAAAGTTCGACTTGCTAAAAGGTGTGTCTCACATTGCAGAGCATGTTATCAACATGAAAGACGATCGTCCCATTAAACAACGGTATTACCCCCGGAATCCAGCACAGCAGAAGACCATCAACGACACAGTGGACCAGTTACTCCTAGAAGACCGCATCGAACCTTCAAAAAGTCCTCACAGCGCACCGATAGTACTAGTGGGTAAGAAAACTGGAGAGATGCGTATGTGTATTGATTTCAGACAACTGAACGCCCAATCCATAAGAGACGCCTACCCCCTTCCTCGAATCAACCACATACTGGAGAAGCTTCGTAATGCCAAATTCATCTCTACATTGGATCTCAAAAGTGGTTATTGGCAAATACCATTGTCTAAGGCGACTCGCGAATGTACCGCATTTACAGTTCCGGGCCGTGGACTATTTCAGTGGAAAGTAATGCCTTTTGGACTACATTCCGCCGCCGCTACCTTTCAGCGAGCACTGGATAGTGTGATTGGCCCAGAAATGGAACCTGCCGCTTTCGCTTACTTAGACGACATAATCGTCGTAGGGAAGACGCTTGAAGAACATATGACCAATCTACAAGAGGTCTTTCGACGGCTGCGGGAAGCTAATCTACGCATCAACCAGGCAAAGTGCGGATTCTTCAAACGAAGAATACAGTTCCTAGGGCACGTGATGAGCGAGCCCCACCAAGCAATATACGACATTTCCGACGTTGCTTAGGCATTGCTTCCTGGTACCGCAGATTCGTTCCAGAATTCTCAAGCATTGTACAACCGATCACCGCGTTATTAAAAAAGAATACCAAGTGGAAGTGGGATGTTGAACAACAACGGGCTTTCGACCAGCTAAAATCTCGATTGACTTCCGCACCTATACTAGCATGCCCTGACTTCAATGAGAAGTTCTCCTTACAGACTGATGCCAGCGACTACGGATTAGGCGCAGTGTTGACCCAATGTCAAGAGAGTACGGAGCGAGTGATAGCTTATGCCAGCCGACGTCTACTGTCACCAGAGGAAAACGACTCTGCAACCGAGAAAGAGTGTCTTGCAATCGTGTGGGCAATACGTAAAATGCGCTGCTACCTGGAAGGATATCGATTTGAGCATGTTATCAACATGAAAGACGATCGTCCCAATAAACAACGATATTACCAACGGAATCCAGCACAGCAGAAGACCATCATCCAGCGAGTTCTGCAGGAGTGCCACAACGAACCGACAGCAGGACATTTGGGAATCAGGAAAACCATATTGAGAGTATCCCAAAAGTACTATTGGCCCGGATTCTTCCGTGATGTGTCGCATCACGTTCGCAACTGCTTAGAATGTCAAAAATATAAAGTGGAACAAACAAAGCCGGCCGGAAAGATGTTTACCCGGCAAGTCAAAGAACCTTTCAACATAGTCTGCACGGACTTCGTCGGCCCTTTACCCCGGTCAAAGCAAGGTAATACAGTCTTGTTAGTCTTTCTAGATGCTTACAGCCGATGGGTGGAACTAGTACCACTTCGTAAAGCCACGACCAACGCCCTGGAAAAGGCGTTCAGAGAAAGAATTATCGGACGCTTTGGAATCCCCCGCACTCTAGTGTGTGATAACGGCACGCAGTTCACCAGTCGTTCATTCAAAGACTTCTGTCGTCAAGCGGGAATCGATCTCCAATTCACCGCACCCTACACGCCTCGTCAAAACCCCACGGAACGCGCTAATCGTACGGTGAAGACCATGATTGCCCAGTACCTCGGAGAGCGACAAGACACTTGGGATCACCTCCTGCCAGAGTTCACATTAGCCATAAGCTCCAGTGTGTGCAACTCAACGGGATTCACCCCAGCGTTTCTGGTGTTGGTAAGAGAACCCCGACCCCCTGGAACATTGTACGACGAAGTGACCCCTGGACTCGGAACAACGGCATGGTCTCCAGAATCTTGGTACTCAACGTATGATGGACATATTTAAGACAGCCCAAGTCAACATGCAAAAAGCGTCTTCGGATCAGAGGCGTCACTACAACCTACGACATCGCGATTGGTGACCAATTCTTGGGGAGGAAGTCTTACTAAGGCAACACCACCTCTCCAAAGCATGCGCAGGATTTGCCGCTAAACTGGCACCTAAATTCGACGGACCCTACAAAGTAATCAGATTTATTTCCAGGAACATAGTCCGACTACAAGAAGTCCATGGTAGACGACGACGCACAGCTAGCATAGGTGACCTCAAACCCCGTCAACAGGTCGAAGACGATGATGGAAGTGGCGCAGGAACCTCCCATGAAGTCTCAACCCAGCCATCAACGAGCCCAGGAAAAGGTTTTCCAGAAGAAACCGATACCACACAGCATGAGACAGATTGATTCGCAGGGGCCACTTGTTGGAAGGCGTGCCTTCCCAACGTCCCTGTTCCCCGTTGTGGGAAGTCTCTTATGTTTAACCCATCATTTTTCCCGTTCCCCAGACGGGCTGAGAAATATCTACACCCTTAAATTTAGTTCAGATTTGTATCTTTAATCATAAGGTTTATGTCCAGCATTGTAAAACACACTGATAGGGGTAATAAGATCATAAAAGACAGGATATAACAAGTCAGAAGATTTAATGTATGTCTCTCCCGTCGCAGCATGAACAAACCCCCATTCCAGATCGTGGAGATTGTCCGCATTATCGAGGAGCTGGTGTCAACCTGGGAGGCGGAAACCGCCAACCCCACGTCGCCAAGCGGGCCCAACCCAGTGTTGAACCAGCCCTCTACATCCGCTATGGGAGCCCACACGCCGCCAACCAATGTAAACCCTGGACCTCACCACGATGACACCGAGGTGGAGGCGATCAATTGCTGGCAACTAGTCGACGCGCCAGAGCGACCAACAATACAAGCCATCGAGGTGCTCGCCCGTCCTATGGAACTGGCCGACTTGCCCTGCTTCGACGCCGGACGCTTTGAGGGGTATCGTGGCTGGATACCATCCCCTCCAAAACAAACCAGGACCGAATTCCAGGACCAACGGAGTACGCCCCCGTATCCACCCATTTCGCCCACTTATTCGCCTGTGCGAGGCCTTAGCCCGAACCAGGAATCCATCGGGGAGTCTCTCGGAGAATCATACAGTCCTTCCTGCGGAAGCCCATTCCAGGACCTATATGAGGACCCGGAAACAGGAGAAATTCGCCGGCTGCCTCAACTAGAGATTCATCTAAGCTTGGAGGCCCACCCGACACATTACGACCCCGTCGGAGAGGAAGAGCCCCTGAACCCCGCAACCACCTATCCGTGCTTCACAGATATATCCCCTCCCGGATCGCCAGGATTAGCCACAGAGCCCACCAAAACACCGGCGCTGACCGCTACCAGACTACCAGATGAGCAGGCATCCGGAACCATTGAGGCGGAGTGGCAGACCGTCCCAGAAGGATGGCGAGTTAAGGGCGTGGAAAGGCAGATCCCGACAATTCTAGTGGACTTGATTAATGAGAAGCGCTACCAACGAGGGAATGCAAAGTTCCTGCAAGAGGCCGCAGGCAGATTGTACAGTATTCATATTAACAATGCCCGACAAATCACCATTACATCTGTCGTTCGTACACCGAAAAGAGGGGGGGTGTGACGAACACAATAATTTGTAATTCGCCACAAAGTCGGCCACCACATTTCATATCAATAATAATGATCCCTTAAGATATATTCTGACTTGTTATTTTTTTTCTTCCATGAACCAGTTCCCCATAGAACATCTCTACTGCGCACCACTGTTGAACACACACAGACACATACACAAGCAACGAAAGCTAACGGTAATTGTACCAAAGAGCGGGTGTTGCTGCTTAGCTTCGACGTCGGCAGCATACATAAGCAACGAAAGCTAACGGTAATTGTGCCAAAGAGCGGGTGTTGCTGCTTAGCTTCGACGTCGGCAGCATGCATAAGCAACGAAAGCTAACGGTAACTGTGCCAAAGAGCGGGTGTTGCTACTTAGCTTCGCCGTCGACAGCAGCGTTCGCAACTAAGTGTCGACGCTGTTGTTGACGGCGATCAAATGCAACGGGACCTACCGAATATTGAGAGCTGACTTATGAGACATTAGCAATGACCGCTAATGTAACTAGAAGGCTGCCAGAAAGGGAGGGAGCGAGTCAACATATTTTGGCGACTGCGTGGCAAATTTTGATTGGCTGGGCCCAACGACAGCAGAGGAAAAACGAGGCTAAGGGCAGCGATCAAAGAGAAGCCACAAGAGAGAGACTGATTGACCACCGCAGAGAGCAGACGTGTTTTTGAGATCGCGAGTGATAAAACCAAAGAAGTCAAGGAATCAAGAGGGTCCTGTAGAAAAGAAAAGGATAACCGTGAAGTGTGTGTGCAACAGGAGTGTCGCAGGTGAGTCCATCCATAGTTATCTTAGCCCACGTGTCCTTTTGACCCTAGATAGGAGCTAGACAAATGACCCAGTGTGTGTGTGATAGGCTAATAATAGTGTTCTACCGAAAAGATAAATAAATAAAGTAAATTGTTTCGGATATATTGAGTGTCATTATTATTAAAAGCCAGACTTTATATGATTGCAGGTCAAAGTGTGTAGGGAACAATCCAGTCACAAATATGGTAGCGTAACCTATTTAATCAAGTGTGTCGGTGTCCAGCGAATGTCTCTTAAAGTATGAGTGTCCGGGTGAATCCCTAACTCATCCTCTAAGAGAAATTCGTAAGGTCGCTACATGTATTAGGTCAGGGACATGACACTCACCACCAGCCAATGTCCGGGTGATACCCTAGTTGACTGGGGTGAGATCCCATGTTTAAGGACTTACTATCGAGGTGTTTCTTATTACATCGAGGACCGGGTGAATCCCTACTTGATTTGAAAAGGGATTCCTGGATCAGTAGTCTCTGATCTTAGTCCTTAAATTAGTATATTCTTGTTAAGTCAAGGTCCGGGTGAATCCCTACTTGACTTGACAAGGATTCGCGGGCAATATTCCCTAATTTGAGTTGTGTTTGTCAAGTCAAGGTCCGGGTGAATCCCTACTTGACTTGAGAAATATACTTAGGACAGAATACATGTTAGTAACCTAGGATTTGTGTATATCGATAAGGCACAGTTCTAGACTTCCCCGCTGCCCTTATCATACCTTTCCCAATCCCACTTTCGCAGATATTATCCCCTTTTATGTCGTTAATATTATCCTTAACCATGTGCGTGTGATCATTATAATTAGGCATAAACTCGTTATATCTATATTATGCCTTCCTCAATCAAATATTCAGATCCCGGTATTTCTTTATAAATTTTTCTGTTAAAGAAAGGCCCTGGGTAGACTGAGATTTGTACCCCGGCCGAAAAACTTCCTTACAACGCTTAGTGTTCTAATATTAGTATTGTGTTTTATTTTTTTCTATATACATAATTTATATTTTCTCTAATATTTTCTGCGATTGTTTATATATGTATATAGTTTAAATTATGCCTATAAGATATATTCGAAAATGTGATTTAAATCAGTATA
The DNA here is from genome assembly GCA_037075365.1 of Drosophila emarginata. Classification (NCBI taxonomy): domain Eukaryota; kingdom Metazoa; phylum Arthropoda; class Insecta; order Diptera; family Drosophilidae; genus Drosophila; species Drosophila emarginata. Next base: position 823,910 of record JBAMCD010000250.1, read on the forward strand.
AAATTGGAAGCGGTTTTGTTAACACACTAATTACCAAACTACCAATTGAATTTCATTTGCCTGGTTATCAGTTCTGTGGGCAGGGTACAAAACTTGCTGAACGTTTAGCTCGTGGGCTGAGGGACGCACATTCAACTAAAGGACGCACAAGCAGAGAAAAGGTCGCGATCGCGAGTCCGAGCATGGGTCATAAATGTGGGAGTTCGATGGTAGACCTTTTTTCTTCTTAGCATAGGTGACCTCAAACCCCGTCAACAGGTCGAAGACGATGATGGAAGTGGCGCAGGAACCTCCCATGAAGTCTCAACCCAGCCATCAACGAGCCCAGGAAAAGGTTTTCCAGAAGAAACCGATACCACACAGCATGAGACAGATTGATTCGCAGGGGCCACTTGTTGGAAGGCGTGCCTTCCCAACGTCCCTGTTCCCCGTTGTGGGAAGTCTCTTATGTTTAACCCATCATTTTTCCCGTTCCCCAGACGGGCTGAGAAATATCTACACCCTTAAATTTAGTTCAGATTTGTATCTTTAATCATAAGGTTTATGTCCAGCATTGTAAAACACACTGATAGGGGTAATAAGATCATAAAAGACAGGATATAACAAGTCAGAAGATTTAATGTATGTCTCTCCCGTCGCAGCATGAACAAACCCCCATTCCAGATCGTGGAGATTGTCCGCATTATCGAGGAGCTGGTGTCAACCTGGGAGGCGGAAACCGCCAACCCCACGTCGCCAAGCGGGCCCAACCCAGTGTTGAACCAGCCCTCTACATCCGCTATGGGAGCCCACACGCCGCCAACCAATGTAAACCCTGGACCTCACCACGATGACACCGAGGTGGAGGCGATCAATTGCTGGCAACTAGTCGACGCGCCAGAGCGACCAACAATACAAGCCATCGAGGTGCTCGCCCGTCCTATGGAACTGGCCGACTTGCCCTGCTTCGACGCCGGACGCTTTGAGGGGTATCGTGGCTGGATACCATCCCCTCCAAAACAAACCAGGACCGAATTCCAGGACCAACGGAGTACGCCCCCGTATCCACCCATTTCGCCCACTTATTCGCCTGTGCGAGGCCTTAGCCCGAACCAGGAATCCATCGGGGAGTCTCTCGGAGAATCATACAGTCCTTCCTGCGGAAGCCCATTCCAGGACCTATATGAGGACCCGGAAACAGGAGAAATTCGCCGGCTGCCTCAACTAGAGATTCATCTAAGCTTGGAGGCCCACCCGACACATTACGACCCCGTCGGAGAGGAAGAGCCCCTGAACCCCGCAACCACCTATCCGTGCTTCACAGATATATCCCCTCCCGGATCGCCAGGATTAGCCACAGAGCCCACCAAAACACCGGCGCTGACCGCTACCAGACTACCAGATGAGCAGGCATCCGGAACCATTGAGGCGGAGTGGCAGACCGTCCCAGAAGGATGGCGAGTTAAGGGCGTGGAAAGGCAGATCCCGACAATTCTAGTGGACTTGATTAATGAGAAGCGCTACCAACGAGGGAATGCAAAGTTCCTGCAAGAGGCCGCAGGCAGATTGTACAGTATTCATATTAACAATGCCCGACAAATCACCATTACATCTGTCGTTCGTACACCGAAAAGAGGGGGGTGTGACGAACACAATAATTTGTAATTCGCCACAAAGTCGGCCACCACATTTCATATCAATAATAATGATCCCTTAAGATATATTCTGACTTGTTATTTTTTTTCTTCCATGAACCAGTTCCCCATAGAACATCTCTACTGCGCACCACTGTTGAACACACACAGACACATACACAAGCAACGAAAGCTAACGGTAATTGTACCAAAGAGCGGGTGTTGCTGCTTAGCTTCGACGTCGGCAGCATACATAAGCAACGAAAGCTAACGGTAATTGTGCCAAAGAGCGGGTGTTGCTGCTTAGCTTCGACGTCGGCAGCATGCATAAGCAACGAAAGCTAACGGTAACTGTGCCAAAGAGCGGGTGTTGCTACTTAGCTTCGCCGTCGACAGCAGCGTTCGCAACTAAGTGTCGACGCTGTTGTTGACGGCGATCAAATGCAACGGGACCTACCGAATATTGAGAGCTGACTTATGAGACATTAGCAATGACCGCTAATGTAACTAGAAGGCTGCCAGAAAGGGAGGGAGCGAGTCAACATATTTTGGCGACTGCGTGGCAAATTTTGATTGGCTGGGCCCAACGACAGCAGAGGAAAAACGAGGCTAAGGGCAGCGATCAAAGAGAAGCCACAAGAGAGAGACTGATTGACCACCGCAGAGAGCAGACGTGTTTTTGAGATCGCGAGTGATAAAACCAAAGAAGTCAAGGAATCAAGAGGGTCCTGTAGAAAAGAAAAGGATAACCGTGAAGTGTGTGTGCAACAGGAGTGTCGCAGGTGAGTCCATCCATAGTTATCTTAGCCCACGTGTCCTTTTGACCCTAGATAGGAGCTAGACAAATGACCCAGTGTGTGTGTGATAGGCTAATAATAGTGTTCTACCGAAAAGATAAATAAATAAAGTAAATTGTTTCGGATATATTGAGTGTCATTATTATTAAAAGCCAGACTTTATATGATTGCAGGTCAAAGTGTGTAGGGAACAATCCAGTCACAAATATGGTAGCGTAACCTATTTAATCAAGTGTGTCGGTGTCCAGCGAATGTCTCTTAAAGTATGAGTGTCCGGGTGAATCCCTAACTCATCCTCTAAGAGAAATTCGTAAGGTCGCTACATGTATTAGGTCAGGGACATGACACTCACCACCAGCCAATGTCCGGGTGATACCCTAGTTGACTGGGGTGAGATCCCATGTTTAAGGACTTACTATCGAGGTGTTTCTTATTACATCGAGGACCGGGTGAATCCCTACTTGATTTGAAAAGGGATTCCTGGATCAGTAGTCTCTGATCTTAGTCCTTAAATTAGTATATTCTTGTTAAGTCAAGGTCCGGGTGAATCCCTACTTGACTTGACAAGGATTCGCGGGCAATATTCCCTAATTTGAGTTGTGTTTGTCAAGTCAAGGTCCGGGTGAATCCCTACTTGACTTGAGAAATATACTTAGGACAGAATACATGTTAGTAACCTAGGATTTGTGTATATCGATAAGGCACAGTTCTAGACTTCCCCGCTGCCCTTATCATACCTTTCCCAATCCCACTTTCGCAGATATTATCCCCTTTTATGTCGTTAATATTATCCTTAACCATGTGCGTGTGATCATTATAATTAGGCATAAACTCGTTATATCTATATTATGCCTTCCTCAATCAAATATTCAGGTCCCGGTATTTCTTTATAAATTTTTCTGTTAAAGAAAGGCCCTGGGTAGACTGAGATTTGTACCCCGGCCGAAAAACTTCCTTACAACGCTTAGTGTTCTAATATTAGTATTGTGTTTTATTTTTTTCTATATACATAATTTATATTTTCTCTAATATTTTCTGCGATTGTTTATATATGTATATAGTTTAAATTATGCCTATAAGATATATTCGAAAATGTGATTTAAATCAGTATAAAATTGGAAGCGGTTTTGTTAACACACTAATTACCGAACTACCAATTGAATTTCATTTGCCTGGTTATCAGTTCTGTGGGCAGGGTACAAAACTTGCTGAACGTTTAGCTCGTGGGCTGAGGGACGCACATTCAACTAAAGGACGCACAAGCAGAGAAAAGGTCGCGATCGCGAGTCCGAGCATGGGTCATAAATGTGGGAGTTCGATGGTAGACCTTTTTTCTTCTTACCCCTCCAGCATTTACTTGTGCGTTCCTCTACCATCGAACTCGCACATTTATGACCCAACCTGGATCTCGCGATCGCGACCTTTTTTCTGTTTTTTCCCTTCCCTCAGTAGAGTGTGCGTCCCTTTATCCCTCAATTGAATGTGCGTACCGCAGTTACTTGTGCGTCTCTTGCACTGGTGATCGCCACCTGTTTCTCTGCTCCGATTGTTGTTTTTTCTAAATGTTGTTATCGGGCTCATTTACGAAATTTGGTCCTTGGTCTTCATCATAGATTAACTACATCTCTCCATCGTGAGGTATTCTATGATAGTTGTTATAAACGATTGAATTTGAATAAATGAACTCATCCATCTTTTAGGTACTGGGCTATTGCTATTACCATATTTTAAACAATTAACAGTCAGCCCTAGAGACTTCTTTTCCAAAATTTACTTAATCATTTATATACATTGAGCAATATACATAGCGCGAGCACTTGACCCTTATCACACACATAACCCCCCAAGGCCACAACCCAAGGCCATAACCCCCCACGCAATAGCCCCCAAGCCCATAGCCCCAAAACCATAGCCCAAAAAGCCAAGATCCAACAATCAAGACACAAAAGTCCAACCCTTACCGCAAAAACTCAAGCTTCCACCCAGAATCTAAGTCACAAACCATGATGACAAAGCTCCAAGATCAAAAGCTATACAAAATCAAAAGCTTAAAAATCGACACCAAATTTGTGACAGAACACCCATTTGTTAACTACTGGTTACGTCTTTTGACAGTCAAATTCAGGGACAGAAAATATTCCCTATTTGTTCTGATCTAATGGGTTCAGAACTTCCCTCTGCTGACATTGTGTCCTTACTCAAAACTATAGTTTTATCCACATCCTGGTGTTCTTCTATCAGATTATTTTGTGGCTTATTTAATAATCTAGTGCGTTTTTTGTGATTGCGCTTTCTTGACTAATGCACTTAATAGACTTACTCTTCTTTAAAATTCTGGATTGTACAGCAATTGTTTGCCAGTCAGTCATTCTTTATTTACTGTTGTCGTACCCAATAGTTTGTGTTCTTCAGTTTTTTCTTTAACTGAGACATATGGCAACGTATTTAACACTACTTCTTTTTCTAATTTTGAGCAATGTATTAGGGGACTCGAGTTATTGTTAAAATTGTTAATGTATTCGTAGTCGAAATCATGTACGGTAATAAATGCGCTATGCAGTCGCAGAAAACTGAAGGCTTGGTGTAGTTAAAGTGCATTGCAACAATGGACGTGTCAAAATTGCTAATGTCCATGTTAAGGTACAGCTATGTATAGATATTTTTTTTCTTGTATGTATGATATGATATTTTTAAAAATGTCCTTAAACACTCAAATCATCTAATATTACTTTTCCACATCTGAGCTATCCAACTCGATATTTCTATTTTGTCCTTAAAAAGATTATTGATCCAAGGAAGATTTCTATTGAGTAACAATTTTACATATTTTATTCTCATAGATACATCTATTAAATCTATGGTTTTTTGTGTGAATCGTTTATTACTAACTATCCATTCCCTTATTTCCTCGATTTTTGTATTTTACTCTCCGTTTGAAGTTAGTAATTAATAAAGCGAACGTATTTCTTCAAAGATTTAGGTTCTACTACGTTTGTTTTATCCATTAGAATTATTTTGAATTTTTCGATACATTTTCTCTTCAGGCAACTATTCTACAGTTTGTGCATTTTAAAAAGAAAGCTAATACTTATAAGCACAATAATTAATGAGAATAACTATTGTCTTCGAGTCCAATCACTACTTTATTAATTACATTAGCGCTTGAATACACCGTCTTGGTACCTATAAGGCAAATTCTTGCCCAATAGATATGAAATTCGAAGGAACAAACGTATGCTTGTATGACAATTTGATATTAATTTTCTTTTGATCGAATAATATTTAAAATTACTGTGATTTTTGAATAAATTAATGCGTAATTGCCTATATATATGTGTATATTTTCTTTTTACTACTTTACTTAAATAAGTAAATTTTTGAATAAATTAATGTATTAATGCCTACATATGTATATATATTTTTTTTTTTTTTGGTTTTTGCATATGTCCTACCTAAATTTTTAGTATGGGAGTGTTAGTTCATATACAGTATATGCCTGCAGTTAAGGTACCGCGTGACTTTTACAATTTTTAAATTTATAAATTTATATTTCTATTCCAGCTTTTCTTCGTCTCGACTCAAGTTGTCGCCTCGAGTGGTACCGGTGCTGGTCTTCGCACATGTTATTTTTTTTTTTTTTTGACTGATGGGGGGCCAGTTTTATTTATTCAGCTTCATCCACCGTTATTTTAATGGGGGCCGGCGCACGTCTTGGAACAGGTTATATATTACTTCTTTTGGTTGGGGGCTGGTGCAGCTCATCTCGCACATGAGGCGGGCAGGCCAAGATTATGCGATAAGCTGCTGTAAATGTCGGCGATTTGGGGACCTTGAACGCTAGCAATCGACATCACCAATTAACATGTGGCTGATGTGGGTTATAGTTTAAAACAATTCTTTTTTAAATTATTACTATTAAATTAACCTTAACTGTTGGTGGGTATTGGGTTTGCTTATTGCTTTCCACACTTGACAATCAGTTAACAGTTGTAGAAATTGTCGTGCAAGTAAAATATATTCCAAGTTTAACATCTTTTCTTGAATTGTATCAGAAATTTATTTTAACGAATTGTCTCATGGAAGCTGTATGATGTAGTTTTCAATTTAGCTTTGTGAAGGTATCCAAAGGTTTTCCATAATCACAATGACCAACTTTACACAGTGACCAACTTCACAATTCACTTAAAAACGCCACGTTATTGAGGCTTGCCTCTTCCCATTTTGTCAAAAGAATTCAAAAACTTAAATTAAGTTTAAATTAACAATTAAAGCCAGGTCGATAACACATCCCTCTTATAGAAGCTTTACCTTTTTCGATGTGCCACAAACTTGCAGCTATTTTATTGAATATGATTAAGAGAATCATGATCTTCCATTCAAAAAATCCCGGGTTCAATTTGTAATAAACTGATTCATTTGATGTGAAGTGTTTCTTTTTCAGGTATTGAACTTTAAACTGAAATAAAACAACGAGGGATTATTAGATTGATAGACATGATTTTTTCTTATTCGAAAGATAATCTTGTGGCATTACATTTTAAATATGATTTCTGGCATTTGCCTGCCAAAGCTGGCTCGGATGCAGTCCAATGTGGACGTCCAATATTCGAAGACTTTTTTCAACATTTGTGGCCGTATATCTTTCAAATAGTCAAGCGTTTGTGGCTTATCCGCATAGACCAAAGACTTTACATAGCCCCACAGAAATACTCCAGCGGTGTTGAGTCACAAGATCGTGGAAGTCAATTCAGAGGTCCAAAACGTGAAATTAAGCGGTCAAAAAATATGTCTTTTAATAAATTGATTGTGGTACGAGCTGTGAGATATATTGGAACCACAGCTCTTATAGATCAATTCAGGAATGATAAAGTTAGTAATCAGGGCTCTGAACCGATCACCATTGACTGTAACGTTCTGGCCATCATCGTTTTTGAAAAAGCACGGACCAATGATTCCACCAGCCCATAAACCGCACCAAACAGTCAGTTTTTCTGGATGTAACTGTGTTTCGACATAACCTTGAGGATTAGCTTCACTCCAAATGCCGCAGTGTAGTGTGTTGACATAGCCATTCATCCAGCACCATTATTTTCCACTTAAAGTTCTATACCTCGAAAATAAAACACCCTTTATACATACAATTGAAATTTTCTTAGCAAGTATAAATCAAGGGGTCGACCGTCGGATAAATCTCGTTATGCAGCTGCTCAATAAATTTTTCTGACGCAATAGTCAGTGCTAAAAGAATTACATTCGTGCCATCAATAAATATTATAATTTTGTCAATACCAAACGTAAGAAATCTGTTCACCTGTCTTAAGTGCCCTTTCCAAATATAAAGGTTGTTAGCTTTAAAGGCCATGTACCATATGTTCACTGATTTTTTCAACAAATTTCTCTAATTAATGTCGAGCTATTCATCCATGTCATTATGAGTTGAAAAGGTTTGTTTGTATTTTGAATCTTCTGATCGACGAAAGTTTGCTTCTTATCGTGCTAACATTGGTAAGCCTGACTACTCTTCTGGAGCCAACCGCATACTTGTTTGGGTACTCGGATATTTCGGAGAAACTTTATACAAACACATTTTTAAGTTTTTTACTTTGTCCGTTAAAATAGTTTTTTTTCGTCTATTTAAAAGGAATATTTTATTATTCACTGTCGTCGACGAAACATCGAAACGATCTGTTGTGCCATTGCAGTGATTCACAGTTCTATATAAAGCTTATCTTGTTTCAAGCGCACCTCTCTTTTCCTGACTCATTCTCTCACTTAGAAATACACCTTGTAGCACAAAGTAAGGTAAAAAAAAATAATAATACAATTTTGCCCCCTGGACACAACAATCAAGGGGCAAATCGCTTTGCTTTGCTTAGCGATAACCCTAAAACAAAAAAAAAAAAAGCCCTTGCCATTATTTGAAACCTTCCCAATGCTCCCAACTCCGAACTTACCTAATCCGAAATACATCGTAATGTCATCCACTGACACTGAAAAACCACTCTCTTCATACTCGTGCTTTGCAGTTGATCGAGCGATCGAAATCATTAGAACCAAAATATTAAAATGCGAGATGAAAATCTTTTAATTTTCGTTGAAAACACAACAATTGCATGGCCTTTGCGAAATCAAAACGCAATACCACACAAATTTGCATCACTGCAAAGGTACAATATATGCCCCCTACCTCAACAACGTCGCAAATGACGAGATTGTGAACAAACTTAAGTCACAAGGAGTTGTGGACGTATATAAATATTCAAAGCAAATAGACGGCAAATCAATGCCAACTGGGGTAGTTCAGATTTCCTTTAACCTATACAACCTAACACAAAAAATCCAAATCTCATGGCACATGGCAAATAATAGGACACACAGCAAAACTTTGCCACGGAAAAACAATTTGTGACCCCTATGGCCTTCCAATACATCAACCAAGCAACTGCACTCGAACTTGCTGTGATAATTGCAACGGAGAGCATGCTGCCAGCGAAATAAGAACAATAGAGAAATGCACAAAGTACGTAACCAAAACTAAATATTACAAACAACACCCACAGACTACAATCACCACAAAACCAACATATGCTCAAACAACCGCTACACAAAGACCACCCAAAACAAATAAGACGAAAGTTTCACCATCCACCTCAAAAGGAGAACACAACTCTCAAAACATAATAATAAGCAATAAAAAATTAGACAAATCATTCGTTTCTACAAACGAAAACCAGCCAAAACCAACGCTAGATAATAGCGCAACCAAAACGACAAAGCATACACAAAAGACAATACAATAAGCGACTCAGAATTAGACTCAGACATCAAACACATTAAAATACCATACAAATCACAAAAACAAAATAACTCAACGCTCTCTAATGCAGACAGCAACACAGAAGACGTTGATTTGTAATAAACACAAACCTCTACTAAGTTCTGCTGCCCCCCCCCTCTCGATCCACGCGAACGCACAAAATAATGCATAAAAGTGCATACCGCTGAACCGATTATACTTTATCTCCTAACATCATGACGCTCAAAACTTTACAATGGAATATAAATGGCTATAAAGACAAATACCATAATCTCTTTCTCTTAATAAAAAACTACAAGCCACATATTATAGCCCTACAAGAAACACATCTCTCCGATACAAAAATTCCCACACCAAACCAATTTTCAATATATCACAAAAACGACAAACAGAGAAGTAGCTCTTCTAATCTCTAAAACCATAAAACACAAAATAATAAATTGCCCTTCTAATTAAAAGGAGGAAACACTGTTGCTCAGTTTATACAAAACAGCAACCTTATAGTACTAAACAACGGGGATCACACCCACTACTCTACTCATAACACCTTCACAAATGTAGACTTAGCCTTCTGCTCACCTCCTCTAAACCTTAATGCCACCTGGTCTACATTCGAAGATCTTTACGGCAGCAACCACTACTCCATACGCATTCAACTATTTCCCACCACATACACACACTCAGAATACAAAACACATAGATACAAACTACACTCAGAAACTGGAATCAGTAATATCTAGACCAACAAGCACAACAACTGACTATAACAAATAACACAAATCAATCAGCAGCCAAACTACTTAAAATAGTCAAATCATCTGCTAACAAATCAATTCCCACCTCCAATCCTAATAGAATTAAAAACAACTGCGTTTACTGGTGGAACCCAGAACTAAACATACTGAAAATGGAAAAGGTTACATGTCTAAACAAGCTAAGAAAACACCTAAGCACAGAAAATATGCTAAATGATAAAAGAGCGAACGCGAAATTCAAATATGCAGCAAAAGCAGCCCAAAGAACCTCCTTTGCTAAATTCACAGAAGACATTAACCCTAGTACAACAACAAAAGTACTCTGGGACTAGGGGGACTAGGGGGGACTAGGAAAAATACATAAATACTCAAACTTCTCAAGTCCATTCAAGCAAAATAAACAAAAATACGTAGACCAAAAACCACTCACTTACACTTCCAAAAACAGAGCTAAAATCATTGAATTACCCATAACACTCATAGAACTTCAATCTTGCCTCCAAACCCTAAAAGGATCCACTCCTGATCACGACAACATTAACTATCAAATTATTGAACAACTAACAAACTTCTCGAGCTCTACAATAGAATACTTGACAACAGCATCATTCCCCAGCAGTGGAAAATTGCAACATTAATACCAATTAATAAGCCGAACAAAGAAAAACATCTATTCAATAGTTGTCGTCCAATTTCCCTGCTACCTTATTTTTCTAAAATACCAGAGAAAATCATTTCAAAAAGAATTATGTGGATGCTCAAGCAAGAAACCCTTCTCTCTCCTAATCAATACGCATACAAGCAAAACATATCCACCATCGATCCCCTACTAATAATAGACAATTACATCTGTAATAATCTGGCCACAAGAAATCAAGTATCGGTACTGTCAATCGATATGGAAAAAGCTTTTGACAGAGTACGTACGCACTGCATACTACAACAACTACATGCATGAAAACTTGGTCCGAAAATCATAAACTTTGTACACAGCTATCTAAGAAACAGAAGAATTCGAGTCAAGGTCAATAATACACTCTCTATCGAAATGGATCCCTACTGTCTGTTACATTGAAATTATAATTAATAATGCAATCATTCCAAAACCCAACCACCCAATTGCTCGCGGAAAGTGGACTCCCTGACCTTAACACTCAGTTTCAATGGAGCGTCAGCAGTAACATAAAAAACCTTATTAATTCGAATGAACCTTCTCTACATGACTCACTTCTAAAACAACTTAAAAGAAAACAAAGCAGCAAAAAGCCATCAAGTCTAGAGATCATTATAAAGTAATAACATTATATTATCGCCCAACAAAAAATACAAGGAACAGCTCCCACCGTGGACAACTCCAACTCTATCTTCACAGCAGAAGCAGAAGCGGTTCTCTGTGCTGTAGAGCTCACAATTAACACAAAAAAAAATTAAATTTATCATCTGCACGGACAAATGTGAACCTACAATCACGAAAATACGAGATAAAATAAGCACAAATCACAACAGGATAAAACTGCTCTGGACAGCTGGACACGTGGAGTTCAGAAGAAACGAACAAGCAGACATGGCATCAAAAAGTTCTACAAATTCGCCATTACATCTGCACAACACTAACAATAAAAAAGACATCAGCAGATTGGTAAACTCAAAAACCAACGACAAAGGAATACGATCAGATAACAAGAAATATGACGTCATCATGAATTATCCAGTCCCACATGATGCGGATAGTGCAAGACGCTTTATTCAATTTGCAATTACTATAGACGCTTCATAAAAAACTTCGCCGACCATTCACGGCACATAACAAGATTATGTAAAAAGAATGTTTCTTTCCAATGGACAGATGAATGTTTGAAGGCATTCCAATATCTGAAACATAAGCTAATAGAACCAACTCTATTACAATATCCACATTTTAGCAAAGAATTTTGCATAATCACTGATGCAAGCAAACAAGCATGCGGAGCGGTTCTAACTCGAAACCACAATGGACTCCAACTTCTAATACCATGTGAACAAGAATTAGCAGCAATTCATTGGGCTATAGTATATTTTTGACCATATATCTATGGAAAATACTTTATAGTAAAAACTGACCACAGACCACTAACATACCTATTTTCAATGGTTAATCCAAGTTCAAAATTAACACGTATGAGACTAGAACTAGAGGAATATGATTTCACAGTAGAGTACTTAAAGGGAAAAGATAATTATGTGGCAAATGCTCTGTCTAGGATAACTATATCCGAACTAGAAGACATTTAAAATAAAGTCCTGAAAGTCACTACCATGCAACAAAGTAAACAAAATAATCTCTGGCCAGAGAACAAAAATGAAGCTATGCTTTTTCTTTTTCGAGCTAAATGTAAAAGGATAGAGGTTTTTAATGTAGGAAGAGAGAGCTCTGAACTGATTACACAGTACACTCGATTGTAATCAAAACAAAGTTCTCGGAAAGGTTCATGCAGAGCATAGTAAGTAGTACAGCGGGAAAGAGATAGAGGTATAAAATTTCTAGTAGGCCTACAAGGAACCGATAGATTTACTTGGTTCAATAGCTTAGGAGAGTTTATATCATTATGGAGCTTGTGCATAAAAATCACTCCAAGCTTTATTCTACGATTAGTAAGAGATGGTAGGTTAACAAGAAGAAGTCTACTAGAGTACGATGGCAGATTGATATTGCGATCCCAGTTCAGACCACGAAGAGCAAAGAGTAGGAACTGTTTTTGGACAGATTCTATTCTTGATTTGTCTGACTCATATTGAGGAGACCATATGCAAGATCCGTATTCTACAATAGGACGAACCAATGTGGTAAAAAGAATTTTGGTTGTAAAAGGGTCATCAAACTCCTTTGAGGATAATTTACAGTCGTTCATCTCATTAAAACGTTTTAGTGAGATATCATTAAGAAAATAAGTTACCAACCGCGGAGTATTTCTGTAAAAAGTCATGACCTTGCATTTGGTTGGATTTAAACTTAACAAATTGACAAATGACACCGCGACTGAAAATTTTCAAGATCAGATTGTAATCGACAGGGAGAGATAATATCTTTGTAACTAAGACAAAGCTTAACATCATCTGCGTACAAAAGGACATGAGAGTGATATATAACAGACGGAAGATCATTGATAAAGAGAGTAAAAAGCAATGGTCCCAGATGACTGCCCTGGGGCACTCCTGAAGTCACATTTATGGACCTAGAATATAAAGACTTGAAAAGAACCTTCTGTGTTCTGCCTGTCAGATATTCCCGAATCCAGGAAACTAAAGGGCTAGGGAAGCCAATGTTATTTAATTTAAGGAGAAGTAGCGTATGATTAACAGAATCAAAAGCCTTGCTGAAATCAGTATATATGACATCAGTTTGCCTTGCATTCCGAAATCCTTCGATCGTCAATGATGTAAATTCTAAAAGGTTAGTGGTTGTAGATCTACGTTTCACAAATCCATGCTGCGATGGTGAAATTATAGAACTACAAAAATGTTGCAGTTGAGAAGTAATTAACTTTTCAAAAGTTTTAGGAATAGCGGACAATTTAGAAATACCCCTGTAGTTAGGTGCATCGGATTTCCTACCAGTTTTATGGGGAGGAATTATATAGGACGTGACGTTGTTGTTGTAGTGGTCGGTGACACTACTGAATAATATGAGCCGACGCTCAGTTTTTTGCTAAAGTAGTTGTCCTTCTAACTGTCAAATGAAGGTGGGTCCATGTTGGTGTTTTTATAAGATTTTTTTCTAAAATTTTAGTTGAAATATTTTATGAAAAGTAGACACATAACGCGGATAGACTTAACAAGTTGCTTTTGCAAAGTTTATCCTGTTGGGTTTTGTGGATATTTACTTCTACACGTAATATTAATAAATAAAGCAATACTTTGCTGAATATTCCGACATAGCAGTTTAAAAGATTATTACAATTGTAGCTTTTATTTAAAAAGATCTCCTACGCTTAGCTTTTTAAGATTCGCAAATCAATTTTAAATAAGGAGTCATTCATCCACTGATCTTCTATCCTTTTTTCTTAACTAAATATCCAATAATCCCCACAGATGCTAAATCTGTCAACAACTCGCCAACCATTTTTGGTTATCTATTGCCCAGTTTGAGACTTCAATATTGTTGATTTTTGAATCTATCCGTATTCTCAATTTATCTACCGATTTATGATACTCGTTTTTACGACAATAAGTAATTATTTTGACAGCAATTATCTACTAAGAAATCGGATCGGATGCACCCCTTATACGCGGAAATCCAACGATTGGCTAGGAAAGTGGCTGCCAAATTCTCAGCACCTGGTACTGTCAGGTGCGGAGACTGTTGCCGTTTCCCCTGCCAATCCTGTCCCGAATGCAGATGCGATATCGTGAGTAGTGTTCGATTTGTTTGGGCGAACATGCTCTCTAGAGAAGTTCCCAATAAAATTGTAACAAGAGGAGTTATTAAAGCGTTAAAAGTTGATGTCATAGCACATATCGGGGCCAAAATCTTAGCGCCTAAAATTGCGGTGCAAAAGTTTAAGTTTTCATATTTCTGTGACACTTCGTCTTTTAAACTCATTGTTCCGCCTAATCTTTTTGATGAATGATACATATTATTAATAGTAAAGGAGTAAAAAGAAGAAAAATATTTTTCTGCACCCAATAGCATGATAAATACTAGTAACCCTTCTCAATGCTGAGGCTCGTCAGTACCTGCTGGCGGGTCAAAAAACTAATTTCGTCCCTTATTGCCTGACATTTCATGGTTTCCATCAGATGTGTCTTCTTTTTCCTCAGACTGCTTACTTGAACGTCTCCTTCTGCATAATATAAATGAAAGAGATTTCGAGATTTGATCCTTTAGTTGTCCCCGAAAACAATTTCCATCCAACTTTGGACTTAACTATTCGACTGCTGATTACCAACTCGATACCACGCACTCGTTGCTTTCGTAAAATTAACAATTTCAAGCTTTATAACCTTATTCTTGCTACAGACTGGTAAAGATATGGACGCTGCCGTTTAGAATGCTATGTTTTCACTTTAGGATGACTGTGTTCAACGTGTGTAAAATCTAGACATTATAAGAAGTATAAGAAATCCGGTCAACTGTCGTATTTTTCTCTATATACTTAAGAAAAACTAAACACCGAATTTGCGAGGATTACTTAAACTTAATGTAAACTTCAATCTTGTGATTCTAAGCGATTTTATAACTTCGTCAACGCCAAATGTAAGGCAGCAGCGCATCCGTCTGTGAAAATAATAAAGCTAACGATGATCAGGCCATTACAAAAATGTTTTCTGATTTTTTCAACACAAGTTATTTCTTCAATGAGTATCAAGCTAACTCTTAGTATCCTTATCAGTTAAAAAGCTCTTATTGTATCTTTGATCCTGTGATCTACGAAAGTTCGCTTCTTAGCGTGCTTACTTTAATAAAACCTGTGTATTCGCCAAGACTGGTTGTGCACTCAGATTTTGCGTTGACACTTTGCGTAACCCAAATCTTAAGTTATTTACTTTGTTCGTTGAGACTTCTACTTTCCCGCCAGTTTGGAAGGAATTTTTTATCATTCCTCTCCATAAAAATGGTAACAAATCCGTAGCTTTAAATTATAATAGTATTTCCGAAATTGTCTGCTATACCGAAAGCCTTTGAGAAAATTATAAGTTCTCTAACCTTTTAGAGTTTACTTTTGGATGGATTCAGGAATGCATCGCAAACTGATGTCATTTATACCGACTGCAGTAAGGCCTTTGATTCTTTTAATCATTCACTGCTCTTTTACAAGCTGAGCGAAATCGACCTTCCACTCATTTCGCTTAGCTGGATTCTGCAATATTTAAGTGCCCGTACACAACAGCTTTCCTTGCTGTAAAAGACTCAAGCCTCCCCCGTCTGCTTTAACCCGATCTTATTTTTTTTCTTTTAGAAGCCAATTTTTATTTATTAGCGTAGGAAACATGCCATACAATAGGGTATATTAACAGACGCAAGTATTTCTGGGCACCAAACCTAATGCTCATCAGGACTTATAGACGGCATGTATAAGAGACTTCATGGTTGCCCAAGTTTTGGCGAACCCTGTTCGTTTCAGACGTTGTAAAGGCCTGGCCGGGAGTAAGCACCATTTTAGAATATTTCTCTTCCTAGCCAGCCTGTCACTATACCTTCTTTTGTGCCTTCCAAGACTGGACAAGTTCTGGAGGACCTGTGTTTGCCTTTATGTCGATTTTTCCGCTATACCGCATATTTGCATACCATAGAGCCAGATCGGTGCTATGCAGTGACGATAGACAGCTCATTTTGCCCTTGATATCATGGTAAGTCGCTAATCTAGAATGACATCGTCCGCATACGTGGCCCGAAGAGCCTTACTTGGAGCCTCCATATGGTGCTCACTTGGGCATGGCATATCGGCAGTATATATAGCGTACAGCAGCGGCCCTAGCACGCTACCCTGCGGAACTCCAGCTCTCATCTAGTAAGCAGCCGAAGAAGTGCCCCTAATTCTAACCATAAATTGACGCCCATACAAGTATGATCGTAGGATCCCAAAGTATGGTGCCGGGAAAAGACTTTTCATTTTGCTCAACAGACCAGTGTGCCAAACTCTATCGAATGCCTGCTGAATATCAATGAAGATTGCATTGCAGTGTTCCTTGTCATCAAACGCATGTAGGATGTGTTTCGATAAATCGCAACTGGTGGTCGGGAAAGATTTGACATTTTTTAATAAGACCGCTAAGTCGCCCGCTTAGGCGAGGCTTTTAAAGTACAATGTCAATATCAGGAGCCTTCCTTCTCGGCAGGTGTTTGATAACTTTCGCAATCTCCTTGACCCTTGCTGGCCTAATGGGTAAAGACATTCGTACAGGCGTAGTTAAACTGTCACTAGTCTCCCTGCCCTGGTCATCCGGGGCGAATTGGTAGTGGGTGAACCTGGCTTCCAAATGACGTGCAAAAGAATTGGCCTGCTCTTCCTAATTTTTAGTAAGCTCATCACTAGAACACCGAAGAGGAACCTGCCTAAACGGTTGCCCCTTCAAAACTTTAGTGCTCTTCCACAACAAATATCTAGGATCCAGTGTATAATCCATAGATGCCAGCTTCTAATTAAAAGAAATTGGATCGTGTTGCTCGTCTTTTTTTCAGTGCCCAAAGTTCCCTGGCCTCTCCTGTCTGTAGGCGTCAAAATGTTGAGTTTAATCAAGTTCTCCAAATGTTGGCTAATGGTGAGCAGAGTGCATTGATGAAGTCTTTTCTCGATCCTAATTCTGGACGGACAGTAAATGGTGCTAAGCTTAACGTCTCCAAAACCAGTGGCAACTTTAACCGATGACATTTGTATGCTATGTGTCGCAACTCTTTGTGAAAAGTGCCGAAGAGAGGACCTCACCATTATTATTCCGTGAGATGTATCCATAAATTTTTACAGCAATTCTGATCTCCGTTAGTAGAAAAATGTTAACGCAAAGAGCTCTTTCTCTTTTCCTTTGGCAGCTAAGAGAATCTTAAATGGATTCATTGCGAAGCTGGAACATTGTTTTGAACCTGGAGATTAAGTCTACCTTCAGTCCATTTCTTAACTGTGTTCAAGACGTTGATTAGCTTGCTGCTTGTTCTCCGGTTGCTCTCGCTGTTGCTGCTACAACCACATAAAAAAATTCGTGTTGCTGTTGTTGCTGGAGCTGCTGTTGCCATTGCAGAAACTGCTGCTGTTACTGCTGTATTATAGTCTGCACATATAGGCTGGCTATAAAACCCCTGCTGTTGAGACATTTAATGCGTTTGTTGAGTGCAAAGATGACGCTGAACCGGACCATCACTATAAGGGGTAGCCCTAGGATTATTTTTTGTCACTGCGGCATATGAAACCATTGCATTATCATTAGAAACTTCAGGTAACTGAAACTGAGCCACTCGAATCACCTCTCGTTGCTGCTGAGGTAGTAATTCCTGTTGACGTATTAATGGCCTATCAGCCCTCCTGATGCGACCAGAAAAAAACATTCAGTAGCTCTTGCTAAGGACTTGAAGGATAAGTATACGGTACTTGATTGTTTCGGGATCGCTGATATGAAGTGTTTATTTTACACGCCTTCGGCCTCATTGATTGACGAACAAACTCCTGGTACTATGTACATCCATTATATTTAGCCATTTGGTTTCCAGAGCAGTGGAAGCAGGTAGGCTGTGCATCTAATGAACGTATGCAATCTTTGGTATAATGTTGGTCAGCGCATTTAGCAGAGGGCCTTGACCTGGTAAATTTGATTAATTTTGGGACATGGCTTCATCCCTACCATCACTGTAGCAGTCCGCGTCAAGATCGGCATTTCTATTAGTAGGTATTTCTTGTTGGCTAGAAATGGGGGCAAACAAGAAGCTAAATCTGCGCTCCCTCGTGTCGTTTTAGAAATAGGTGACACTGGCTTGACATTTCTTCTCTTGCCCAATCTCTGCTTTTGAGCAACCAGCAATCTCTTTGCTGCAGCGCTTAACTTTTTGCACTAGTGTCATTAGAGCATGTTAACTTTGGGCCTTCCCGGCACTCCATGACTGATCCCGTGCACATTATCAGGGCAGCTGCCATGGTGTATGATGTATTGCAGGAAGTAGTAAAAGTTATCGTTGTTGTAATTGCTGTGCTGATGCTTTGGGTTTCGATGTTTACCCAACGTTGATGTCCTAGGCGACATTCCGATGGAATCGCCGCAGGTGACTTACCTGCTAATTGGAACATTTTCTCGTCGGCAATCTGCTTACTCCTACGCCGTGAGTCAGAAAATATAAAGCCATCCATGGCCTTGATATGTTAGCAACCCAAAGACTTGTTTACTCCTCCTGTGGGGCAATTTGAAAGGAATGGGACAGACAAAGCAGTAAGAGTTATTACCACCAATAGAGTTTTGAATTTTTGTTCTTATTATATTTAATATTAGATTTCCCAATTCCTATCTGATAGGTCTCGCTGAGGCAACTTCTCCATCTTAATAACCTTTAGAATTGGAGTGAAATTAACTTGTTATAGCTCCGTCCAATTCTGGAGTATGGATCATGCGTTTGGTCACCTCACTTAAAATATATTCCAAGTGTATCCCCGGATACACTCTAATATCTTTTCTTGAATTTTATCAAAAATTTATTTAAACGAATTGTTTTTATGGAAACTGTATGATGTAGTTTTTATATAAATCTAAAATTAAGTTTAAATTAACAATTAAACCCAGATCGTTAACATAGCTTAACCTATTCTGATGAGCCACAAACATGCAGCTATTTTATTGAATATGACGAAGAGAATTCTGAGCTACCATTCAAAAATCTCGGGTTAAATTTATAATCAAATGATTCATTTGATGACCAGCAGTGTATATAGAATAGATACATCATGGCTGTTTTTTTTGCAATGAAATAACGATGGATTATTCGGATGACATTTCATGTGGTATTATATTTTAGATATGTAGAATTCATAAGACTGCCACGGCTGGCTCGGATGTAGTCCAATCTGGGCGTCCAACTTTCAAAGCGTTTTTCTAAAATTAGTGGCCGTATATCGGCAAAAACACGGCAAAAGTTGTCTTTCAAATGGTCAAGCGCTTGTGGCTTATCCGCATAGACTATTAACTTTACATAGCCCCACAGAAAATAGTCCAGCGGTGTTGAGTCACAAGATCGTGGAGGCCAATTTTCAGGATTCACAGGTCCAAAACGTGGAATCAGGCGGTTACCAAGTATGTCTTTCAATAAATTGATTGTGCGCTTCATCATAAAATGATCATATTCCGCACAGAACCATAACTTAAAGTTCTATACCTTAAAAAACATTCTTTGCATATACAATTGAAATTTTCTTAGCAAGTATAAGTCAAGGGGTCGACCGTCGGATAATTCTCGTTATGCAGCTGCTCAATAAATTTTTCTGACGCAATAGTCAGTGCTAAAAGAACTACATTCGTGCCATCAATAGATATTATAATTTTGTCAATACCAAACGTAAGAAATCTGTTCACCTGTCTTAAGTGCCCTTTCCAAATGTAAAGGTTGTCAGCTCTAAAGGCCATGTACCATATGTTCACTGATTTTTTCAACTAATTTTTCTAATTAATATCGAGCTATTCATCCATATCATTATCAGTTGAAAAGGTTTGTTTGTATTTTGAATCTTCTTATCGACGAAAGTTTGCTTCTTATCGTGCTAACATTCGTAAGCCTATCTACTCTTCTGGAGCCAATAGCATACTTGGTTTTTGGGAGAAACTTTGTACAAACACATTTTTAAGTTTCTCACTTTGTCCGTTTAAAATAATTTTTTTCGTCTATTTAAAAAGAATATTTTATTATTTATCTTCGGACGTAATACCTTTCTTATCTGCTATTTCAAAGGCTTTTGAGAAACTTATAGCTTTTCAATTACATTACTTCTGTAGCTTTATTATTTCATCTTCAAAACATAGGTTCATGAAACTTAGCTTTACTACCACTTGCATTTTAGAGTTCACTTTTTATCGATCCACGATTGTCGATATATGGATTTCAGAAAAGACTTCGATTCTGTTAGCCATACGCTACTTTTATACAAATTAGATCCTTCAATATCTAACTGACTGTACGCAAAGGCAAATTTGTAAGACTCCACTATTAAAAACCATCCAAGTGACACAGGGTAGCCATCTCGAACCGTTATCGTTTACTTTATTTATCAATGACCTTACTTCAGTTTTAACTTATTCTCATGTACTTATGAACTTTGCCTTAGTCTTAGAAACTCAAACTCTTTAAGCGAGCTATAATCTGATCTTAATACTTTTCAGATTTGTTAATAAACCTGAACAGTTCAAAATATAAAGTTATGTCTTTCTATCCTCAATTATTGAATTATTATCTAAATAATACTCCACTTAAATTCTTGAGTCAGATAAATGATTTGAGTGTACTCATATTTCTGCTGCAGTAAGAAAAGCTATGAGGGTTCCTGGTTTTCTCAAGCGATGTTCTCTTTTTACCTCTGCTTACCTTAATATGAGTCTCACCGATTATGTATAATATACAAAGGCGAAATGGTTAATTTCAGGTGCGATTACACAATCCCATGTAACCTGACACATCACACCGGGGACTGTGAAGACTGTTAAAATTGCGACTAGATTTCGCTAATTTAATTTCTTAGTAACCACTCTCCTCCAATGTAAAGATGAAGTTGTCGGAGATTCTCTAAGATTGGTTAATCTGAGGGAGAGGGCAGGCATCCCTTATAGATTGAGCGTTAAATTGCCTCACATCAAAACACATGCACATATCTCTAGCTCTATTAATGGCATTTTGATGGTTGCCGTAAGCCGTAGCCGTAGCCGTAAAATAGTACCTCGTCTACGAAGTCGGTTTGTGAATTAATTACATGTGCTTACATATGCGTCACAGCTAACACTTTAATTGAGTGGACTTCGAAGCAGTGTTCCAAACAAACTTCACTGTTTTCTGTTCTCTCTACTTCAGAACATAATTTGTGTGTTATAAGAGAACTTATAATATTATTATTTAGCCTTGATATACTTCTAAGCATTTAGCTGTCAACTAATTATCAACAAGTCATTTGAAGTGAAGTTTAAATCAAGTCTTGCTAAACGCCTAAATTTGATTTATTTTTCTTGCACATCTTCATAAGTCCGTTATATCGTGCCTCTCTTATCGTAAAAAAGAAGACTCTTCGCCCTTTTTCCTCTTAAATTAAGTTGATCTCAACATGATTGTTTTTGTAAAAACATTCGGCTGTCGTAATTAACAGTTACGGTTTCTACTGATGCCGTTGCTCTTCGGTAACCGCTGCTGCTGCTTAAGCGAAACAAATTGGTCATTTGCTTGCCGCTCTATTCATCTACAGTGCACGCTCCATAAGTGAATTTCACTTAAACTATGGTAGTGTGCTGCATCTTAACGTGTGATAGAGGCAATTTATTGCCAATGATCACATATTAAATGTGCAGGACTTAGTATTCGTGTCCGCGATATTCTTCGGAAAATGATTGGACTTAACTGAACGTGGGAAGGTTTATGCGGCAAACGCGTCATGGTTTCAAAAGCCTTCACACCGAGTTACGCTTTTTTATGGGAAAATTTAAAGATTCGGAATCTAATTTGCTCGCTTTAAAAGTTTTAAGTGAATCACCAAAGCGGAAAAACAAACCACATATCTATTGGTGTCCCTTTATCACCTGTCACGCCTAGCATTCAATCCATAACACTAGCTTTTGAGCGCGATGCTACTGAAATAGTTGTTGATGTCGATGTTGGAACTGTTGCCACTACTCAGCTCAGTCATCTGTTGATAGTGTAGTTGGTTGCCAGCACTTCTGACACGGCTTTTGTAAATCTTATTCACCCAGCTTGTTCCAGCTGAAGCTGATACTCCAAATTTTAGAACTGACGGTGTTGCCCCAATCATATTCGAGGGTTCTGTTGTCAAGGATGCCACCACAACCGTTGCACCTACGTCACAGATTGGTAAATCTGCTTCTGTTATCGTACGTTCTGTAGGTGTCAATACATCGGATAAAATTCGAACCTGCACTCTTATAGCGGTAGCTCCTCGGATATACATTTTTGTTTCCCGCCTTCAACCAAGCACGTCGGAAGATGATAATGCTTTTATTCACGAAGCCTTTTCTGTTTTTAAGTTTAGTAAGTGCAGAAATTTTTCTTCATTTGGGATTTATGTTTCAAATTGTCTTCTTAATACTATTGTATCCCCGACTTTCTGGCCTAAGTACACAGTAGTTCATGAATTCACTGTATCAAATATTCGGCCTAAGGGTATGTTGCCCCTTTGCCAACTAAAAACTCTATCTCCTGAACCCACTATGAGCTATCAGGGGTCTGCTTTGCAAACTACCCTCTCTCTGTCTTAATAGTTTTCTCTTTCAAGTGTCTTTTCAAGTGTCGACTGTAGGCCCTAAAATAGTCTTTAAGAGTGGCAAGTTCGCACTTCTTCGTGGATTGACGTGTTTTTTTTTCGCTCCTGCTTAAATATTAATTTTCGGGTTAAAATCATTGAGATTGACTCTTTAAATTTTTTTAATATTACAGTGTTAACTTTGTTAATAACATAAAACCAATCCATCGATTTGAATTTGTGCAATTTCTGTTTAATTATTCAAACGCAAAATCAAAGCATTAAACTTATTGTTTCTGAACAACAACAAACCCTACACAGTTGTTGCTGTTCTTGTAAATCTTTGCTCTTGTGTTTGTACTTCTTACCGTTTTAATTTGCTCTCGCGCTCTCGCCCACACATTGTTGTTGCATGTGCATTGTTTGTGGCTCTCCCGCTCTTCTTTAATTCCTTTTGTTCGTGCTCGCATCTTTGCACCGCGTACAAGTGACACGTGTAACTGTGTAATTTCTCTTAGATATTTTCAATCTTTCTCTGCAAGTTTGACCCAAGTGTCGAATTTGCTTTAAAACTGAGTGAGTTTTCTCGTTGGCTTTTTTCTGTGAAATTTTTTTCTTGTTTCAATTAATACTTGCAATTAATTTTATAATGTCTGTCTGCTCTAATAAAAAGTGTTTAAACCCCCCCGCGCCACATAACGCATTTCTCGCATGTTGGCTGTGTGAAAATATCATGCACGTTAAGTGTGCTGGCTACACAGCCAAGGTAAGAGATAGCTTGGAGCAAAAAGGGGGCCTCAAATGGGGATGTGACTCATGCCGAGAAGTTGAAATCGAGATGAGGGTATTTATGAGGCAGACCAGGGATAGGTTTAAAAAACTCTCAACTAGTTTTCGTAAACTCTACGACGAGTTTAATGCTGTGGAGACGGAATTTAGTAGCTATAAGCTGCTGAATGAGTCTCCAAAGCGAAAGAAAACTAGTGTGCGTAACTTGTCCCCGCATCTGCCGATACCTAACTTAGTCTCGGCCGCGATGTCACATTCACCATCTCAAGACACGAATCCGCCGCAGCTAATATCGTTTACAACCCCCATCCCGCATGGTGGCCGTAAGGATGAGGCGATTTCCGTTTCTCCAGGAAATGGTCTCTCCTTGCAGACGAATGTAGCTGTAGTTTCCGAAAAGTCTGGGCAATCATCAAGTATTGTGATTGCCGATAGTCGTCCAGTTAGAGGCACACTTACGGACAGTCAAGGCGACTCAATCGCGACATCTAGAGACGCCATTGATTTAAGGCCTGGCTCCCGTAGGCCTCTGACTGGAGTTCCACCAAAGAAACATATCTTTGTTTCTAGACTTGATCCCGAACATTCGTCGGATGATGTCTTAGCATATATTAAGACAAAAGTTCAAGTCTCCAAAATAGTGGTGGAAAAATTTAAGTTCAATTATTCAAGGGAGATATCTTCCTTTAAAATAGGTGTCCCAGTCGAACTGTTTGATTGCATTTGTAGTAACAGTTTTTGGCCGGATCACATCTTAGTAAAAGAATACACGGCCAAAAAGAAAACTCAGAGGTCTGTCAAGCTTTCAATCCCTCCCAATTCCTTGCCTTCTGGAACGCCAGCATCTGCTGGTGTCCAAAAAAACTAGTTTCGTCCCTTTCTCTGGCCTATCAGAATGTAAGAGGACTTAAATCTAAGCTTCCTAGACTATATGTAGATAGTTTAGCATTTGACTTTAAAATTTTAGTGTTTACAGAGACATGGCTTAAACCTGATATTAACGATGCATCCGTTCTTTCTTCAAAATTTTCAATTTATAGGTGTGATCGGACTTCTCGTGCAGGCGGAGGAGTTTTGATTGCGGTGGACTCTGCCTTATACTCTGACCAGATTCATCTACCTGATAATCAGGAAATTGAGTTTGTCAGTGTCAAGGTTGGACTTAAATCCTTCTCTGTCTACATCACTTGTTCTTATATCCCGCCACAATCCGACATGACGGTATACATTAAACATTTAGAATATATTCAACATGTTTCATCATTACTTTCTAATAGGGACATATTAATTGTCTTTGGTGATTTTAATCTACCTGAAATAGCATGGTCCCCTTCTGACGAGTCTGGCCTGCTGCTCCCTTGTACTTCACATTTATTTATTGATGGCCTGTTCGAGTTATCATTAACTCAAATAAATCCAGTGCGTAATAAAAATGGAAGATCTTTGGATTTGATATTCGTGTTGGATTCTACCAACTACGCAGTCAATAGAATTGACCCTCTTGTCTTTCCAGAAGACAACTTTCATCCCACTTTGGAATTAACTGTTGATCTGCCGTTTCGTGCACCAATTGTTAGTGCCTGCCCTGTGCCCAAATCCCGTAACTTTCGTAAAACTAACTTTGTCAAACTAAATAGTCTCATTCTTTCAACAGATTGGTCCTCCTTGTACAGATGTTCAGACATGAATCAAGCTATTTCTTTGTTTTATAATACTCTCGATTCTCTTTTTGAAGTTTGTGTCCCATTGAGGACTCCGGTGTTGTCTCACAGACCTCCCTGGTTTTCTCGTGAGTTATCCAACTTGAAGAATGTGAAATCGAGATATTATAGAAAGTATAAGAAATCGGGTCGTTCTTCAGACTTTGCTCTATACGCAGTTGCACGTTCTAACTTTATGATGCTTAATGCAGAATGCTATAAAAATTACCTTCAGCGTTGTAAATTAGAGTTTTCCCGCGACCCGAAGCGGTTTTATAATTTTGTCAATACTAAACGTAAGACATCTATCCACCCATCTTGTTTATCTTTTGAAAATATCACAGCCGACTCTGATCAAGCAATTGCTGATCTGTTTGCTGATTTTTTCACATCTACTTACTCCTCAGTAGAATATCGAGCAAATCTTCCGTATCATTATCAGTTAAGAAAATCTAATTGTATCTGTATTCCTTCGATCGAAGAAAGCTCGCTCCATAGCGTGCTTAATTCAGTAAAACCTGTGTACTCACCTGGTCCTGATGGTATACCTGGATGTGTAATAAGGTTTTGCGCCGCGGCATTATGTAAGCCAATTCAGAAACTTTTTCTATTGTCCGTTAAATCTTCAACTTTTCCATCCATTTGGAAGGAATCCTATATAATTCCTCTCCATAAAACTGGTAGGAAATCCGATGCATCTAACTATAGGGGTATTTCTAAATTGTCCGCTATTCCTAAAGCCTTTGAAAAGTTAATTACTTCTCAACTGCAACATTTTTGTAGTTCTATAATTTCACCATCGCAGCATGGATTTGTGAAACGTAAATCTACAACCACTAACCTTTTAGAATTCACATCATTGACGATCGAAGGATTTCGGAATGCAAGGCAAACTGATGTCATATATACTGATTTCAGCAAGGCTTTTGATTCTGTTAATCATACGCTACTTCTCCTTAAATTAAATAACATTGGCTTCCCTAGCCCTTTAGTTTCCTGGATTCGGGAATATCTGACAGGCAGAACACAGAAGGTTCTTTTCAAATCTTTATATTCTAGGTCCATAAATGTGACTTCGGGAGTGCCCCAGGGCAGTCATCTGGGACCATTGCTTTTTACTCTTTTTATCAATGATCTTCCGTCTGTTATAAATCATTCTCATGTCCTTATGTACGCAGATGATGTTAAGCTTTGTCTTAGTTACAAAGATATTATCTCTCCCTGTCGGTTACAATCTGATCTTCAAAATTTTCAGTCGTGGTGTCAAAATAATTTGTTAAGTTTAAATCCAACCAAATGCAAGGTCATGACTTTTCACAGAAATACTCCGCGGTTGGTAACTTATTTTCTTAATGACATCCCACTAAAACGTTTTCATGAGATGAACGATTTGGGCGTCCTTATGGACTATAAATTAACCTTTAAATCTCATATCTCCACTACTGTAGGTAAAGCTATGGGTGTTCTTGGGTTTGTTAAACGATGGTCAAAGGAGTTTAATGACCCTTATACAACCAAAATTCTTTTTACCTCATTGGTTCGTCCTATTTTAGAATATGGATCTTGCATATGGTCTCCTCAATATGACTCACACAAATCAAGAATAGAATCTGTCCAAAAACAGTTCCTACTCTTTGCTCTTCGTGGTCTGAACTGGGATCGCAATATCAATCTGCCATCGTACTCTAGTAGACTTCTTCTTGTTAACCTACCATCTCTTACTAATCGTAGAATAATGCTTGGTGTGATTTTTATGCACAAGCTCCTTAATGGTGATATAGACTCTCCTAAGCTATTGAGCCAAGTAAATCTATCGGTTCCTTGTAGGCCTACTAGAAATTTTATACCTCTATCTCTTCCCCGCTGTACCACTAACTATGCTCTGCATGAACCTTTCCGAGTACTTTGTTCTGATTACAATCGACTTTACTGTGTAATCAGTTCGGAGCTCTCTCTTCCTACATTAAAAACATCTATCCTTTTACATTTAGCTCGTAACTAGTTATAGTTTTCGTTTCTTGTCTGTTTTGTGGAATGTCCCCGCGACTCGAGCCGTGCGTCATGCGGCTAGCGCCCCTCGGTCGGTTGGGCGGGAGGTTGTGGGCACTTAGTGCACCCGATGGGATTCGCGCGAAAAAAAAAAAAAAAAAAAAAAAAAAGAGCTAACACCGCTTCTTTAGTATTCGTCGTCTTTGTTGGATACAGTCTGACGAATTTCGTAAAACCATCAATAACAGCAACCAAGTGCTTTTTGCTTCTGCCTGATGCTATAGGACCACAATGATCAATGTGAATTAGTTCAAAGGGTCGATTCCCTTTAGGAATACTGTGCAATATTCCTTCCTCTTTTCCCGACTTTGGCGAATACGCAACACACTTTAAGCAATTGCTAATGTGTTTCACAACTTTCTCCTTTATGTTAGGAAACCAATATGCTTTCGAAATGGCATCCATTACTTTATCTCTGCCGATATGACCTAGTTCGTTATGATACTTGAAAAGGATTGACTCTTCCATTTCACTCGGTATACAATACAACAACCTTTCGTCATTGGTTTTCCTGTAAATTATTCCGTTTCTCATTTCAAATAACTTATCCTCAGCAAATTCCAACTTTCTTTTCACTTCCCGCAACTTTTCGTCCCTGTTCTGGCATATAACAAGATTGTCTTCAAAACTATTTGTATCTACAACAAGTATGTTCGTACATCTACTAAGCGCATCTACATGTTGCATCTGTTTGCCTGCCCTGTGCACTACTTCATAATCATAATTCTGTAGCTCAAGAGCCCATCTCGCAATTCTTGGGTTTAATTCAATTCGATTGAGAGTGAGAGTCAGCGAATTACAATCTGTAATTACTCTAAAATATCTTCCCTGTAAATACACTCTGAACCTGCGGACTGCATATACTAATGCCAAAGTCTCTAATTCGAAACTGTGGTACTTTGATTCTACATCAGACGTCCGTTTTGAGAAATAGAAAACAGGGTGCAGTTTTTTGTCTTCTTTCCTTTGCATTAACATTGCCCCAAAGCCTAACGCGCTCGCATCACAATGCAGCTCAACTTCGTCCTTGTGGTTATATATTGCCAACACCGGCGATTCTACTAATTTATCTTTGAGCAACGAAAAACACTCCAGCTCTTCCTTTCCAAATTTAAACACCCTATCTTTCTTCAATAGGTCATAGAGTGGTTTTGCAATTAACGAAAAATTTCTAATAAAACGACGAAAATAAGAAGCCAACCCCAAGAAACTTCTTACTGTGTGAACATTTGTTGGTATGGGAAAGTTCATAACCGCATCTACGCCTTTGTCGTCGGCTCTAATGCCCTCTTCCGATATGAGAAATCCCAAGTATTTAATGCTTGACTGAAAGAACTCACACTTATCTATACGCAACTCCAGCTTGTTTCTGATTATCCTTCTAAAAACTTCTTCCAGTATATCCAGGTGCTCTTCGGCAGTTCTACTGGCTACCATGATATCGTCTTGATACACTATTACTTTACTATCTCTAATCATATCTGCAAAAATTTTGTTCACAAATCTTTGAAACACTGATGATGAGTTTTTCAGACCCATTGGCATTCTGAGAAACTCAAACTGCCCTAACGGAGTGACGAAAGATGTATATTTAACTGAGTTTTCCTCCATGAACACGTGAAAATAGCCATCTTTTAGATCCAATTTAGAAAAAAAACGTTTGTAGGGTAGTTATCTTTCACCAAGACTTTGTTCAATCTCCTAAAGTCAATGCACAACCTTAACTCGCCAGCTTTCTTAGGCACCAACACAATGGGTGATGCATACTCCGACTCACTAGGGCGAATGATCTTCTTCTCCAAGTACCCGTCTAACATCGCCTGCAATTTCCCTTTCTCAGAATATGACAATCTTCTAGGCGCACAACTGAATGCCTTCGACCCCTCCAAGTTGAGCTTTATTTCACATTTTACATCAGGCAATTCAGGCCTTTGTGCTACCAAATATAAACTCTCTAGCAATTGCTCAAACTTTTTCCGGATTTTAAAATCTAATCTTTCACCTATTTTGCAATCAACTCCTGTGTTGAAATACTCGATATTTAACAATTCAAATTCTATTTCGCTTAGAGACTGGTCAGTAGTTTCTTTTCTTTCTTCACATTTTCTATCAGATCTAACTTTTTCATTGACCAACTCAATAACAGCTTCATTCCTACTTTTCGGAACCATTTTGCTATCTCTATCTCTATCTATTTGCTATTCACTAACAATCTTGCTATCAATTTCATTCACCATTTCGCTAACAATTTCGCTATTATTTCCCTTAACTATTTCGCTAACAATTTCCTCGTCCTCACCTTCTTTGGTGACTATTCTATTCTTACAATTTTTCTCCTTAACTATTTCATCAACTATTCTCTCAACATTTACATTTCTAGATATTTGCAAATCTGTATGGCATGTCTGCAATGACAAGGACTCAAACTCCGACCGCTCTCCAAGTTCATTTTCGCCTTCTCTCCTTTCAAGTGTAACCATTTTCAAGGCATCTAAGTCTAACTTTATATTACATGCTTTCATAAAATCTCTTCCCAAAATTACTTCATGGCTCATAGACTCATTATCAGCGACTATTAAATGAAAGAATACTTTTATTGAATTTTTGAAAACAAAACACTTGACTTTTCCATATGACAAAAGTGGATTTAATCCGTAATATTTTTGATTAAGTGAAATTAAATGTATCTTTTCTGGTAAACAAGAGATTTTAATAAGTGAAACATCACTGCCTGAGTCTATGAAGCATGCTTTAATTAAGTACGGATTAGTTGGTGTTTTAAAATATATCTTAACATATCTTACGTCATCGCATCCTTTAGCTAGCTTCTCTTTATTAAGTGGACACTTAGCCACCCAATGATCCAAGGCACAGCATCCGAAGCAGGACCCTGGCACTTTGTCGGGTTTCTTACAGTCCTTTGCTCATGTGGCCCTTCGAGTTGCAGTTGTAGCAACGGAAATCTTCTTTGGAACGTCTGCCCGTAGCGGCCACCTTTGTAGATTCTCTTGCTGCTCGCTGTACCGGTATCTGAATGCCTGAAAATGCACGGTGTAATTCTGCAATGCACTTGAATCCTTGAATCTGCGCTTGAATACGGAGTCCCTCCACCGCTATACACCGCTTATATTTGTCAGCTGCGTGACCCATTTCTTTTCACACGAGTTTCCATTAAATTCCAACAACGCTTCCTTTGCTAATTGGAATTTCGCAGCTGACGAAAAACCGCTTTCCAACATTTCCTCCGAGAGTTGGTTTACCAACACTGGTTCACGAAGCTGGTTTTGCGCGCCAATTGGTTCTGGTTCACGACGCTGGTCTTGCGCGCCAATCAGTTCTGCTGCCATCTTGTTTTCGCTGCCGCTCTCGTTCGCGCAACCGTCGTTGCTCGTCGGCACTGAATCGTGCGTTTCGTTTTGTGTCTGGCGTTGAGGCGCCACTATGTCGAACAATTGTGGTCGCAGTAAATCGCACAATTTTTTCAGCAAGACATCAGTGTTGTTGTCTCCCTCTTTCTCATTTGTGGTCTCTGGCAGTTGACAGTTACTTTCGTCTTCTGTACTTTCCTCGACAGTCTTAGTTCCAATAGATATGGAACAAGCTCCTCGTCGATCCACTTGAACATCGTTTAAGCGCGCCACAAGCTCGGCCATTCACCCTGTTGTAGGCAAGTCCAACAGCCACTTCTTTAAAGTTGGCAAGTTGTGAGCCTCAATGTCGATATCCATTGCGTTAAAGTTCACCACTTCTGATATTGTGGGCGGTAGATGAATTGACCGATGTCAGTGTGTTTAAGAGATTCGAGTTTTATTTGCTTTAAATTAATTGTAGTTTATTTTATTTTGTAATGTACTTATTGTAGTTACTGTTTATTATAGTTATTATTTATCGTAGTTATCTTGGTATATGTCTCACCCTACTCAACGCTCAGCAACGACTGACTCACACGACAGACGCGCTAAACTTCTCTCTCTCTCAGAGAGTCAATTAAAATACTCCGATCAAAGAGTAGCAAGAGAGAAAGTGTGACCGTCTCTCCTGCTATAATCTTTTGGCGAGTCTAGCTTCATTGAAGTCGTCGTTTTCTCCTGACCCGGACAACGTCTTCAGTTACATTCTTCAACTATCATTAAGTGATATATATCTATTTATAGACGTATATCTAAACTCTCGGCTATCCCTAGACTATTTGAGAAAGACTCTTCAACACCTTTGTAAGTCTATAATCTCACCCTACCAGCATATATTTATGAAGGTTCGTTCATCACTGACCAATCTCTTTCTTTTGAATTTAGCACTTTTGTCCACGATGGCTTTCGCAACAATCTACGAACGGATGTTATTTACACTGATTTCAGCAAAGCCTTCGATAGTGTCGATCATGCACTTCTATTAACCAAACTTAGTCTTCTCGGTTTTCCTCCTAACCTTCTATCCTGGTTGGAGTATTATCTCACCAATGGAACGCAAAGAGTAATGTTTGGAACCGGGTACTCTAAATCTGTGTTTGCAAATTCTGGGGTTCCCCAAGGTAGTCACCACCAATGAACATAACATAAATCTACACAACGAAGAAAGAGATACCGATAACAATAAACCCACTATACCAACGACCGCCATGTCCTCGAAATCAAATTATGTTGGTGCCTTCTCTTAGACACTACTAAACACAAACAAACTTCATTTGTAAAATATGATAATAACATTTGCAAATGTATATGATAACCCTCTTATAGTAGTTATTGGGTAACAATTCATTGAGTGCTATGGTGAGCAATAAAGACGTAACTTCATCTAGCATTCTCATTTTTTTATTTATTTAAATTTAAATTAAAGATAACTAATCAATTCATTTGACTGTTTTAAGAGTAACTTATAATTTATAACATTTGAAAAGAGAAAAGAACCATTAAAGATAACTTATAAAAAACAAAAGCAGAGAATAGAGAAAAGAGAAAAGTGCATGGGAAAGTTTATA
This sequence comes from Drosophila emarginata, assembly GCA_037075365.1. Classification (NCBI taxonomy): domain Eukaryota; kingdom Metazoa; phylum Arthropoda; class Insecta; order Diptera; family Drosophilidae; genus Drosophila; species Drosophila emarginata. The sequence continues at coordinate 856,307 of JBAMCD010000250.1, forward strand.
CAGCTAATAGTTGGATGAACATCGGAGGGAGTCCAGCAATACTGAACAAATTGAAAAAAGTGTAAAATGAGGTAAAATTATATGAGTGGGGTCAATTACTACATAGTACGCTAAAGGAGTCATACAAAATAAAGTTGGAAAGACATCTTCTCAGTTGCAGAGGGACAAAAGAAGCCTATTAGAATAATGCGGAAGAGGTCAGTTTGGGTCCCAGTAAGATCACAGTCTAGTACGGGACGTACTAAAGATGTGAATAGAACCTGTGTTGTAAAAGGAACATTAAATTCTTATGTTCAGCATTTTCTATAGCCTAGTATTGATGACGCTTTGTTAACCACTGAGGAAACATAAAGTACAAAATTTAACTTTGGATCAAAAATAATGCCTGATTCGTCCATAGACGTTTAGTGCTCCAGAATAGATAGAGTAATTGGCAATATAGGGCGAGTGACGATAGAATGTCATCAATGACCATTAAATAGTGTTGAGTTGGATATGGTTAACCCAAATTTTCGAGTTTACCTTCCTTTTATTGTATATGCGGCTAGTAATATTAAGCATATTGCTAAAGCTATATATTGGATAAAGCGGTGAGGGTGGATCGATTTAATTTAATTGAGTTACACAATCAAACATACTTGTGCATAGGAATGTTGATAACGACGATATCAGCATAATCATGCAGAAGTATGTACAAACAGATCAGATTACCAAAGCATAAGCTACGTAAGCGTCGCCGTTGCTTCCGTTCCTTATGCTTAGTCAGCAAGAATAACCAAAGCCAGACAGGCATTTGCATATGCCAAGTTAAATATTATGTTTAGTCTTAAGATTCATTTCAACCGGAACACTAGTGCCTATTTCCATCAATAAAGTTTACAATTTTTGATATCTACAGATATATTTTGTTTTATGCAAACAAAATTGGCACAGTCGGACTTGAATTACGTTCTGAATTAACCGAAGTTAATTTACATAATTTCCTATGATAAAGTGTCTTTAAACGGAGTATATTAATAAAAGAACAACATATATGTATAAATTCGACGTAAACCGGAAAATTGAAACTACTATGGATGAAGAATTTAAGAACAGTCGTACTTCAACAGGAGGCTGACCTGAAGTTGCTTAGGCAACAACAATATCAGCTCCAACAACATCAGCAACAACAACAACCAATCCAATGGTTGTCGAAATAAGATTTTATTCAGGAGTTGCTCCAACATGACCTCTTGGCTTTTATAAAGTCTGTATAATTCCTCATGACGTTATGCCAAGGAACGAGCTGCTCATTCGGTTCGTCACCAACGAGAAAGTTTCAGGAACAGCAGCTAACTTCGTCAGACAATTGAGGATGGAACCGAGCTGGGAGCAGATCAAAACCAAACGGTTGGAACAGATGCAGCCCAGGACGACTTACGAGGATGTATTTGCAGATGCAGATTCAGGCTTTGCCTTTGAGTATGCGAAATAAACGAAATATACATGTTTGATGAACTTATGGCAGCAATATATGAGAACGACCAAATAGACAGAATTAATTTCGATCAAGCTATATCTATGCATACTTTACAAACTAAATATTCATACATTAAAGCACTTGACGATCCCAGAGCTATAACACAAGGATACAGAAAAACATCTAACAGCATTTACAACAAACAAAATAACATTAACACTAATACCACCCACAACAAGCCAAGCCAAAACAACCAGGCCCCTAATAATAATAATGCCTAACAAAATCCGAATAGTCGGTCAAACTTCAATCATAATACCGGACCACCTCGATCAGGGATCAGGCAAACCAACAGTTATATAATGGCTACAACCCAACCAAAATCAAAATTTTAAACCCAATTATAACAACAAAGGCAACGGCTGAAGACAGACAAGAATGTCTCATATGAGCGTAGATACTCAAAGGAACGATTCCATGGCTATGGAGATCCGGACTTTGGAAGAAAATCAAGAAGAGGAAGAGATAATAGTTTTGACACCTTGCCTCGAGCAACACTACCCATAGTAATGTGGACGATAGGAAAGAAAAGAATTAAATGCTTGGTTGACACTGGTGCAACGACAAGCATCCTAAAATAAAAAATTCTCGAACACCTGTACCCTAAAACTGAACTCACCAAACTATGTTCTTATAAAATCCTTAACGGTGTTACCACTGTAAAATATGCCCTAACCACACCATTTACAAAAAAGATATCCTACTTAGGAACACTACTTCTTCCACTACTGTGGAAGCTCATAGATTTTCCAAACAAAAATCTTTAATGCCCAAATCAATCGTACAGTAATGTTACTCGACAGGAAACTTTATTTCTTGGATTACGAATGTGTTGTGGAACCCTTAAATAGAGATCATATACGAGACCGCTTCAACCTCGCACATTTGAATGATGAGGAACATCGAGCTGTCGAAGCTTTGTTCGCAGAATCCGACGATTTATTTTTCCGAGATGGGGACGTTTCATCACTAACAAACTGGATTTCCCACGAAATCATTATTACAGTGGATAGACCCTCAAATTCTGAAATATATAGATATCCCCAAATCCACGAAAAAGAAATAAATAGACAGATAAAAGAAATGCTTGAGCAGAATATAGTAAAAGAGAGTAACTCATCCTATAATAGTCCATTATGGATCGTTGAGAAAAACTCGTCATCGATTATCGCAAATTGAATGAACTCACGGTCGATGACAGATATCCAAATCCCAATTTGAACTCTCTTCTAGATAAGCTGGGTAGATCTAAATATTTTACAACCCTCGATTTAGCAAAAGGTTTTCATCAAATTCTAGTTAGTGAAGAAGACAGGCCAAAGATACCATATTCAACACCATCAGGTCCCTACGAGTTTATTAGAATGCCGTTCAGACTTAAAAATGCCCCATCGACATTCCAGAGACTCATGAATGAAGTCTTGAAGGACTTTATTGGCAACAATTGCGTCGTCTACATGGACGACACACTAATTTTTAGCACATCCCTTCAAGAACATTTGATCACCTTAAGAGAAATATTCAAAACTTGAAAAGAAGCGAATGAGAAAATTCAAGAAGATACGTGCGACTTTCTTAAGAAAGAAACGCGATTCCTTGGCCACATCTTGACCACACATGGCATCAAACCAAACCCAGATAAAGTGAATATTATTCAGGACATAAAATTACCCAGAACTGCAAAGCAAATCAAATCATTCCTGGGGATGACAGTATTTTACAGAAAATTTGTTAGGGATTACGCAAAAATAGCGTTTCCTATGTCAAGATATCTGAGGTAAAACCAGACGATCAACACCGACGATTCAAGCTATATTATAGGATTCAAAAAATTGAAAACATTGGTTACAAATAGTCCAGTCCTACGATATCCGAATTTTTCCAAGAAATTCACAGTCACTACGGACGCCAGTAATCTCGCGATGGGGGCAGTACAGTAAAAGGGAAAAATAATAACATTGCTGATTTTTTGAGTAGGATCAGAAAGGACGAAATAAACCTAATGGAGGTCGAAGCGAATAAAGAGGAAGACAACAATTCCCTGGCGGTTCAAACGGTTCATTCTCAAGAAGTGGATCAAGGCTTCCGAACATCTATCCTAGAAACAGTGGTCAGCAGATTTAAAGTACAACTAATTTTTGCGGAAAGGAAAACTGAAAACCTCATACAGGTGTTCGGCAAAAAGAGAATTTACAATAGCAAGAAAGACATGGATGACAACCAAGCAGTAATCAGTTGCTACCTTCCAAAAGCTTAAACTCGAAATTTACCACACAAACCTTAATTATAATTATAAATTATAATATTCATCGATAAATTCTGAAAACAAGCCACTTGCTTGCCATTAACCGATAGAAACAGCACCTTACTCGTTGAACACATCCATTAATTCTTGTCCATGAAAGGGAAAGTTCAAAAGTTTGTCTTCGACAACAAATTTAATAATTTAAACGTCAGGAACTTCCTGGAAAAGGAGGCTATAGAATACCATTCAACAGGGCCGGCGTCACCCTTTTTTTGGAGTGGGTAGTAAGAGGGTGGGAGATACAGGAGATTTTACGGTATACAGTTTACATTCATACAAATAAATTATTAGTACAGAGCGATTAATTAAAACAATAACAAGTACAATAGTTAAATTTAATTTATTTAAATATAATTTACTTTCGTGGAGCAAAATATTAAGTTCGTTTTCGATGACGAACAATAAATTCGTCCATCAAAGACTCGATGTCAAGCTTATCAACCAAATTTGGATAGGAGTGTAAAATAGCTAAGTAATTGAGTGGATCCTGAGCCATGGTAGATCTTAAATAATTTTTATTCTTCGTAAAACAAGGAAACTTAACGATAATTATGTCTATTTTGCTTAACCAAGATTTCTAAAAACGACACGTTAGCGAAGTCGATTGAGACATGTCCGTCTGTCCGTCCGTCCGTATAAACACTTAGTTCTCAGAGACTATAAGAGCTAAAGCAACCAAATTTGGTGTCAAGATTCGTCTATTGTGTAGACAGGTGAAGTTTGTTTCAAATTTTTGGCATGCCCACTTCCGCCCCCGCAGTTCGGGAGAAACCTATAACTAGAGCAATATTAAAGATATCGTATTCTTATTTGTCATGTGCATTAAAATAGCCAAAGTGCACCACCTGACCAAATTTGACCGAAATCAGACAATAATTATCGGAGATATACGTATTTCCATTTTATACTCAAACGCCACATGCAAAATGGGCTATTAAGTGTGAGCGAGATAGCATGCGTTCGCTATTGCTGCATGGCAAGCAGTGCATTGTAAGAGAATTTCTTTTGTAAATTGATGGCGATTTTGATCGTTTTTGACTTTATGGAATGCTTTTACTTGGTACAGGGTATACTCAATGTCGGCAGGGACGACTTGCTTGCTTCATTTAGTTAAAGCATGCTTCGAACTTTAAATGATATAAGTAATAAAAGAATACAAAAAAAATATTCAAATTGCTTTTCCAAATTATGTTATACTTTGCATTTATGCAGAAGTTTCGGAAACCGCAGACTTTCGTGTAAATTGTTGACACAGTTGACGTAATATGTGAATTGCTTCCTACTTAAAATTACAATGACTTGTTGTTCTTTTACTTACCAATAACAGGAGCATTGGTTGTTGGTTTATTTTCGTCTATTTTCTGTTTTTTTTGCAATGGCACAGGATTCACTACATTGACTGATACGTCTAAAGCATTCTTCAGTCTCCTGCTCTCTACCACTACTTTCATCGTCATTTGCTCTTTTGTGTCGAATAAGAAACCCCTTTATGTTTTTCTTTTTATTCGCGTGCACCCAAAGCAACAGGTATCAAGGAAGGTGTTAACCAGTGTTAACCAGTGTTGGCATAATCAGTTGCGCTTTGAACTTGTGTGTGTATATGAATACTCTTTCATTCAAATAAATCACTCGTGGTGTGCGTGTGTGTGAAAAAGAGGAAGTGAGAAAGGAAGAGAGGTATAAGCACTGATCTCTATTGTGGCGTTGACGAAAGAAACCGACCTTAGCACAAGCAGTCTCTTGAGAAAGTTGAAGAATGTTGGAAGTAAGAGAGATAAAAGGTGAGTGGAGAGGGGCTCACAATCACAGACGAGAGACTGCTTGCGCGAGAACTCAGTTCGATTTGTGTTCACTGCCTTTATTGGTGAGAGAAACCTCTCTCTTTACTTGAGTTTTCCGTGAAACTAGTTTCTGTGCAGTAAAGTCGGTTTCTTCCATAGAGATATAAGAATAGAGTGCGTGAACCGTGGAGATCTGAGTCAGTGGGTATTAGGTATACAGTTAAAAACGGCTGTTCCCGCATATGCGCGGCAGTTTTAAATTTTGAACATGAAAAATATTATAGTTTTGTTTTTTGTCCGATAATTCCGATTGGGTAAGTACCCACAAGGATATTTTCCCAGTGGGTACTACTACCTATACTACCCACGTCAACCGCCGGCCCTGCCATTTAACAAAACCACTGGCAATAGCGATATTGAAATACCTAATAACACATTAACAGAGAAAATTCGCACATTAAACCTAGAAGAGAGAAGACCCATAATCGAACAAATGGCTAGGGCTGTGTACTTTTACAATAACACATACTACACTACCAGGAAACACACACCGTTTAAGGTACGAAATTGCAAAATTGATCAGAAATTGTGCAACAAAATGTTGGCACGAAAAGCTGAGAAAATAACGAAACTAAACGGTAGTAAGAAACTTTTAAAATAGAACAGAGGGATTTATAAAAACTTGTAAAAATCTAAGACATAAGGAAGAACACAAATTCAGAAAGGCAAATTTACAAAATATCCATACAGATAATATTAAAAGACCTACAAAATTTTCAGATGACACTGACAGTCCTCATCATTTCTCTGTTACTATCGCTTTCGACAGCAATATCAACATAACCCCAATCCGGGATGAAGCCGGATTCTTGTCATTAGGGGAGAGCACAATGGAACTGGTGAGCGAGTCTAAGATGGTTCTACACATAATAAAGAGTTAACCAACATAATCCAGAATAATACGCAAATCTTGGTTAAGCAAAATAGACATAGATGCAAAAATAGAAGCCTTAAAAATTAAAATAAGATCAATTACACCAAATCCAATAACAAGACAGGAAAGCGGTCTTATTAACGCAATAGGATGACGATAGGGAAACCATTATGAATCATCTTCTTAACAATCAAGAAACAATGATAACATAATAAACAATATTAAAGAACAAGTAAAAATAAATAACGACTTACAAAAATCTATTAACACACTAAAAGAAGTAATACTAGATGATAGAGAAAAAATAATCAGAACACTTAACAATATAGATACATATAATAACATGATCACGATCAGTTATTAAAATTGAGATTCTTGCAAGATAAAGTAGATACCATTTTGGATACAAATTAGCATCGGCTAAATGCAACCTTTTTCACCCTTCAATACTAACAAACGAAGAGTTCTCCATCTATAACAAAGATTTCTATAAAATTAAACTAACCCGCATGGGACTTATTACCTACGAAAACAATATAATCATAGCAATCAAAATACCAACTAACATCATAACAACCACCGTAGTTCTGATAACCCCACTAACAAACCAGAGAAATAAAAGAGTCAACGTGAGTCCCGAAAGAGTCGTAAGAATTGAAAATAAAACTTATACATACGAAGAACACAAAACAATCAACGACCTGAAACTGAGCTCAAACTGTATCACTAAGAGAAATTGTAAAATGATGGAAGACATAGAATTTAAGACAAAGGTAATAAATGAAGCCACACTATTAATAAGTAAAGCAGAAAATAATATAATCCAATACAGTTGTAATGAAACCACCAATAGCGAAACATTCTCATACTCATAGAATTTACAAATTGTACTATACCTATAGATCAAACCTATTATACAAACAATCAAGACATTGTTCGCTGGTGATGAAGAAGAAAAAAATACATTTACTTTTACCGAAAAGCAGACATTTGAAGAAATTGTCTTAGAAGAAATAAAAACCCTAAAACTTTTAAAGAAATCCGAACACAAAGAATAATCTCCAACAGCTTTGGCATAATATCAAAAGCTCTCGTATTTCTTTTCATAGGAATATATACCTATACCATACGGAAGCAGGTATAGGATCTTCTTATCCCTTGGAACAAGAGCTTGCTGTAGTCGAATTACTGCTCGTATAGTAAAGTTCTTATCTAATGAGAGATGCAAGGTTGCCACTAAGGTTTTGTTATGGAGCAACTGATCAGAACGCATTCTAAGGTGGTGCAACTCAACTGCAACTTTGGCAGTATCTTTCAGTAACGACCAAATCAAGGCATATATAAATAAGAATAAAAACCAAAGCCATATTTTGCAATGTTGATCGATGAAATTATGACGGGAAATGGATTCCTTCACTTTACTAATAAAACTAATAAATAATCAGAGAAAACAACGCAGACAACAAAACCTAAAACCCCCAAAAAATACTAGAAGAATTTACCCATGTGTTGATCGATATATACCCAAAACAGCCTCACGATGCATGGAGCACAGCCAAGAGCTTATTTTTCACCTTGGTTCCACCAGGCTCAGACATAGATATTATGCCAATGTATAAATTCATGAAAGTGGAAGGAACTGTATTGAAGGTCCATATTTTTTAAAGTCACGTTGCCTTTTAGTTTCTAAATTCCGATAGTCACGGTGTGTAGTTACCAGCATATTGGTCTCTCTGAATACATCTACAATAATGCAAGCAATGTTGCAAATGCAGTATATTTGATTTGACAAACAAACAACCTTCACTACCAACTAAAAAAGCAATTTGTATGGTAAAATATGCACTACAGGAATCGGTGGATCTTCGCAACAAAGGAACCAATCGAATAGATCACAAAAGTGGTCTTTTATTACGGGTGCACCCTTAAACACCCCGCGACACAGTTATCTGGACACCGTGTGAAGGCGTCATAAAGTCGTCATACGCGCGCTTCGGCAAAGTCTCCTCAGCCACAGTACCAAACCCCCCTGAAGAACAGCACATAGCAATTTGGGTGTTACGAACTAGTAATCAACTGGTGTCCAACATTAAAAAAATTTAATAAAATTGAATCAATTAAATTAAATCGATCCACCCTCACCGCTTTATCTAATATATAGTATATAATATAAAATATGCTTAATATTACTAGCCGCATATAAAATAAAAGGAAGGTAAACTCAAAATTGGGGTTAACCGTATCCAACTCAACACTATTTAATGGTCATTGATGACATTCTATCGTCACTCGCCCTATATTGCCAATTACTCCATCTATTCTGGAGCACTAAACGTATATGGACGAATCAGGCATTATTTTTGATCCAAAGTTAAATTTTGTACTTTATGTTTCCTCAGTGGTTAACAAAGCGTCATCAATACTAGGCTATAGAAAATGCTGAACATAAGAATTTAATGTTCCTTTTACAACACAGGTTCTATTCACATCTTTAGTACGTCCCGTACTAGACCGTGATCTTACTGGGACCCAAACTGACCTCTTCCGCATTATTTTAATAGGCTTCTTTTGTCCCTCTGCAACTGAGAAGATGTCTTTCCAACTTTACTTTGTATGACTCCTTTAGCGTACTATGTAGTAATTGACCCCACTCATGTAATTTTACCTCATTTTACACTTTTTTCAATTTGTTCAGTATTGCTGGACTCCCTCCGATGTTCATCCAACTATTAGCTGTATAAACTTTCCCACGCACTTTTCTCTTTTCTCTATTCTCTGCTTTTGTTTTTTATAAGTTATCTTTATCATTCTGCATTCGCACTTCTTCGTGGATTGACGTGTTTTTTTTTCGCTCCTGCTTAAATATTAATTTTCGGGTTAAAATCATTGAGATTGACTCTATAAATTTTTTTAATATTACAGTGTTAACTTTGTTAATAACATAAGCTGCTGAATGAGTCTCCAAAGCGAAAGAAAACTAGTGTGCGTAACTTGTCCCCGCATCTGCCGATACCTAACTTAGTCTCGGCCGCGATGTCACATTCACCATGCAGACGAATGTAGCTGTAGTTTCCGAAAAGTCTGGGCAATCATCAAGTATTGTGATTGCCGATAGTCGTCCAGTTAGAGGCACACTTACGGACAGTCAAGGCGACTCAATCGCGACATCTAGAGACGCCATTGATTTAAGGCCTGGCTCCCGTAGGCCTCTGACTGGAGTTCCACCAAAGAAACATATCTTTGTTTCTAGACTTGATCCCGAACATTCGTCGGATGATGTCTTAGCATATATTAAGACAAAAGTTCAAGTCTCCAAAATAGTGGTGGAAAAATTCAAGTTCAATTATTCAAGGGAGATATCTTCCTTTAAAATAGGTGTCCCGGTCGAACTGTTTGACTGCATTTGTAGTAACAGTTTTTGGCCGGATCACATCTTAGTAAAAGAATACACGGCCAAAAAGAAAACTCAGAGGTCTGTCAAGCTTTCAATCCCTCCCAATTCCTTGCCTTCTGGAACGCCAGCATCTGCTGGTGTCCAAAAAAACTAGTTTCGTCCCTTTCTCTGGCCTATCAGAATGTAAGAGGACTTAAATCTAAGCTTCCTAGACTATATGTAGATAGTTTAGCATTTGACTTTAAAATTTTAGTGTTTACAGAGACATGGCTTAAACCTGATATTAACGATGCATCCGTTCTTTCTTCAAAATTTTCAATTTATAGGTGTGATCGGACTTCTCGTGCAGGCGGAGGAGTTTTGATTGCGGTGGACTCTGCCTTATACTCTAACCAGATTCATCTACCTGATAATCAGGAAATTGAGTTTGTCAGTGTCAAGGTTGGACTTAAATCCTTCTCGGTCTACATCACTTGTTCTTATATCCTGCCACAATCCGACATGACGGTATATATTAAACATTTAGAATATATTCAACATGTTTCATCATTACTTTCTAATAGGGACATATTAATTGTCTTTGGTGATTTTAATCTACCTGAAATAGCATGGTCCCCTTCTGACGAGTCTGGCCTGCTGCTCCCTTGTACTTCACATTTATTTATTGATGGCCTGTTCGAGTTATCATTAACTCAAATAAATCCAGTGCGTAATAAAAATGGAAGATCTTTGGATCTGATATTCGTGTTGGATTCTACCAACTACGCAGTCGCTAGAATTGACCCTCTTGTCTTTCCAGAAGACAACTTTCATCCCACTTTGGAATTAACTGTTGATCTGCCGTTTCGTGCACCAATTGTTAGTGCCTGCCCTGTGCCCAAATCCCGTAACTTTCGTAAAACTAACTTTGTCAAACTAAATAGTCTCATTCTTTCAACAGATTGGTCCTCCTTGTACAGATGTTCAGACATGAATCAAGCTATTTCTTTGTTTTATAATACTCTCGATTCTCTTTTTGAAGTTTGTGTCCCATTGAGGACTCCGGTGTTGTCTCACAGACCTCCCTGGTTTTCTCGTGAGTTATCCAACTTGAAGAATGTGAAATCGAGATATTATAGAAAGTATAAGAAATCGGGTCGTTCTTCAGACTTTGCTCTATACGCAGTTGCACGTTCTAACTTTATGATGCTTAATGCAGAATGCTATAAAAATTACCTTCAGCGTTGTAAATTAGAGTTTTCCCGTGACACGAAGCGGTTTTATAATTTTGTCAATACTAAACGTAAGACATCTATCCACCCATCTTGTTTATCTTTTGAATATAAAACAGCCGACTCTAATCAAACAATTGCTGATCTGTTTGCTGATTTTTTCACATCTACTTACTCCTCAGTAGAATATTGAGCAAATCTTCCGTATCATTATCAGTTAGGAAAATCTAATTGTATCTGTATTCCTTCGATCGACGAAAGCTCGCTCCATAGCGTGCTTAATTCAGTAAAACCTGTGTACTCACCTGGTCCTGATGGTATACCTGGATGTGTAATAAGGTTTTGCGCCGCGGCATTATGTAAGCCAATTCAAAAACTTTTTCTATTGTCCGTTAAATCTTCAACTTTTCCATCCATTTGGAAGGAATCCTATATAATTCCTCTCCATAAAACTGGTAGGAAATCCGATGCATCTAACTATAGGGGTATTTCTAAATTGTCCGCTATTCCTAAAGCTTTTGAAAAGTTAATTACTTCTCAACTGCAACATTTTTGTAGTTCTATAATTTCACCATCGCAGCATGGATTTGTGAAACGTAGATCTACAACCACTAACCTTTTAGAATTTACATCATTGACGATCGAAGGATTTCGGAATGCAAGGCAAACTGATGTCATATATACTGATTTCAGCAAGGCTTTTGATTCTGTTAATCATACGCTACTTCTCCTTAAATTAAATAACATTGGCTTCCCTAGCCCTTTAGTTTCCTGGATTCGGGAATATCTGACAGGCAGAACACAGAAGGTTCTTTTCAAATCTTTATATTCTAGGTCCATAAATGTGACTTCGGGAGTGCCCCAGGGCAGTCATCTGGGACCATTGCTTTTTACTCTTTTTATCAATGATCTTCCGTCTGTTATAAATCATTCTCATGTCCTTATGTACGCAGATGATGTTAAGCTTTGTCTTAGTTACAAAGATATTATCTCTCCCTGTCGGTTACAATCTGATCTTCAAAATTTTCAGTCGTGGTGTCAAAATAATTTGTTAAGTTTAAATCCAACCAAATGCAAGGTCATGACTTTTCACAGAAATACTCCGCGGTTGGTAACTTATTTTCTTAATGACATCCCACTAAAACGTTTTCATGAGATGAACGATTTGGGCGTCCTTATGGACTATAAATTAACCTTTAAATCTCATATCTCCACTACTGTAGGTAAAGCTATGGGTGTTCTTGGGTTTGTTAAACGATGGTCAAAGGAGTTTGATGACCCTTATACAACCAAAATTCTTTTTACCTCATTGGTTCGTCCTATTTTAGAATATGGATCTTGCATATGGTCTCCTCAATATGACTCACACAAATCAAGAATAGAATCTGTCCAAAAACAGTTCCTACTCTTTGCTCTTCGTGGTCTGAACTGGGATCGCAATATCAATCTGCCATCGTACTCTAGTAGACTTCTTCTTGTTAACCTACCATCTCTTACTAATCGTAGAATAATGCTTGGTGTGATTTTTATGCACAAGCTCCTTAATGGTGATATAGACTCTCCTAAGCTATTGAGCCAAGTAAATCTATCAGTTCCTTGTAGGCCTACTAGAAATTTTATACCTCTATCTCTTCCCCGCTGTACCACTAACTATGCTCTGCATGAACCTTTCCGAGTACTTTATTCTGATTACAATCGACTTTACTGTGTAATCAGTTCGGAGCTCTCTCTTCCTACATTAAAAACATCTATCCTTTTACATTTAGCTCGTAACTAGTTATAGTTTTCGTTTCTTGTCTGTTTTGTGGAATGTCCCCGCGACTCGAGCCGTGCGTCATGCGGCTAGCGCCCCTCGGTCGGTTGGGCGGGAGGTTGTGGGCACTTAGTGCACCCGATGGGATTCGCGCGAAAAAAAAAAAAAAAAAAAATCTAACGGCCAACGCAGGCTTTGATTTAAATAGATTTAACCCCAAGCTATCAGTACGGTGCATGTATGCTGATAGAACTAGACATAAAATCCCACCACCAAATATGTGCCCCATAGACTTTAAGACTTCTTCCAACCAAATATTGTTTAAATAAAATCAGTTCACATTTTGAATTCAACAAATGAAGATATGATATGACGGCGTATTTTGAAATGCTTAATAAGGGTGACAAGTTGATAGTTAAAATGAGGGAGATATGTAAAAAATTGTACAGTTTTGAAGACCAGTGCATGCTAGTATTAGACAGTACTGATAAACACATAAGAGAAATGGAGGATAACAACAAACTGTTAACAGCCAAAGGGATATTTGTTGATAGTATGTTGATAATTAACGTGAAATTCCCATTATTTGATAGGCATCCATCTCTTCTATATAGAATAATCCCAGTGCCAGTTAGGATTAGTAATGATCAGATGATAATGGTACAGGTAAATAGCGAGTATTTAGTCTATAATTTTGAAATAAACTCCTATCATCTAATGACCGAATCCACTTTAAATAAATGTCAGACGTGGCAAACTAATAAATGAGTGTGTGAAGGAAGTTGGCCTTAGCTTCAACTCCAAATACGTCACTATATTTGGTGCACAGTTCTGTTAATTTTGATTTGAACTGGGGGGGAAAGTTTTTAGCTACAGTATTTTCCCTTGCAAGTGGAACTACATTGTAGTTCAAAGCGGTTCAGACATTACATTTTTTTGTGTATATTATTTAGTTAATTTTGGTCAGAAGTCTGCTACGCATAGAAGGAAGCATCTCCGATTGTATAAGTAAATATATTCTTAAACAGCATGATGAGCTGAGTTGTATAGCCTTGTCCGTCTGTCCGTCCGTCTGTCCGTATATCAGGATCAACGCAGTCTCCTCCGAGCCCCTTAGAGCTATAGAGCTGAAATTTCGCACCTAGGCTTCTTTTTGCTGCAGGCATTGTATATCTCGGAATCATCCCGATCGGATGACTATATAAGTATATATACATATATATAGTCATATATAGTCACTAACATATTCATTAAGTTTTATCAAAATCGTTTGACTATATCATATAGAGCCCATAGGAACGATAGGTCGATTTTTTTTAAATTTATCCATTTTTTACCTTTCTTTTTAAGATCGGACGATAAGTATTGCATTGCACAAAAATAGTTTTGGTTGGGCAGCCGTTTTAATAGTTATAAATTATTTATCCATTATAAAATGTTTTCTCGTTAAAAATGAATTAGAATCTTCCTAGTAACTAAAAATTTCTATGAAATTAATGGAAATAATTGCGGAATGCACCGAATTGATTGATGAATTGTAAGCTGACTAACCTTCAATTTTTATACAAATTGCAAAAGTGTAGGTGTTCCTGCACATAGGTAAAGGGTTAGACGACCTTTAAAACATTGGTGTGTGTTGCAATATACAGGTCATATTTTTATCCGAAATGTTATATCTGAAAATTTTAACTTTTATTAAAGGGGCATCATATCTTGTTTACCTAAAAGGATGCAGACCTTTTTACCTAAAATGGATGTAGACCTTTTTTACCAATAAAGGATGCAGACCTTTTTTACCTAAAAGGGTGGAATCCTACACCCACCGCTTTCCATTTAAATACCTGTTCTGTGGAGGCGTATAATATATAATCAGTGCAGTTTTCAATTCGCGGTTAAGTAAAATTCAACTTTTGAAGTGATAACATCAAATAGTCGAGTTGCAACACACAACAAATACATATAAAATAAAAAAACAGACAGCAGAGAAACAAAAAGTAAATATAATATGAAGGTTCGTGACAAAGTGAAAAGTAATTCTAATAAGAAGTGTATTTCTGAAAGAAATAATTGTGAAAAGTAATCGCAAAATTAAAGTGAAAAGTAGTAGTAATTTAAAGTGAATATCAAAAGTAACCGTAATTTAAAGTGAAATATCAAAAGTGATTGTAATTTAAAGTGAAATATTTATCATACGATCAATCTTTTTAACATCTGAAACAACTTGAATAAGGTAAGCTAAATTTCTTTATTAAATGAATGAAAATAATCTACGATTCGTTTATGGAATTATAAACTATTTAAATTCATAAATATCGGCACTTAGTTATTTTCCAAAAAAAGTTATAATTTTAAATTAAAGTTCCGAAATTTTGTGTTTTTATTCTACCATTTATTTTTGAACCATAGCTTTTTAGAATGCCACGTGTATCTTCATCATCGCAGGAGACACGACGACGGGAAGGTCTAGAACGCAGTCGAGCTTATTATCAACGAAATGCGTCAAATATTAATGTTCGTCATGCCCATCATGTAACCGCTGTACGTGAAGTCAATATTGAATTGTGAGAAATGGAACGTGATCGAGACCACGACCACGTTGAACCATTCTCAAAGGCGACGCAGTTGACGTTTTAGAAGTACACAGTGCATTCAAGATGGGATAGCACATTCTCAGCGGCGCCAGAATTTAGATGATAGGCAGCAAGAACAGGAGCGAAACACAACAACGCGTGCGCAACGGCGTCAGAACGAGCAGTACCGTGTACCGGAACAAAATCGAGACAAGGCAGCCCGTTCCCAACGCAGAGAGGATTTAGATGTCAGGCAACAGGAGAAGCGAAATACGGTAGCACGATCGCAGCGTCGACAGAACCTTGAGTATCTTGTACCTGAATTACATTAAGTGGAGAGAGAAAGGGACGCTCGCAGTCGCCGTAATCGGAGGGTCGATCCTATCACGAGAGCTAGAGAACAAATTGTGAACTCATCGCAGCGCAGAGAAACGCGACAGCAACGATGGCAGAGAGAACAGCAAATTTAGCAAATGGTCACTAGGGTATGAGAGGCAATGTGGTATTAGAGGTGCTGTGGTGAACATTTCCATAGTTGGAGTAGTGCCAATGACAACGCATTTGAAATCACACCATTTAAACAAAATATGAAATCTAACTGTGTCTATATAACGATAGTTGACTTAAGATCCTATTGGATCAAGCTAGAGAGCAGAAGTAGCTGGCTATTTAAAGTTTCTTCCTATTCAAAGGTTAGAGTGCAATGTGGTAGCGTACAACAGGAAGTAATAGATATTCCAGAGCAAGGCATTTTTAGCATCAGGTCAGATTGCACCGCTAGAACAGAAGACAAAATATTAGTCGCTCATCACAGCATCCAGTCAAAGTCTTATCAAGCAATCGCAACATCTCATATAGGGGATATTAGCGAGGTTCCGAAGATAATCTGGGATCCAGTAGGAAATAATTTGTTAAACCACACAGCAGAACTTGAAAGGTTGAAAATTGAATTAAAATCTTTAAAAGAACATCACATTGATTTCTTAGGATTAAATTTTCATCACGTAACTGGTCATGCTTCTTTAATAATAGCAATGGTATTAGTTATAATAGTAATAATATATGTTATAAGAAAAATAAATACAACCAGAAGACTACAAACTATAACCTTTGCAGGCCCTTTGCAGAATGTTTAAGATTAAACACTGTATTTGTAGACATAAAAATATTTTAAAAACATATACATAAATTTTCTGAACTAAGTACGAGATGAAAGTACAGCGCACAAAAATAATAAAGTATTGTTTAAATATAATACAGCTCACATGCTGTGAGTATATTTTTATCAGCCGATGCATTTAGCTGAGCATCTAACGGCCAACGCAGGCTTTGATTTAAATAGATTTAACCCCAAGCTATCAGTACGGTGCATGTATGCTGATAGAACTAGACATAAAATCCCACCACCAAATATGTGCCCCATAGATTTTAAGACTTCTTCCAACCAAATATTATTTAAATGAAATCAGTTCACATTTTGAATTCAACAAATGAAGATCGGGATCGGTTATAATTTTTCCTCTTCCCGGAAGCCCTATTCACGACCTTTACTTTAAGATTTCGGGATCGGATTCTCTCTTTCTGCTCGTTCTTTCAACGCGCTTGCCTCGCATATTATAGTATACTTTCGCTTTGTAATCAGTATCTTCACGGTATATAAACTACCTGCTTCTGTCCCCGGTGACTGTGCACTTAGCATCTTTGAGACCGGTTCGCTGATGTTCGAGACAGATGGGCAGGGCTAAATCAACTCAGCTCAATGTGCTGAAATTACTCTGACTTCTTATGTGAGCTACTACAGAGCTTGCTGCGCATCACTATCAACTCACATGCGCAGATGGACAACTAAGATACATACATAAAGCAATACGTCTCTGTTTCTGTTCTATATCAAAACGACTACGCTAATAATAATATAGTGTGTGTGGTGATAGGAACATTTAGCGCTCTGAAACTCAATTGGCAGACCCTCACCTCTACGAGTCTCACAATATCCAGGACTTATTAAGGTAGATTACCCCGGCCATACTTGAAAATTCATTTAATCTTGCAGTTAGGCGATTCAAATAGCTTGACGGAAAACTGGATCGAGATAAACATCTGATAATGTAGATAATTAAAAATGTGAGACGAAAGAGAACAAAACTACCAATGGTATTGGCGCAATAACCTGTCAATTCACAAAATTCAGCCGCAATTTAAAGAGAATCACCAAAACAGCTAAAACGGTCTCATCAGAACTGTACTAATACTAATAATAATTGTGAAATTCTTCTGCAAGATTCAACTTCAAAATTTTGAGAAATCAGTGGAAATTTCTGGATTTGTGTTCACAAAGAGAGCATACAGATGTTGCATATACGTTTAGATAAAGATTAGCCATAAAATACAAGTGTGTTTAAATCAAATGAAAGTACAATCAATTTTCAGACTGGAACTATTCCACAAAAATTCTTTAATTGGTGTCATTTGTTCCCAACCGAATCGCTGAACTTCAAGAACACTCAAATACCACTTAGAAATATGTACCATCAGAAAAAAACCAACCAGACGTAGTTTCACACGGATGCCGTGCATCAGAGTCAAAGACAAATGTTTGGTTGAAATTTACACTTTTCAAAGCACAATTACTAAGATCGGCCAAAACGAAAGGACACGCCAACAATGTAAATTGAAGTTCGTTCAAAGTCAAATCTTAGTAGCAAACCCGCTTTTAACTAAAGGGTGTTTTTTTTTCGACGTATAGATCTTTAAGTTGGCATTACTTTTCAAGATGACGACCGATTTAATAGATGTCAAGTTATTTATTTTCAGTTTTGTTTGGCAATTTGCCATGAGTAAACTCACGCCTGAAGAACGGTTGCAAATTGTGAAGTTTCATTTCGAAAATAGTGGTTCTGCATGGAATACGTATAGCGCACTAAATCCATTTTTTATTTTTTAGCGATGAAGCGCGCTTCAGGTTGAATGGCTACATCAACAAACATAACTCACGCATTTAAAGTGAAGTTAATCCTCAAGAGTCGAAACACCATAACATCCAGAAAACTGTCTCTTTGGTGCGGTTTATGGGCCGGTGGAATCATTGGTCCGTACTTCTTCAAAATCGATGATGGCCAGTACGTTACAGTCAATGGTGGTGAATTGTACAATCATGATGTCCAGGAGCTGTGGTTCCAACAAGACAGCGCAACATGTTACACTGCTCGTGCCACAATCAATTTATTGAAGTCACGTTTGGTGACGGCCTAATTTCACGTTTTGCACCTGTGAATTGGCCTCCTAGTTGGTCTATACGGATATGCGAAGACAACATTCGCCGTGTTACTGCCGATATTCGGAAATAAATGTTGGAAAATGTCATCGAAAATTGGACGTCCAGATTGGACTATATCCGAGCCGAGATGTGTGTGCATGCATCTGTGAGTTGATAGTGATGCGCAGTAGGCTCTGTATGGGAACTAGCTCATATGAAAATAACAAGTCAGTGTAATTTATTAACTAAAACATAGATTTATTATTCATGGAATATCTTCCATATTGCAAAAATATTGTAAATCTAGTAGAATCACACACACTGCAGTTTATAGTTTGTATGAATTCGGGTAGGAGGTGATAATAATCGTTTTGTTTCTCTCGTATGTACTGGGTAATCATGGTCTGTACGATTAGCGCGTTCAGTGCTGTTTTGAATAGGCTTATATGGTGTAGTGTATTGGAATCGATTCCAGCTCGGTGGCAGAGGTCTTCGAAAGATAGACTGGTAAATGGCGTTCCATTACCGCACACCAGTGCGATATCAAATGATCTCGGAAACTTTTTCTAGGGCGGTAGTATTAAATTCGCAAAGATGTATTACATCCAGCCATCGTCTGTAGGCATTTAGAATTCCACCTCGGCAGAAGGCCAACGAAGTTAATGCAAACTATGCTGAATAGCTCCTTGGCTTAGGGGAAAACATCTCTCCGGACAATTTCGTTTATTTCATTTTGTATTTTTGGCATTGAAGGCAGGTGCAGCACTCGATTTTGGGTTCTGGCTGTTCTTCTAATTGACGTTTGATTTTTATCCACCAAAGGCTGGCGGGACAATGCGTTGGTTGCTACGTTTAATTTGCCTCTGCAGTAATGGATGTTGGACTCGTGCCGTTGTAATTTGAGGGCGCAACGAGTGTCTGATGGTTTGTTTTTACTTAAATCGATATTCTTCCAAATAACAACGCATCTTGTATATCGCCCAAGGAAACTCTTTCAACAAGAAACTCTTCGTTGCTTTGGACACTGTGGAAGCACAAAGTGGCCAGATTCGCCACAGTACCGGCAAACACTTTGTGTGATTATGGATAGGATAGCTTGATTCCCCTCCCCACAATGAATACGTGGGTTACTTTGTAAAGTGAGGGATTCTTAACAGTCTAAGAAGTTTTTAACCCGCAAGGTCTCGTAGTTGACAATCATTTGGGTTAATTCTTGGAAATACATTCGGCGAATGTGTAATTCGTACTCAGGATGTAGGTTATCGTAAACACGTTCTCGATGTGAAGAATAATTGAGCTAATTATTCTTATCATGATAGATCGAACAGATATGGTTTAAAAGGCTTAAAGATAAGGTTTAATAGTAAAAAAAATTACAGAAATCCTTGTTCAAAATTTTCCAAGATGCATCTAGTAGATCACTAGTTTGCAACCATCTTTCAGCACGCCTAGCGAATACAAATCATATCATTCTTGTTAATATCTCTAAGTTGATACGATAGGTAGTAATACCCTATTTTCTCTACTATACTAATGTGACTAATGTTTTGTGATTCGCTAGTTGGAAACATCCATTGCAGTCGATCTAACAGTCTGAGGTATTTCATGAGATATGAAAACTGGGGCAATGGGAAAATTACAGCGTTGAAGTAGAGCGTTAGCGTGGTTTGTCGCCCAAGTTTTTGCTGCTTGCCCATACTGAGTCTCCAGTTCAATTAAAGGCGATAGCATCTCGGATTTATAATCTTTTCTAGGGCAATGTTGAAAAATCAACTGCTCCTCGACTGTACCGCCAGATGTTAATTCTAATTTGGCAAAAAAGTTTCTAGCTGGGGTTTATTCCGATAAGTGATACATTTTACTTCAACACAGCTAGAAACGAAAGATTAATTGAGGGTGCCGAAATGGTACTTAAGAGCTGCCAGATAAAAAAATATGGCGGAGTAGTAGGTTTCAATGGCTAGAAGAGAAGTGGATCCAGTTTCTCTAGTGCATCCAGTTTCTCTCTCAAATATATGTTGATCGTGATGCGGTACACTGTTGTTGTCTGAGTCCACTGCTACTGGAGTTCACTTCTGCAAATGCTTACTGCTGATTTATATACAGTACTTGGTTTCAAATATCCTAGTTGCTGCTCGATATGTACACTGTTGGGTATATTCTTATTAATCCTGGCCCACTGCTGGTTGACATCCTATGCTTGGCTAATTAGGGTAGACTCTCTTTTGATGATCACTGCTTGGAGGCTTAAGGAAGACTGTCTCTTTCTCAGTGCTGTATCTCCTCTCTATCTGCAGGATGTGAATGGCATTGGACAAGACACCAAGCTCGTCAACCAATTGTAACAAACCACTTGACTAAATTTTGACCATAACCTGCGATCCAGCATGGAAGAAAGAGCTCGTTCGAACGGGATTCTGGTAGTATCCTGTGCTGTGGGCTTTCGACTGAAGTATCGTATGTGAACGACACTGTTGGAAATTCCTCTCGGGTACATATTTTATTACTTATGTATATCTATTTTTTATCCTTTGTGTCTCTGATGGTACGCTCTGTCGAGGTGTAGTATATTCACACACATAAATATATAATCATTTACCTCGACCTGTAACCCTTGCTTCAAAATTATACATAGATATATACTTACATATGTATAATTGAATGCATGTACATATGTATATATATATTTGCGTTTCATACTACGTGTATACATAAGTAGTACGAACATGCAACGCCACCCTGAGAACGCTGAGCTTGCAATTTACTCACTTCAAGAATGAGTGACCTAAATGTGTGAGTATACTCTCGCTCAATCTCATTGCAGCTGCCATACAAAAAAGCAGCATAAGCGTATACATACATGGATCATCAGGTTAAGAATGATTTACTTAATAAAATAAAGATTAATTCAACATACAGCACAGTCGTGCTAGACTATTCATTTTTACTACATGGGGATCGTGACAGCGGTTGGGTTGTGTTATATTGTGTTCACTTGTGCCTGGAGGCACACAAATAATGCCAATAATTAAATATATATATATATATATATATATATATACATATATGCATAAATATACATATATATAATTAAATATATTGCATATGCAAAAATATATATATGTCGCATCACTATTTTTTTAATTTACTCATTAATTAATCGTAATAACTGTACCATCTCTATTGTAACGATTAGAAGAAAAGAGACGCATTAAGTTACATGTGTAATGTCTTTTTATCCTTTTCCTACAGATGTCTTCTGTCTCAAGATGTCATGTGATTTTCTTGCGAGCCCAACAGATATAGCTGTTCTACGTAGCCTCGGCCTGACAATGGAATAGAATAAGATAACCATAGTGCTAAGTTCAGATGCTTGCCAATACGGTGTGTATGTATTGGTCTGTCAGATTGGAGAAAGAAAAATTGCTAGTCACTTTGGATTGAACTGTGAAACTGGAAGGTAATAAAAAAATGTCTTGGCCGAGGAAACGTAAGGCACGCGATTTGGATTATAACATGGAAACTGCGCGAGATGACACCCGATTAACGACATATACATATGCATACCAAGGCACAACTAATATAAATATGTATATACGAGGTGTATTCAAAAAGTATCGCGAATTTTGTGTATTTTCGAAAATCATTTATTTATTCGTGAATATCTATTTTGTCCCCTTAATAATATTCCTTATTCACCGTTTTACTTTGTGGCATGAACTCATGATACACCACGCCCCTGCAATCGAAGAAAACTGTAAGCAAAACTTTCACATTCGACCGAACTTGGGGTGCTTTTTTCTTTCTTGGCTTGTGCGGCATTGAGATGATTGAGCTTTGGTTTCCACGTCATAACCATAAACCCACGATTCGTCACCAGTTATGACCCTCTGGAGCAAATTCGGGTCGTCGCGGACAGTTCTAACATCTCATACAGGTTCTTTGTTCCATTTTTTTGAATAGGTAAAAATCGATGACGAACCAAAACACGTGCAAGCAAAGCAGCTGTGAACAATTAACAGAACATTCAAAATGGCTAAACTTGTCAGCATAAGTGAGAGACATATGTACCAACATAACGCCACAAAAAAATAGAAATTCGAATATACGTAACCCGCGAAAATTCAAAATACTTTTGAACATAACTAAAAATACACACACACAAATATTTCAATGAGTCAGAGGGAAGACATTACACCCTCAATACAGAGGGACGCCGCCACGCTACAAGAGCACTTGGAGCACTGAGGATAGAGGACTATATTGCTAGAAGAAAGTCCAAGCCTAAGAAACAGCACAGAAGTGGAGGACAACGCATCAAACTACTCAGTCAAAGGATACTGAACATCGAACTGGAGAAGACCGCAACAACAGAAGAGGACCGACAACACTACACAGAGCGTAAACAAGCGGAAGAGCAGGAACTAGCTAGAATAGCAACGCAATCGGGTCGCTAATAACCATAAACCTTGATTGCCTTTAGCAATAAATCCTACCTCAAACAATTGCGTTTTAACGCCGTTTGGAAATACTAACATCTGATAATCTTTTATAACTAACAATGTGGTTGGAGATTTTTTTATTTTATTTAATAATATGAATTGTACATTGAAATGTAAGCCAACCACATCATCTAATAATAACCTTTCCATGTCTCTATCACACAGTGTTTGGCAGTAGAGTAAGCTATTTTTCCCCCTCTGTTTTGCCGATCACGTAACATTCATTAAGGGGCAATGAAATCCAATGGCTTAGCCTCAATAGAGCTTCAAACAGGCAAATATATAATTCCACACAATGTTCATCTGGTACAATCAAAATTGCCAAAACCAAGTAATGGTATATTCGGCAATGATTTTATTAAGAAACTTAACTGCCAGATTGATTGCAACACCACCGAAGATTGGTTTATAATTAGACCAAATAATTTATAATTCCCAATTTATGTACCAATAACATACACAGCTGGTAATACTTTGATATTTCTACCAGAAAGAGCCCAAGTTATTCGTCAAGTCGAGCTTATATCGAATGAAGCTAACGTATTGATCCCAAATCAGGAAATTCAACCTGGTATTTTTGTTGCAAATACAATAGCAACACCAAAAAATACATCCGTTTACTGAACACAACTAATATCAGCCAGATAATAAATATAAATAATTTATGATGTAGTTTCGACTGCTCGCAATGAAAGGGAAAATGTTGTCATGGCTCAATTAACTAAAAATTTCCGGCCCAATTCAAATCAAAATTATCAGAACTGTGCACCAAGTAACGTTTTCGGGCTTCAAGCTGAAGCGAACACAAGAAATTTTATAAGCAAAAATTGACATTGAAAGATAATGAACCTGTCTATATAAAAGATGATCGAAGCCCACATAGCCCAAAAAAACGAATAGAAAAACAAGTGGGGAAACTGATCCGTAACAAAATAGTCGACCGTCGGTCTCTGAATATAATAGACCTCTGCTACTTGTGCCAAAGAAATGATAACAAGGCTCCGAAGAGAAAAAGTGGAGATTAGTAATTGAGTATCATTAAATTAATAAAAAATTATTGTCCGACAAATTTCCAATCCCTAGGATTTAGGATATATTAGACCAACTAGGTCGGGCAAAATATTTTTCACGTCTCGACTTAATGTCAGGTTTCCATCAAATCGAACTCGAAGAAAGTTCAAAGAGTATACCGCCATTTTCGCTTCACTTGATTTGGTTTAAAAATATCGAAAAATGATGACTACAGCATTCCTTTATATGGATGATTTAATAGTAATTGGTTTGTTGAGGAACGATCTGCACACCGATATAAGTGTCATCCCGAAGCTCATCTTTCCATCACTGACATACACATATAATATTCATCTAATTATCTTTATATATGTAAGCTACACACATATACACACATACACATATAGTATCTAAGTTGCCGCTGCATCGGCTCATATTCATAAGAATTGTGAAATCAAATATTTAGTAACATAAAGGCAAGCAACTGACCAAGAACTCGCGTATTCTCATCATTTAATATACAGTCCACTGTTCTTGTGCTACATTCACCAACATATTGTTTGGTCATTCGAACCGGATCTTTGGAAAGTTCGTCTTGTGCTGTGTTATTCGGAAGTAATTGTTTGCAATGGAACAATTAAAGGCATTGGTAAAGAGTCGCGGGAGACTCAAGGCCAACATCACACGTATTTTGGATTGGGCTGAACAATTTGAGCCAACAACAACATCGGAGATCACCTCACGGATGGAACTACTCCAGTCCGTATGGAAGGAGTTCAACAGATTGGGAGATTCCATAGCTGTGCTCGACAATGTGGATGGGTATGTGGATCCAGAAAGTGACAACGCTACATACGAAGAAAAATATCTAAAGGCATACTCATTACTTTTGGAGAAAAATGGGTATCTTCAACCAAGTACATCATCAGGCATTGGGAATGGCGCCAACGGGCTGCATTCAACCAACGACGCAATAATTACTTTGCTACAACAACAACAACAACTATTTGAGACATTAGCTGCAAATCAACAACACACTCCAGACATGTCGATGCTCGCTAGCAGCATGGCGGCAAATTCCAATTCGGCAGTTAATTCCAATTCGGCGGTTAATTCTAATTCGGCGATTCCAATTCAGAGCGAATTGCCAAAAATTCAAATTAAAAGGTTTTCTGGCAACTACACAGAGTGGCCAGCTTTTCAGGATATTTATGAAAGCACTATTCATAACAAGCAGTACTTATCCAACACTCAGAAATTTCATCACTTAAAAACACTACTCGTTGACGAAGCTGCAAATTTAGTGCGTCACTTGGCAATCACTGAAACGGCTTACAACACTGCATGGGAGCGTCTTAAAGAAAGATATAATCGACCACGGCACATCGTGAATTCGTTTTTGGAAAAATTTATGAAATTACCAACGACAACCAAAATTGATGTATCAATTCTACGTAAGGTGTCAGACGGTACAAACGAGATTGTTCGCGGTTTGGATGCGATCAATCAATCAGGACGTGACTGCTGGATTATATACTTGGTGCTGGAGAAACTTGACGCTGACACGCGGCGCAGGTGGATAGAGCGCAGTATAAGCAATGAGACGCCCACACTCGAGGTATTTTTCAAATTTTTAGATGAACGTTGCGAGGAATTAGAACTCAGTAAACGTGAAACGGCGGCTGGAGGGAGATTACCACCGCCAAGCAATGCAGACAAAAGGGCTACACAATCGATGGTTGCAGTTGAAGGGATCAATTGCACCAAATGCCATTCTCCAGAACATAATCTGGGTGGCTGTCAACAATTCCTGAATATGTCTTGTGCGCAAAGGCGTACCTTTGTGAAGGAGAAATCGTTATGTTTCAATTGCTTGAAACAAGGTCATATGGTCAGCAAGTGTAAATCCAAATACACATGTAAACAATGCCAAGGTCATCATCATTCACTCATACATAGTCAAGTTTATTCACAGGCTTCAAGAAATGCTACTCCAACAGAAGGAAACGATCAGCGTAACTCCATAGCTCACTTTTCTATGCCAAAGTCGAGTCACATTATACAAGAGGATGGAACATCAACAACCGTTTGCCAGCAATCCACAGCGCAATCTTTTCAGTGTGAAGGAATCATCAAAAGCACTTTGCCCACTGCAGTGGTTTATGTAAAAAATGCAAAGGGAGACTACGTATTATGCCGTCTCTTATTGGACACTGGGTCAGAAATTTCATATATTTCGGAAAGTTGCATTCACGCTGTTGGATTGGTACGTTCACCAGCACGCATTCTGGTTACAGGAATATCGTCAGTCAAGGCTGATACCACAAGAGGAGTCAGTAAGCTTCATATAAAGTCACGTGTTTCGGATCATCATTTGACTGTCTATGCTCATGTGCTTGGCAGAATCACATCGTCGTTGGAAAGGCAAAACATTGACACATCTGCGTTAGAGAATTTTGCTGGTCTTCAATTGGCTGACTCTCACTTCACAGATAATACACCAATCGACATTCTGTTAGGAAGCGATCATGTTTGGTCTGCACTCACAGGCAACAAGATGAATGACAACAAGGGCAATCTTATTGCCATTTCCTCAATTTTCGGATGGGTTATAACGTCAATTAGGACACCCCATACAACCAACTTATTGTCACTCACCACAACAATCGACATTAACACTTCACTCCAGAAGTTTTGGGAGTTGGAAAACATTAATTGCATTACCAACCCTGACGAACAAGTAGAAAAGCACTTTCTCACTACTCACACTCGAGATGACAATGGGAAGTATATGGTAGAACTTCCATTCAACACTACAAATCTGGATTTTGGAGATACTCTACAAGGAGCTCTCAAACGTTTCAAATCAGTAGAACGACGTTTACAACAAAACGAGAATTTGCGGGAACAATACATCAACTTTATGAAGGAATACTCTGATTTGGGGCATATGCGAGAATTGCCACCAGACGAAATTAATACGGGGCAGTGCTTCTATCTGCCACATCATCCTGTGTTGTGTCGGAAACTTAGAGTAGTTTTTGATGGGTCGTGTGGCGACGCTAATGGTAAGGCTCTTAACGACACTCTATTTGCAGGCCCTAGCATTCAACGCGATCTATTTGCCGTATGCCTACGCTCAGGATATAAAAATATGTATTCTCAGCGGACATAGTCAAAATGTTCCGCCAAATATGGGTCAACGAGAAACACCGCAATTTTCAAAGAATCGTTTGGAGAGAAGATCCATCCGATCAAATCAAACACTATCAGTTGTGCACCGTCACTTACGGAACTTCAAGCGCACCATTTCTGGCTGTTCGCGTACTCGAGCAATTGGCAGCAGATCATCAACAGGAATTTCCGAACGCTGCAAAAATCTTATTGGAAGATTTTTATGTCGACGACGTCCTCACTGAGTCAAACAATGAAGATGAATTACTGCATAATCGAAACGAACTCATACAACTAATGGCCTGTGCTAATTTAGAGCTCGGAAAATGGGTATCAAATGCTACTTGCATACCAACTGATGATCCATCTGCACAATCATTACCAGTAAAGGTTCTTGGAATTTACTGGCACCCTGGAAACGATACGCTATCATACAATGTGGGTCTATCAGCAAATCCTAGCTGTACGAAGAGACAAGTCTTATCCGATGTGTCACGAATTTTTGATCCTCTTGGACTTCTATCACCCATTGTGGTTCAATTCAAAATTCTGTTTCAACAACTTTGGCTTCTCAACTCGGATTGGGATGATCAACTACCTGATAAACTGGCGAATAATTGGCTAAAATGGCGAAAAGATTTGGAAAACCTTCAACAATTCCAAATTTCACGTTTGGTTGTCAACGACGCGGACAACATTGAACTACACGGATTCTCTGATGCATCTACTAAGGCATACGCTGCTGTGGTGTACAGCAGAGTAACAAAAGAAGATGGTTCGATTTCTACATCGATCGTGGCTGCTAAGACAAGGGTGGCACCACTTAAACAGCAATCTTTACCACGTCTGTAACTCTGCGGAGCACTTCTTCTAAGTAAACTACTTGGAAAAATAAAAGCTGGCTTACGACACAACACCGTTACTGCGTTTGCATGGTGCGATTCAACAATCGTACTCTCCTGGTTATCATATGCACCAACCCAACTGAAGACGTTCGTTGGGAACCGAACTTCAGAGATACTGGATACAATACCAAGGGATGCTTGGCGTCACGTGGACTCCAAGTCGAACCCAGCTGACTGTGCAACTAGAGGTCTGATGGCAGCGGAGCTTATGCATTTTCATCTTTGGTGGAATGGTCCATCATGGCTACGAGACAAGGATCAACTTATGGTAAAGTTGAACAGCTCACCAATTTGTTCATCTCTTTCAGAAGGTCGCATACAGAATGAAGTAAGAACCAGCTGTCTCTCCACATTGTTTAAATCAATTCCGGTAAATCCACTGGATGACATCATAAACCGAGTCTCATCTTGGCAGAAACTCGTACACACCGTGGGATATGTTTTGCGCTTCATAAATCGCATTAAGGCTTCAGTTAGAGACAAAACCTCGAAGTCCCTTACATTTGAGGAAATCCAAGCGGGACGCATTTTGTGTTTGCGGCGCGCGCAAACATGCTTTGAAGATGACTACAAATTGCTTCAATCAAATAAACCCCTAAAGAGCCGATCTCAACTCGCTAAACTATCTCCCATAATCGATAAGGATGGCCTACTCAGGGTTGGTGGTCGATTGCAACATTCGCAATTGCCAGCAGGGGCAAAACACCCAATTTTGCTGCCAAAATCTCATCGCATAACAACACTCATTTTGAAATATGAGCACCGAATCAATCTACATCCTGGTGTTTCATCGCTTTTTGTCATTGTTCGGCAAAAATTCTGGATATTTGGGGCACGAAATATCATACGAAAAAATCACACATGACTGTCTTGACTTGACATGACTGCCTTGCTTTCGACGGCGGCAGCATGTAACTCATCAAAGGATGGCTGATTTGCCAAGTGTTCGTATCACTCAAGCACTCCCATTTGTCCATACAGGATGCGACTATGCTGGTCCAATACTTCTTAAGGATGGCAAGGGTCGCAAGCCACGCATTAGCCAAGGCTACATATGCCTATTCGTTTGCCTTGTCACATCGGCAATACATTTGGAACTTGTCACAGATCTCACTACCGAAACGTTTTTGTCTGCGCTGCGTTGCTTCATATCTATACGTGGGAAGTCTAAGAAAATATACAGCGATAACGGCACAAACTTCATCGGTGCAAAACGCTCGCTCGATGAGATGCAAAGGCTACTTGCATCACAACAACATATGGAACTAGTTACACACACCATGGTAGATGATGGAATTGAATGGATATTTATTCCACCTCGTGCTCCCCATTGGGGAGGGAAATGGGAATCGGCGGTTCGATGCGTAAAACTGCACCTCCGCAGAGTCATCGGAAACTCCACGGTCACATTTGAGCAGATGCGAACCCTTCTTGCTCAAGTTAGCGCAGTCGTCAACTCCCGACCACTGTGCTATACTTCGGATACTGAAGTGAATTATTTATCACCAGCACATTTCCTAATTGGTCGACCTTTCACAACTATTCCAGATGCTGATCTAGGTCACATTCCCGTGGGTCGATTGGGGTACTGGCAGAGCATCCAGTCTATGTATCAAGGCTTCTGGAAAAAATGGCACCAGGAGTACCTAAGCACACTACAACAGCGTCCAAAGTGGACCACATCAACTCCTAACATTACAATCGGAGATGTTGTTCTTGTAAAGGAATCTAATACACCACCAGCCTCGTGGCATTTAGCACGAGTTTTGGAAGTCTATCCAGGAAAGGACAAGTTAGTTCGAGCGATCAGACCTAGGACTTCATCAGGAGAAATGACCAGACCGATCACCAAGGTTGTGGTGTTGCCTAGTTCAGAAACTGTGTTTCAGGGCGGGCCGGGATGTTGAGGAACGATCTGCACACCGATATAAGTGTCATCCCGAAGCTCATCTTTCCATCACTGACATACACATATAATATTCATCTAATTATCTTTATATATGTAAGCTACACACATATACACACATACACATATAGTATCTAAGTTGCCGCTGCATCGGCTCATATTCATAAGAATTGTGAAATCAAATATTTAGTAACATAAAGGCAAGCAACTGACCAAGAACTCGCGTATTCTCATCATTTAATATACAGTCCACTGTTCTTGTGCTACATTCACCAACATGGTTTTTCCGAAAACATATGCTAAAGAACCTATTCGTTGCATTCTGGAACTATTATAGACGTTTTATCAAAAACTTTGCTGACTATTCCCGGCACATAACCCGATTATGTAAAAAGAATGTTCCTGTTGAATGCACAATTGAATGCCAAAGCGCATTCCAATATCTCAAAGATAATTTAATACAGCCCACAATTTTACAATATCCTGACTTCAGCGAAGAATTTTTGCACAATAACTGATGCAAGTAAGCAAGAATAGTCTTCAACTTCCAGTAGCATATGCATATCGTTCATTCACTAAAGGTGAAAGGAATAAGAGTACAACGGAACAAGAACTAGCAGCCATTCACTGGGCAGTTACTCATTTTCGACCATATATTTATGGCAAATATTGTACAATTAAAACAGACCATAGGCCATTGACAAAGACAGATGCCCCCTTTGGAATTGCAATATCCGAATTAAAAAATTTACAAAATAAAGGCCTGAATGTCACTACTGTAGTAAATGTACCCTACAATATATAAAGTATAGAATAAATAATATATAGAGTATATGCTAAGCGCATATAGTGTCCCGAGTTATATACAATTATACAATTCAAGTGACCACCCTAACTTAACGTAAGCATTCTTGCACATAACGTAATCCGATCCGCCTATGTGCAGACGGATTACGTCTCAAGTGGTTCACGCTTGCAATGTATGCCTTCTGCGTACATATACTTTTTACTTGTATACTTAATACATAGAATAAGAATAATCGGTTGAAGCCAAACTAAAAGAGAGCAAATTGAACATTGTAAAAGAATTATTGAAAAGGGCCAGACCTTTTCTGCTGCCCTAAAATACAATAAATAAAACAATTACAAAAACTTATCAATTGAAGGTTGAAGAATCGACCTGGACCACTGGCTGACAGAGAATTCAAGGAAGGAGAAGAAAAAAAACAAACACCAAGCAGCACCCAAGTAAAGATCAAGGAAGGATTAAAATCAACAGCACCTATCCGTGGAATGGAATGGAAATAAATGGAAATAAACTGAGTGAGTGGAGAAGGGATTATGGCAAATAGAGGTGAAGTGCAGAAAAAAATAAAGAAACGAATAGCACACATAAAGTGGCTATTATACGCAAATAAAGCACCACCACCCTGTGAAACTGCGCAAAAATTACAAGAATAACTTGACTTCTTAAAGTCAAGTCAACTGCCAAGGAAACCAAAGGAGTGCTCTGAAGACTGCGGAACAAAAACTGGTACGATAACCGGCACCTGTACCGCCTGAGCCCATAGGCCCCCAACATCAGCAGCAGAGACGACGAGCGTAAAAGGCAGCCTTTTACGCCTTCGAGGGAGCATCAGCGTGCCAACCGGCGACGACCAGCTGATGCTACTAAAAACTGAGAGGATGAATTACAAATAAGATAAAACTAAGATACAAATTTTGAATGTTAAAATTTTGTAAAATTGAGTGGATCCTTATCTGCCCAATATATGTATGTATGTATAGCCCGTATACGGTATACGAAAAAATAGGTAGACTTTTGTAAAACTCAGAAAATTAACTAGAAAAAAAAAACAAAGAAAAAAAATCAAATTAAAACCTAATAATTCACATAAATTCAAAAACAAAATATATATTGAATTTTTTTAATTGAAAACATACTACATATGTATGTTTAATAATAGAATAAGCAAATTTGATGATAGATATAATACACCCAGAATGGGATTAATTGATTCAAAATCAGTGGATTCCACTTAACCAAATCGAATGAGCAAATACTGATTTGCAATTAAAAAATATATTGTTATTAATAATTGTCATAACTATGTGAGCATATATTCTTTACAAAGCATATTTGCTACACAATAAGTATATAGCTAAAAGAGCCTTAAGCCAAGCTAACGATTTGTACAAGATCTAAGAAATACATACATGCGCTCAATGTAACAATATGTCATAACTATATATTTAAAAAAAAAATTCTTTTTCTTTAATAACAAAAAACTTAATATGATTAGAAAATTTAATTTCTCTGCATAAGCTGATGAATTTACAATATATTCATTGCAATGAAATTTTCATTAAATTTTTGTTACTTTTCTCTTCAAAATAACATTTTATTTTACTACCACTTGAAACAAAAAAATAAATAAAAAATATTACTATATATACACCCCCTTACTAGATATAGAAACAGTAGCATTAGTATGTGTTTCAGGCAGAATTGAACTCACATTACGGAATGGAGTCAACTAGCAAACAAAATAAACATACACAAAGCTAGTTTTGAGATGTCATATAAATGCGTTAATAAGAGTATGATATAAAAAATACCAACGCAAATAATGCATGTCAATAATATGTATATAATATGACTTACTATATATATATATAAGTCAATACAACATAGATTGACAGTAGATCATATTAAACTATGCAATAAAATACCACAATCTTTAAATAAAAAGTTAAAGAATTTCCATAAGAAGAAATATAGATTTAAAAGTCCCAGAAAATCTAGAATTACTGGTTGAGTTCGACAAATGTCAAATTTTAGATTTAAACGAATCCAAATTAGAATCGAGCACAGACTCAGACAGTGACATAGAAATACCGGTGATACAAAATCGACAGATAGTCACAGAATAGAATCCCAATTTAAGCAAAAACATGCATCAAGTAGATTTTCTTAATTTTGCCACATCTCTGATCCCAGAATTTGATGGAAAGGCTGAAAATCTACAAAGCTTCATTGACGCGTTATGTCTAATAGACTCCCTAACAGACACACACTAGGCAATAGCCATAAATCTAATAAAAATCAAATTAAAAGGTCATGCTCGAAACCTTATTAGCAACGAACAGACAATTGTTTCGATAATCACACAATTGAAAAGTCTGTAAAAGGAAAATCAGTAGAAGTTATTTTTGCCAAACTCCTTAATTTGCAACAGAAGAGCAAAACAGCCAATCAGTACACCCAAGAGGTGGAAAATTTGTGAAATCTCTAGAAGGAGCCTACATAAATGATGGTTAATCATTAGATTTGGCATACAAATACAGTACATCGCAAGCTGTAAAGGCAATGACACAAAACTGCGCTATTGATAAGGTAAAACTTATTATACAGGCGGGCACATTCAGTAATATGAATGATGCCATTGCTAAATTTGTCAGCAGTTGCACAGAGGCAACTGGTCAAGCTAACTCTGTCTTACATTTTAGGCAGACAGCAGGCAATTATAATAATGCAGGCCGGAGTAATAACCGAGAAAGAGGCTATTACCAAAACAATAACAATAGAGGCCACAACAATAATCGCGGAGGTTATAGGCGACAAGGTCAGAATAAAGGAAACTATAGAAGCCGAAATAACTATAACCAAAACCCTAATGTGAGAGTTATGCAAAATAATTCGGAAAACTCTCAAAACCCTTTAAGTACCCACCCAATAATAAATAAAATACATTCAATAAATTTTAGTCTCAATGTTTTTGTGAAATTCGTAAACAATGCCACAAAAACAATTTTAACATTTTTAATAGACACAGGTGCTGATATCTTAATTCTAAAAATTAGTTCCGATCATTTTGATACCTTTTCTCAAGACAAAACTGTAAATATTTAAGGATTAGGCCAGGGAATAATAAAATCCCAAGGCACTACTCTAATAGACCTCCAATTCAAACAATACACAATTCCACACGAATTCAACATAGTAGATACAAACTTTGCAATACCTTGTGATGGTACAATAGGCATTGATTTTATAAAAAATTCAACTGCCTTTTAGATTTAAAACCAACAGAGGACTGATTTATTATTCGACCTCGAAATCTATGTTATCCAATTTATGTTCCAATAACATACAGTTCTGGTAATAATTCTCTAATTCTACCAAAGATGAATCACATTTGAACTACGAAGTAGTGTTCACTAACAGAATTGTGCACCAGATATAGTGATGTATTCGGACTACGAACCGAACCAATCACAACAAATAACTTTTATAAATAAACATTGAGATTGAAAGACAATGAACCAGTATACATGAAAAATGATAGTAATCCTAATAATCAGGTACATGAAATTCAAGAACAAGTAATTAATCAATGACAAGGTTGTAGAACCCTCTGTATCTGAATATAATAGCCCACTTTTTTTAGTACCAAGGAAATCCCTTCAGGGATCCGAAGAAAAGAAATGGTGATTAGTAATCGACTATCGCAAAATCAACAAAAAGCTCTTGTCTGATAAATTTCCACTCCCAAGAGTTGATGATATTTTAGATCAATTGCGCCGAGCAAAATATTTCTCGTCTTGACTTAATGTCAGGATTTCATCAAATAGAACTAGAAGAAAGTTCAAGTTCTTTTCATCGAGCAATGGCTCATATCATTTCACCATCATTACCATTTGGACTAATGATAGCACTAAACTCATTCCAGAGGTTCAAGAACCTTCACAAGCATTCCTTTATATGGACGATTTAATCGTTGTTGGATGTTCAGAAAAACAAATAATAAAAAATCTACAAGACTTTTTTAAACTTTGTAGAAAATATAATCTCAAATTACATCCAGGAAGTGGCATTTCTTGGTCACAAGTGTACGGACAAAGGAATATTACCAAATAACAAGAAATATTACGTCATCATGAATTATCCAGTCCCACATGATGCGGATAGTGCAAGACGCTTTATTCAATTTGCAATTACTATAGACGCTTCATAAAAAACTTCGCCGACCATTCGCGGCACATAACAAGGTTATGTAAAAAGAATGTTTCTTTCCAATGGACAGATGAATGCCAGAAGGCATTCCAATATCCAAATGACTAGCTAATAAAACCAAATCTATTACAATATCCACATTTTAGCAAAGAATTTTGCATAATCACTGATGCAAGCAAACAAGCATGTGGAGCAGTTTTAACTCAAAACCACAATGGACTCCAAATACCAATAGCATATGCATCGAGAGCATTCACGAAAGGTGAAAGCAATAAAAGCACTACGGAACAAGAATTAGAAGCTATTCATTGGGCGATAGTAGATTTTCGATCATATATCTATGGAAAACCCTTTATAGTAAAAACTGACCACAGACCACTAACATACCTATTTTCAATGGTTAATCGAAGTTCAAAATTAACACGTATTAGACTAGAACTAGATGAATATGATTTCACAGTAGAATACTTAAAGGGAAAAGACAACTTTGTGGCAGATCGTGGATATCAATATCCGAACTAAAAGACATTCAAAATGAAGACCTGAAAATCACTACCAGGAAACAAAGTAGAGAAAATAATCTCTGGCAAGAGAACAAAAACGAAACTATGCTTAGGCAAATTCTTAATAAAGCTTCTAGGCCCAACGTACTTAAGTCATTTGCAATGATGAAGTACGAAAAGTAGTGACCTTGCACATAACAAATAATTTGTGTTTATTTAAATATGGGAAAGAAGTTATAGCAAGAATTAATATTGGCGATCTGCACACCAATGGAAATCTTGATTTAGATCAATTATTTCAAATTGGCGCCGAGTGAAAAGATATTTGAAACAATGGAAATCTTGATTTAGATCAATTATTTCAAATTGGCGCCAAGTGAAAAGATATTTGAAACTATTTCAATAGAATCTTTTAAAAAATGGGTAAAAAATAATTAAAATCATTAAGAGTACCGCTACTACAGCCGGTGACCATTATCAAAAAAGATAAAGAAGCAATAATGTCTACATATAGAGACACTATTATTGGAAAAACATGACTCGTCATGTAAAAGAGTACATATGTACATATGTAAATATCGAAAATGCCAGGAGTCGAACACGACAAAACATACTAAGACGCCATTGACTATTACCTCATATATAACCCTCATATATGCTTTTGATAAGGCAATAGTGGACACAATTGGTCCATTACCACGCATAGAAGACGGCAATGTATATGTAGTCACTTTAATATGTGATCTTACAAGATATTTAATAGCGGTTCCAGTTGCAAATAAAAACGCAACAACAATCTCGAAAGCTATATTCGAAACTTTTATTCTAAAGTATGGTCCAATGAAGACGTTAATTATGAACTAGTATACGACAAACAATTCATTTGCCAAAACATTTTAATAGCAAATATACAAAAGATACACTCCATAATATAGACGATTACGCTAAGGAGGTTAAGTTTAGATTAGAAACAGCTTATAAAAGAACTCGTATACTTTTGGAAAAAATAAAGCTAAGCAAAAAACGTATGATAGGGATACTAAAGATTTAAGCATAGAAGTAGGAGACCAAGTGTTATTAAGTAATGAAACAGGTCATAAATTAGAAGATAAATATTTAGGACCATTTGAGGTAATAGAAATAGAAGTTAATAATAACATTTTGATTAGAGATAGTAATAAGAAAGAACAAAAAGTTCACAAGGATAGATTAAAAATATATATATAAACTAAACGTTTCATGAAACAGGGTCTGATCAACCTATTAAAAGAAAATATATATATGTCGGAGACAAGTTATTTTCTCCGGTTGACTTCTCCTCTTCGCAAGACATTTTTTATTTGGAGCAGCGAGTTCCTTGTGTTCTGCTTGTCGGGTACTTCTAGACTGCCCACGCCGCCGCATTTCCCTCAGCATTACACCGGACCACACTCGATGACAGCCTCTGCTGTCATCTCTCTCAATAACAGCGTCATATGTCGTACAATTCCAATGTCACCTGCATGACTAAGCAGTCAGTGCCAAATTTGCATGACTCAGCGTTCAGTGTCAAATACTCATGACAATATTTACTGTATCACTTACTTGACAGTATTCACTGTATAGCTAACATGATAACAGTCACTGCCAAACTGTAAGCGTCAAAGACACGAGTGACCATACTAAAACTGGACGAATGGGAATCAAACAGAAAGGGACACTAATGCCCTTAAATAGAAAGAGAAGCAAGAGAACACAGGATATTAAAGGGTATGCGTGACACTCAATACCCTGATCCGTCTCCGACATGGCCATTCTGACCATTACACGTCCTCGTGTAAGCAAAGAGAACAAGAATCACACACTGGCCTTAGCCTTTTTAAGGAAACCTCTATATCCGTCATAATTCAGAATTGTCTCGTGTTTCTTTTTCAACTTAATGATCAATTTATCAATTCTCAACCCTTCCTCTCAATCATTTACTTAACACTTAGGTCCGTTCGTTTCTTCCTTTCAGTTGCTTTCACACTTATCTTTCCTTCTCTTTAACATATTTTTCTCTGTTAGCTTTATCTTGTCATTATGTTTTTCATTTATCTCTGTATTATTTCTTGGATTTACTTTATTACATCTTTCTTATTGTTATCTCTTACATTTCTGCAGTTCCTTTAGCACATTTTATCTCTTATGAAACTTTACATTAGTGTAGTTCGTTTAACGCAAATTATTTTTAAAAACTTTACATTTGTGTAGTTCGTTTAACACAAATTATTTTTAAAAACTTTACATTTGTGTAGTTTCTTTAACACATTTCATCTTTTATAAAAAAAAATTACTTCTTTGTAAATCCGTTCATACAAGTTACCTTTCTAAAACATTTTCTTTTGTGTAATTCCGTTAACACAAATTATCACGACCCCCGCCATAACACATCTGTTATGGTGCGGTCTTCAATTTCCCACTTGATATCAAACGCATCGTCCATGGTGCAGTCTGTATCATCATATAGCTCGACCCCCGCCATAACACACTTGTTATGGTGCGGTCTTCAATTTCCCACTTGGGCATCAGACGCATCTTCCATGGTGCAGTCTGTATCATAATATAGCTCGACCCCCGCCATAACACACTTGTTATAGTGCGGTCTTCAATTTCCCACTTGTGCATCAGACGCATCTTCCATGGTGCAGTCTGTATCATAATATAGCTCGACCCCCGCCATAACACACTTGTTATGGTGCGGTCTTCAATTTCCCACTTGGGCATCAGACGCATCTTCCATATTCTGTTTAGCTCTTTCTCTTAAGCTCTCTCTGTCTACCACGTCATCACCCTCTTCATTTATCGGTGATAAGCCAAAAGGTCTGGCCTTCCTACCAATTCACAGTTCTAACGGGCTAAATTTGGTGACTGGATTTGGTCTGATTTCTCCGTTACTAATTTGAAACCCGAGATATTCTATACTAGTCTTAAGGAATGAACATTTGGTTACATTGAATGAAAATCCAGCCCCACTTAATCTTCCCAGCACTGTCTGTAATCGATTTCACGCTTCTTCCTTGCTCTCAGCTACCACCAATATATCATCGATATAAACGATAGCAAAAGTGTATGCTAAAGGTCCCAATGCCTTCATAATGGCCCGTTGAAACACGGAAGGTGCATTTTTCAAACCAAAGGGCATGGTCAAAAACTCATACTGCCCCTCAGGGGTTACAAAAGCAGTTCGCTCAACAGAATCCTCATGTACTGGATATTTTACATCGCACTTGGCCTTTCTCTTCCTCGCCAAGCCTATAAAGACGCCTTTGAACTGTCTTTTGTGGATCTATTAGCCTAATTTCCAATTGCCCTGTAGAAACCCGCCTCTTGGGAATTCCGTCAATAAACCAGTCAGAGTAACGTTTTAGAATGTTCGTTAGCGCCGCTTTATCAGTCTCATTTAAATCGCTATCAGATTTAATTACATCTTCATGGAAAGGCAAACTTAAAAGTTCCACTTTCTTTGTTTTAAAAATTTGGAATCTATCAGCGTCCATTGATACGCCGAAGCCCTGGCTAAGTATTTCACGACCAATCAGCACATCATACTTTAGGAACTTACATGCAACAAAATCTCAAAGCAATATTGTTCAACCATTATATTACATAAAACTAGCTGTGAGCTGCAAATTTAATCGTTACTTATGCCATTCAACTTTACAATATTATTAATTCGTTTTCCCTTAAATTTACTAGCAGCACTTTCCTTTACCAGAGAACATCCAGCACCTGAGTCGAAACAAAATGGAATGGACTTACCGGGTAAACTTATTGTTCCAGACGGAGGAGCTACTGTGCAAATATCTACACGCTTCTCATAGACTCGTGCGCTTCCACCTGATCGGCCTTTTGGACAAGCAGTTGCATAATGTCCAATTTCCTCACACTCAAAACATTTTATATTTGACCGCTCCTTCGATGCAGACGTACTGCTCTTGTTATAATTTTTCCCAGTTTCCCAGTCCTTCCACAGTAGTTCCATTTCACTTGTGTTGGGAACTTAAATTTCTTGCGTTCCATAGTCGTTGTATACACCTCGTCGGTAGAATTGCGCTACTTGAAAGCGTATGCTTGTACTTGTTGTTGCAGCTCATTACGAGTTTTTACATTCTTAGTAAAAAACCAACGAGACAAGTTGTTGTCAATCTGCGCCATATGAGCCAACGTGACTGACACGGCGATTTCCTCCAAATGCTTGGTTTTCCATTTTGACATCAGTAGCGTGACGATGCTGCTGCCATATTCAGCGAAGCCTTCTCCAGTTTTTGGGCGACCATTCAAAATATTTAATAGAATAGCAGTTTCAACTCCAACAAAACGTTGGATAAATTGCTCTTCGAACTGCGCCCAAGTGATGCCGGCAAAGCATATTTGTGATAGCCACTGAGATGCGCAGCCTTCTAGCGCCTTGCTTAATGTTTTCACCACGCTATCACGCTATCACCGCTACCCTCCAGCACGTTCTCCGCAAAAATAAAATCTACGGCTGTACACCAGGCTGAAGCGTCCGCGCCAGTCAGTCCAATTCCAATGTCACCTGCATGACTAAGCAGTCAGTGCAAAATTTGCATGACTCAGCGTTCAGTGTCAAATACGCATGACAATATTCACTGTATCACTTACATGACAGTATTCACTGTATAGCTAACATGATAACAGTCACTGCCAAACTGTAAGCGTCAAAGACACGAGTGACCATACTAAAACTGGACGAATGGGAATCAAACTGAAAGGGACACCAATGCCCTTAAATAGAAAGAGAAGCAAGAGAACACAGGATATTAAAGGGTATGCGTGACACTCAATACCCTGATCCGTCATATATAAAAAATATATATAAAACATTTTTTTTGAACAAAGAGAAAAATTCAAAAGAGAACAAAAATGGCAAAAAAAAAAGAAATAATAACAGAATTTGTTAACGAAAAGGAAAAGAGAACTTTAATTTAAAAAAAAGAGAAAGAAAATTAAATATACCTTAAAAATATATCTTTTTAAATGACTCCAGTATATTACGTCATTTCCCTAAAAAGGGAGGCGTAGTAAATATACTCTACAATATATAGAGTATGAGCTAAACGCATATAGTGTCACGAGTTATATACAATTATACAATTCAAGTGAGCACCCTAACTTAACGTAAGCATTCTAGCGCATAACGTAATCCGATCCGCCTATGTGCAGACGGATTACGTCTCAAGTGGTTCACGCTTGCAATGTATGCCTTCTGCGTACATATACTTTTCACTTATATACTGATGAATAACAAACTACTGTGTTTGATATCTCATAAGAACTTATCCCTTATTTTAAACTTGAATGAACTTTATCAGCCACTGCTGGAACACGTCTAGATCGTTCGTTTGTGTGTTTATTACTGAAGTTGCGACGACTTAGCGACAGAACAAAATCAAGAAGCCGACTTACTGATGCCAGTGAATTTCACAATAATTTCTTATATGTACATAGGCATTTCATGTTACAAATTATAGATATGGATAGATATTATAGATATAAAGAAAAACAAAGCATTTGGTTCCTTAAAATCCCGGCGTACCATTGATTGTTTCTAGTTTGACGGAGCGTACTGCTGACTCCCACTTTCTACCCCAGTGTGGCGAATATGGGGGAATGAAATTCCATTTAATTCCCTGTTCTGCAAGAGTCCTTGAAATAATGTTGTTATGCTTATCAGAAATGTGAAGTTGTGACATTTCATCCAATGTGCGCTTCGCACCAACAAAGTTGCGACCATTGTCGCTGTACATTTCTGAGTATTTTCCACGGCGA
This sequence comes from Drosophila emarginata, assembly GCA_037075365.1. Classification (NCBI taxonomy): domain Eukaryota; kingdom Metazoa; phylum Arthropoda; class Insecta; order Diptera; family Drosophilidae; genus Drosophila; species Drosophila emarginata. The sequence goes on from JBAMCD010000250.1 coordinate 897,859, forward strand.
GCCATAAATCGTTTTAATGACGCCAAAAATGTCTCTGTGCTTAGATCAGTTGCTAACTCCAGGTGGATGGCGGAAGTAGCCATACAAACAAACAGACAAATGTAATCCTTTTCCTTACGAGCGTTTCGGCCCCTATGGATTTTAAGCACGATCGGTCCTGCGTAATCGCATCCAGTATGTTCGAATGGAATGGCTTGTCGGACACGAACAGCAGGCAAGTTCGCCATGAATTGGTTTGCAGTGTGGTGTCGCTGCCTGAAGCAGTTCAGGCATTGATGGGTGATTCGTCGCAATAGATTTCGGGCGCCAAATATCCAGTATTTTTGGCGAATGATTACAAACATTGCTGAAACTCCAGGATGAAGGTTGATGGGGTGTTCGTGCTGTAGCAGCAGGTCAACGAGCCGATGGTGTTTCGGTAAAACAATCGGATGCTTGGCATCAGCAGGCAGGCAGCAACTGCCGGTCAACATGGAAATGATTTTGAACCTGGCGAAGACAAAGTTTCTTCGCGTTAATGATTTCATTGTACGTTAGAGCCCCCAAAAGGCCTGATTTAGTTGATCTAAGACGGTGAAACAATATCTTCGTTTGCTGTCATCAATACGTTCGTTTTAAATTCGAGTTGTGCTGCTGGATCGATGATTGAGCAACAATGTTGTGATTTTCGTAGAATGACCGAATATTGTTCTTCATTGTGTAGCCAAAATGGACCCTTCTACCATAAATCGAACGTAATCAGCTCACTTGCGAGCATGCCTCGAGATGCACAATCCGCTGGATTCTCCTTTGTGCTTACATGTCTCCAAGAACTACGAGGAATGGTTTCCAAAATCTCTCCAATGCGGTTGGCAACAAAGGTTTTTAACTATGGAGCCATGAAAGAACGATGGTAGAGTCGCACCATGCATATATTTTAACCTTTTCCTGGCGTAGCCCATACCTTATTGATTGAACAAGCCGAGATAAAAGTAGAGCTCCACATAATTCACGGTGCTTTATAGGCGAGACTCTCGTCTTCGCAGCAATAAGTGACACTTCTATGCTACCATCCATGCGCGTTACTCGGTGGTAGACGACAGAAGAGTAAGCCTTTCATGAAGCATCTGAAAATTCGTGTAATTCAATATCCTCGGTGTTGTTATCAATGAAACGTGGGAACCTTAGTTTCTTCAGCATAAAGATGTCCTTCCGAAATGTTTGCCATGACTGTGCTTGTTTGTTTGAGAGTTCAGAATCCCAACCCAGATCCAGCAACCATAGTTCTTGAAGCAGGATCTTGAATCTGAAAGCACTTGTCACTTAGTGCATTTCCAATTCTCCGATAGGGAAGCATTGTACATCAATACGTCCTCTCCTGGGTGCCAATGTAGCCCAAGAACCTTTGTAGTAATAATCTCGGAAATATCAATTTCGTTGTCTTGTGTATTAGTAATTTGGTTACTATTCGATACCCATTTGCTTAGTTCCAACTGTCCTCGTACCATAAGTAATATTAGTTCCTCTTTAATGCTGATAAGTTCTTGCTCATTCATAGCCCCTGTCAGGACGTCATCAACGTAGAAGTCTTCTAGTAGGATCCTAGCCGCTTTAGGAAACTCGTGCTTGTGATCAGTTGCAAGCTGTTCCAGTACTCTGACTGCCAGAAATGGTGCACAGGCAGTTCCATATGTAACCGTACACAATTTAAAATGCTTTAATGGTGCTGTAGGTTCTTCTCTCCAGAGGATTCGTTGGAAGTCGCATTTGCTGTTGCTGGTACTGCATTTGTTGAAGAATTCCTTGACCGAACGATGCATCATTACTAGCGGCACCACACTCTTCTAGTTTTTAGCTTTCAGACGAGATATTGCAACTTCGTACTTTTCTTCATATGCATTGGTATCATTGGTTGGGTCCACATAACCCGGAATTTTCTCAAATTTCGTCCCCAAGACTGACGAACTCTTTCCATGCATTGGTCAACAACCATAGAGATGTCGGTTCACGTGGCGGATTCTCCGCGAATCTATATGCCCTGGTAATTGATGTTTCTCTTAGCTTGTGCTTTTTTCGCCAAAAAACACCCGCTCCTTCTAGGTATGTGTACAAAGGTCTCACTATCGATACCCGATATCACCCTAGTGGCGACATAGAAAAAATTGATAACTTGTATGGCGCCAATACACAATTGACGAATTGCAACAAACTACTAACAAATGAGCAATGAACAACAATGCCCAACGATCCGGCTTGAAAGACCAAATTATGATAAATAACAAACCACTGTGTTTGATATCTCATAAGAACTTATACCTTATTTTAAACTTGAATGAACTTTATCAGCCACTGCTGGAACACGTCTAGATCGTTCGTTTGTGTGTTTATTACTGAAGTTGCGACGACTTAGCGACAGAACAAAATCAAGAAGCCGACTTACTGACGCCGGTGAATTTCACAATAATTTCTTATATGTACATAGGCATTTCATGTTACAAATTATAGATATTATAGACATAAAGAAAAACAAATGATTTGGTTCCTCAACACATATGTACTTAATACATAGGATAAGAATAATCGGTTGAAGGCAAACTAAAAGAGAGCAAATTGAACATTGTAAAAGAATTATTGAAAAGGGCCAGACCTTTTCTGCTGCCCAAAAATACAATAAATAAAACAATTACAAAAACTTTTGAATTGATTTATACTACCAGGCAGCAATATAGGCTTCAAAGGTAACGCTGCACACTCTGTCGATACCAGGAGCCTGCCTTCTCGGCAAGTATTTTATAACTTCCTCAATCTCAGTCTCCCTGCACTGATCATCCATGGCGTAGTGGGTGAACCTGGCTTCCAAATGACGTGCAAAAGAATCGGCCTGCTCTTCCTCATTTTTAGCAAGCTCACCACTAGTGTATAATCCGCATCCAGTGTATAATCCATAGACGCCAGCTTCTGCTCGAAGAAATTACTTCGAATTTCTCCTAAGATATCTCGTAGTTGCTTAGCAACCCGGTTCCATGGAATTCTATCCCATGGGTCTTGGGATCGGATTGCCCTTCTTCGGAGTTTTCATTTCCGTGCCAAACGTTCCCTGGCCTCACTTGTTAATACAATACCATAGGCGGGGCCTCTATGAGTCTCTGTAGGCGTCGAGGCAACAGCAGGCATCTTAATACTCTCCGTGAAGATATCTACAGCCATCTCAATATCTTCCTCAGAATTCAATGAAATGTTCATCTGAATCGAGTTCTGCAAATGTCGCCTAAGGGCGAGCAAGTCAGTATGCTTAGTGATTAGTCCCATTGAGACATCCGTTTCAATGTTGACAACTAAGGCCAACTGATCAGAGTCCAGATCCCAGCTCTGAGTTATTGCTCGAGAGTCCGGTATACCCTTATGCACTGTAAAGTCTATACATGAAGCCGTATGACTCCGCACATATGGGTACCTGGTCGGCGATCCAGTGGTGAGAATCCTAGCGCCAGTTGCAGAAATGGCTTCCGCTGGTTCGCGCCCCCTAGGCGAGTTATAAGAATCTCCCCAGAGCCAGTGCCGGGCAACTTTAACCGATGACATTTGTTTGCGACGTGTCTCAACAACTCTTTGTGGAAAGTGACAAAGAGAGGACCTCACCAATACTGCTGCTCCGCCAATGCTGTTATTAATTCGGGATGGTTTAAAAGCTGGATAAAAGGTGTACCCATAAATTTTTACCGCCTCCTCTCGCTTAATTCTGATCTCCGTTAGTAGTAGAATGTCAACACAATTGTTGTGCGCAAAGAGCTCTATTTCTTTGGCTCTTCCTGAAATGCCATTGGCATCAAGAATTAGATAAGAATCTTAGGTGGATTCATTGCGAAGCTGGAACTTTGTTTTGAGCTTGGAGATTAAGTCTACCTCCAGCCCATTGCTTAACTGTATTGGCCAACTCAAAAACAATACTTTCAAGCTGTAACAGAGTCTGAACATCATGCTGCTGACATATTTTATGCGCTTGTTGAGCATAAAGTCGACGCTGCGCTGGACCATCACTGTGAGAGGTAGACGTAGGTTTGTTTTCGCCACTACGTCATATAAAACCCTTTCATTATCAGAAGAAACTTCAGGTGATTGAAACAGAGCCTCTCGCTGCTGCTGAGGTAGTCGTTCCTGTTGACTTATTAATAGCCTATCAACTCTCCTGCTGCGACCAGACCCCAACATTGGAAACTCCAGTAGCTCTTGGTAAAGAGTTGAAGGATAAGTACACGGTACTTTATTGCATCGGGATCGCTGATATGAAGTGTTTATTTTACACGCCTTCGGCCCCATTGATCGGCGCACAAACTCCTGGTACCATGTACATCCATTATATTTAGCCATTTGGCTTCCAGAGCAGTGGATGCAGGTAGGTTGTGCATCTAATGAAAGTGTACAATCTTTGGTGTGATGTTGTTCAGCGCATCTAGCACAGTTAGCTTGTCGATATTGGGCAATTTCAGAAGATTTTCTCATCCTTTCAATCCATATTTTTTGATGGCAGAGGGTCTTCACTTGGTAAATTTCATTGATATTGGCACATAGCTACATAGAAATATTGAGTTTCTCATCTTTATTAATCCTTGAACTCGGATAATGGATATGTATGGCAAATATTCTGACCGTTTCACCTTGGTTTGCGTCGACGATAACATTGTCCCAAGTTGTAACTAACCACCAAAAATGACCTATTTGAACTCATTAAGGTTCAAATAGGTCATTTTTGGTGGTTTTGGGATACCTTTTAGTTGATTACTATCGCTAGCTACTTCCCTATGCGAGCCATCGGCAGTATTAGTCACTTCCTGGTGCTATTTTTCCATATGATCACTGTCAGCGTCCACATCCACATTTATTGGGGCTTCTTCATCCGCGTCAAAAATGGTAAATCTATTAGTAGATATTACCTGTTTACTAGAAGTGGGGGCAAACGAGAAGCCAAATCTCGACTCCCTCGTTTCGTTTTAGAAATAGATGACACTGGCTTGACATTTTTTCTCTTGCCCAATCTCTGCTTTAACAACCAGCATTCTCTCTGCTGTAGCGCTTAATGATTTCGCACTAGTTACATTAGAGCATGTTAACATTGGGCCTTCCTGGTACTTCATGACCGAGCAGCTGAGCAGCATGACGGGGCAGCTGTACCCTTACCGTTAGAAGTGTCAGACTTTGTCAATAGCAAGACTAATGTCATGTTGAAGGATAATATTATCAGACCATCAATATCCCTTTTTAATACTCGGTTGTGAGTAGTTGATATGAAAGGAGTAGACAAACAAGAAAATAGGAAAAAGCGCCTTCAGAAAATTGAATTCCAAAGCAATCTGTGATAAATATGGGGTATTTACCTAATATTACCACAGTTCAATGAAGTCAGGATTTCACTAAATCCTTCTTGCAGAATAAGATCGGGAAAAAATCCGCATTTTCTGTAGGAAATGTGAAGTATGAATTCTGTAGACTTCCCTTTGGCTTAAACAACGTTCCTGGAATCTTTCAGCGAGCAATTGATGACGTGCTTCGTGATCGAATTGGGAAATCATGCTATGTAGATGATGTGATTATATTCTCTGAAAATATGGAGAATCACGTCTACCATATTGATTGGGTGTTACACAAATTGTATAACCCCAACATGAGGAAAAGTCTCACTTTTTCGAGGAAAAGGTTGAATATCTTGGGTTTGTGGTTTCCTGGAGCGATATTACAACTAACCCCAGCAAAGTTGAAGCAATTGATAAATTCGAACAGCCTACCAACAACCTGTTTCAAGATCATTTCTCGGCTTAGCAGGCTACTATAGGTGTTTCATAAAAGATTTTGCATCTATAACTAGACCATTAACTGACATACTTAAAGATGACCACGATAAAGCAAGTGCTGGACAGTCGAAAAAGTTCCAGTAAGCCTCGATGAAAAACAAAGATTGACTTCCAAAAAATTGAAAAACAGAGGACGTAATGATTCCATACCCCGATTACCAAAAACCATTTGATTTGACCACAGATGCTTCGTCTTCTGGCATAGGTGCTGTGCTATCACAAGACAAAGAGCCAATTACGATGAAAGTGTGTGATGCGTTGAAAAAAGACGTAGTGAATGCTATTAAGACTTTCCAATAAAACCAATATAGCGGCGCAAGAAAATGTAAAACGAATACTTCAAGATTATTTTTTCCTTAAAATGACCCACATGGTTAATGAAATAGCTGCAACTTGTAAAATTTGTAACAAAGCAAAATATGACCGACACCCACAAAAACAATATATTGGCGAAACCCCCATCTCCAATTATGTTGGAGAAATACTTCACATTGATATATTTTCCGCAGACACAAAATGTTTTTTAGCCTGCAATGATAAATTTTCTAAATTTTCCATTGTTCAATCCATAGCCTCCAGGACAATAATTGATATCGAAACTCCAATACCTGTTCATGAACTTCTAACCATCACTGAACTCGGGAACAATAAAGTCCCTTTTAAGAAACCATTTTAATGTGGAGATTGTGAATTGTCCTCCGTTACACAGTACCTCAAAGGGACAGGTAGAGCACAGCTCTCTAGCAGAAATTCCCAGAGGTTTGAAATTAGAAAAGCAATTAAATTATACAACTCACCTTATTTTCCAAGCAACAATAGAATACAAAAGACTAATATATTCGGTCGTCAATAGGAAACCAATAGACGTAATTCATACATCCCCACCGGAATTTGAAGCAGAAATAAAGAACAGAATCGCTAAAGCACAAGAACTGCTCCTACAAAGACAGAATGACAGAAGAAATAGGATTTTTCAGTTAAGCGATAAAATACTGATAAATTTAAAGAAGAGACTTGGCAACAAGATGTCACTTTTGTTTGAGGAAGTCTCGGTTGAAGCCGACCCGGTTCCTGTCAAGGAAAGGGAAGAACAAAAGGATAATATTAGATAATAGAAATCATCCTTCTAATATAATAAATATCTGCCAGGAGCATTAATATATTAGGAACAACTTTAAAGATATAACAGTGATGAAGAATTAAAATTCCAACAAAAAGAATTAGCTAACTCAATAAAAAACAGGCATTAATAAATTCAAAGGTTCAGGAGAAAATAAATAAATTAACAGTATCCGTAAATACTATCATTAAATTTGTAAAGAGAAACAGATTGAGACAGAAGAACTTTTCTAAGCTTTGCTCACTTGAAATAGTATTACAATTTCCGAACTTGAGACATTAATGTTGTCAATCATGCTTGCAAAGATTCAAATTGTGAACACAGTAGTTTTTGATTTAGAGGACTTAAATAAAAACATAAATGTTACCTATAGCTGATTTAATTGAAATGTCTTATGTAAACGTAGTAGTACATTTTATATTTCATTATTAAATATCCAAATCCTAGTTTAGTTTGTAAAGATTAACCATGTTTCCAGCTCAGCACAACGGATCAATACTACACTTTGAATAAAATAATACCAATCGTAAACCCCCCTAACACCCTGCAAGCAGCAAAACTCGACAACCTGTGCGCAGCAGCTACACTCGGAAGGCATAGCACTCTGTGATACCCGTGCCAGTAACTTACAGCTCCTGGAAATAATCGACGATGGGATCATCATCATAAATGAAGACACGGCCGTAATTCAAACAGAGGACGGCACTAATACATCGATCCATGGAACATTCCTTTTCACGTTCGATGAGGAAATACAAGTAAATGGGTCTCTATATAAAATCATAAAAAATATCGTCAAAAGATACTCAGGCTCAGCAACGTCAACCACACTAAATATTAGCGATGGATTCATCTGTTAGAAAACCTCCCAAAAAAGGAGAAACAATCGACAAGAAGTATCGCTACGCATCGTTATTAACACGTAGTGACATCGCACAAGTGAATGATTATAAATAACTTATTCTTATGTATGATTGAATGCATGTACATGCATATACATATATATAATATATATATATAATATATATACTCCAAGAATGAGTAACCTAAATGTGTAAGTATAATCTTGCTCTCTCTCTTTGTAGCTGCCATACAAAGAAGCAGCATAAGCGTATACATACATGTATCATTAGGCTAAGAATGATTTACTTATTAAAATAAAGATTCCTTCAATAAATTGCCAACCTGCAGCACAGTCGTGCTAGACTATTCATTTTTACTACATTTGCGTGATCTTGGTTATGATGAGTGTTGACGAAGTTCTCGGCAAAAAATTGTATTGCTTCAGAATCAATTCTCCAGACATACGTCCTAGTTGGTTTTTCCCTCATTCAAAAGAAAAATTCCATGAAGCTCGGAAGCTTGTATGAATATGGTTTAATTTTGCTTTCTTTCTACTTATACAATGTATTATCTTAACATTCGCAAGTTGAGCTTATAGTGACAAGAATGAAAAAAGTTGGGGATAATGTAAACAAGAGGTTAAAGCGTTGCCAGGTTATACGTTTTATATTTAAGAACCTAATTAACACACCTAACGACAATAGTTCGCTGGGGTTCTAACCGATATCCTCCCCGCGTTTTAAGATCTTATATTCACTAACAGACTAATATATAGGAAGTGGCGGTAACTTTTGAATGTGGAATGATGCCGTTTGGTGTTCCAACTTCCAGGAATGGGTGCTACTACTCGTGCTGGGATGTCCGATGCTGGTGCAATCGGTCTCGAATTAAGAATTGCTTCAATATCTGAGAAACCGTTTGCGACTCCTTATACGTTACGTGGGCCTTTGAAATGTTCTTCAGGACCACCAAATTTGCGTCTTCACTGCTGAAACAAAATTCGAAACTTTTAATGTTGCAATATAATTTGATTGTGTCGCGTGTTTTGAGGCTGCTCCTGCAAAAATGATAGATCATATTACGATTACAAGAGGATGCTTACTGTACAGTCGATCTGCAGGAAAGTTTCCTATAATTTATTAGGCTTGGTTTGTAGTGAAAATACGACTTCTTACAACCTTGAGAATCAATGCCCTTGCATTCACGAAAATTTTTCGCGCAATAGAGCAAGCAAAATTGTAATTCTTATTATGTAAATACTCAATGTAAAGTTTTGATAGTCGGTAAAATGACGCTCGGCGTTAGAAACACGACCACCAACTTTCATCACGTATACAACATTGGTATTAAATTTCGTATCTTGTAAAAAGGGTAACAACCGGCAAAAGCATGGATTTCGTGTTTGTATACTTCTGATTACATCAAGAAGTACCGGGTGTTTTTCTTAGAGGTATAGAACTTTAAGTTGCAATAAAACAGTGATGGATTATTCGATAGACATGACATGTTGCGCCAACCTGTTGGAACCACAGCTCGTGGACATCATGATTTTTCAATTCAACAATAAAAAAGTTAGGAGTCATGGCTCTATACGGATCACCATTGACTATAACGTTCTGGCCATCATCGTTTTTGAAAAAGTACGAACCAATGATTTCACCAGCCCATAAACTGCCCAATCAGTCAGTTTTTCTGGTTGTAATGATTTTTGAACATACACTTGACGATTAGCTTCACTTCAAATGTGGTAGTTTTGACGTAACCATTCAACCAAAAGTCGGTCGCCATCTTGAAAAGTAATACCTACTTAAAATACAACTTTTACTTAGCGATCGGTACACTTCGCACCATGCCACGGGAGTCTACATAGAACTCAAAATACTCGGAATGTATTTCTTGTTGAAACTTTTAGCAGTGGTCGACCTTGAGTAACTAATGCTGAAATTTCATTTTGGGCGCCTTGCTACTCTTCGGTGCACATGAGATGACCAGCCAATCCGGTGCAATCCGGCGACCTTACGGCTCTCGTCCTATCAAACAGATTTCTTGGTGAATAACCATCGCTCGTAGACATGAAAGAGCGGGGCATCGGCGTATCGCCGACTTAATGAGCTGACCGTGAAAGAATCATACCCGTTGCCTAAGATGGAAAACAGTTTGGAAGACATCAACAAAGTGCTGGACATCATGATGGAATTGCGGTCGTTTCCAGACCTTTGCTCCTACTATCGCAAATTCTTTTGCGTTTTCGCAACCATCTCTCGCCTAATGCATTAACTAACGGAGAAACTATGCCCTTTCGTATGGGATAGCCTGACTTAGCAGTCTTTCGATACGATCAAATATAGTCTCACCACGGCGCCAATCGTGGCCTTTCCCAATAATGTGGCAAATTTGTATTGAATACGGATGCATCCTATTATGGGGCAGGCGCTGTGCTTAGCCAAATACAGGATGGGGAAGAATGAGTTATCGAGGACTACAGCAAATTCTTTCAGAGTTAGCAGAACGCAACTATTGTGTTACTCAACGCAAGTTACTCTTGGTGCTCCGAGGCGTCAAGCATTTTGACCATACTTACTATTGCTGACCGCCCACGCTTCTCTGCAGTGGCTATACAATTTTCGAGAGCTGGAAGGACAGGCCTGCTGATAGCCTTTCTAAACGACCTTGTTACGATTGTAGCATATACCAACTAGATGGTAAAGATATAAAGAAAAAGTTAGCTAAAGCCAAGAAGTGGTATTACTGGATCGGTCAGAGCGCAGGCATAGCTATTTGGGGTGCCCGTTGAACCACATGTAATGTCCGCGCTTTTTGAGCGCCTATCAATTGACATATTTTTCACTAGCGCAAGAAATTAAACATTTGTAAAAAAATATTTGCCCGTCTCCTCAACAACCCATCCAAATTTCCAGTGTAGTGTTAGGGCAATCTGTAGCCCTTCCCCTGATATTCGTCACCCGCCTTGTAAGACGAATAATATGAAATTGCATAAATATGGTTAAATATATAAAATGAAAAGATTTCTTAACAACATATTTGATTATTATTAGAGAGAGATCGGATAGATGTAAACGAAGCTCGGTAAAAAGATGCTGATTTTTAAGTTTATTGTTACCGAGTTTATTTGCACTAACCATAGCTTGCAAATAACATTTGACACATTTGATAACATTTTAAAAATAGAGACTGCGATTGATCTTCTCACAATACTTATCAAAAGATCGAATGATCAAAAAACTCAACTCAAACGGTCCATTTTTCTTAGTTTGTCTTGTTGAGCAAAGGACTTTTTGCTTTATTAAACGAAAAAATGAATGAAGGTACCACAAATAACCGATGATATTGGGAACCTGATCCTTTATAATAATTCTAGGTTTGTCCACCTAAACAGTACATTTTATTTGTTTATTTAAACGATCGTGATGGTGACATAATGAAATTGTCTAATGATGTCTAAAATATTCACTTATACTAGAATTGTTTTTGTATCATTTATCCAGAAAACTCTGATGATGAGCAGACATTGAGAGTCGAACTACGACCTCTCGATCTTTCATCCGTCAGGCATCTTCACATGAAGGTTTTCGCATAGTAGGAGAATAAAGTTGTCCGCAAGACTTTAATTCCGTGAATACTTCTGTAAAAAAAGCTGGCTCTGCATTAATTTTCAACATTTTGTTGCTTAACCGGTTAACAATTAAAAGACACCTGCAAAAAAACAATAAAATACAATTTAATAATAAAATATAGTTTAAGGCATAACCTATACGGATACATATGTTAGTATTTTAAGGTTAACAGGTGCGCAATAACTTTTGGCGTTTTGTGCCAAAATTGCAAATGCTGGTAAATATAATTCTGCTCAAATTTAATACAAAATTGATTATACATATAAACATTAATTGAACTTTGTTGTCGTTATTACTTGAAACATTAAACATTGGTAAAATATGTGAAATGATTCTGTTGAATATATGTATCTTATCATTTATTCGAATATACTTTGATGTCGTAATTGTTGGGCTAATAGTATAACCACATAAAATCTTAAAAATTTATAAATTTAGAGATATGGTTTCGTCGTGTCGGTTACAAGCTGTTAGGTCAGTACTTTAATAATTTACAGTGTTGGTATCAACACAATTTGATTGTTTAGTGACATTTAATTGAATTTCATAATTCTTATACTACCAAAATTTTTTATACCTCATTGGTACGTCCTATTTCAGAATCCGGATCCTGTGTATGGTAAAATCTGTGCGAAAACAAGTTCTTCTTCTCCAGTTTAAACTATTTCGTCTCCATGGACTTTGCTAGGGGCAAAACTAAATCTCTTATTCCTGACAACTAAGGCATAAGAAGTGTCTGTTAAAAAACTAAAAACATTAAAACCCCGCACAAAGATCGTATTAGAATAACATCGTAATCAGAACAAAGAACTTCCAAGGTTCCAGATAGATTCATTTGAATAAAGAATAGAAAAAAGTTTATTTCCCCGTTTAGAATTATGTGTATCACTAAAATACCAAGCATAACTGAAAAGTAAAGTAATTGAAAAATATATATAAATATACATATATGCATTTGCATGTTTACACACAGCAATTTAAGTTATTAATCGATCAACAAAAAAAATGTTTTTAGCTCATTTCCAACATTATATCGTTTATATATATAAAAAGAAATATATATACATATGTAGGAAATGGAATAAGAGAGGGAGAAGTTGAAAGTGACGTAGAGTTTGATCAGACTGGGCGAGATCGAACAACACGCAGTGGTCGAAGCTATCCGGTCCGCTCAATGTTCGAGGAAATAAGAAGGTGACAGAAGAAATGACTCGCAACCAGACGCTCGCCTTGACAACATCGTTTATCATTTGTTTGAGTACCAAATATATATATATAAGTTTAAGTGTAAAGTCATTAAACTTTCCTTTGCTAACTTAGTTTAAATGTAAAGTCATCAAACCTGCTTTAAATTGAAATAAACCTGGAAATTATATTTTGGTCCAAACAAGACAACGAGAATCAATCAAATTCGTTGCAATATAGCTGGCATTAACCGGCAATACCTGAAGCGGCATAAGATTGGGCAAATTTCACAACATTTTGCTTCAAAGACGACAAAGTTGAGCATCGCCAAGACCAGCAAAGACGACAAGATATATCGTGCTGCAATACAGCAGACAAAGGGAAGGTAGAGCTGAGAAGTTTTGGCGCCGTCAGAGGGAAATCACTGGCAACGGTGAGAGGCAACCGTTCGAGAGGCAACGGTGAGAAACAACCGTTCAAGAGGCAACTGTTCGAGAGGCAACGGTGAGAGGCAACCGTTAGAGAGGCAACTGTTCGAGAAGCAACTCACTGGCAACGCTTAGTGGTGGCGTTTGTGGCATCACTCACTGGCAACGCATAGAGGTGGCGTTTGTGACATCACTGAGGACAAAATTTTGATCATTTGAAGGATTTGACAAAAGCAATCAGAAGAAGGAAGGAAGTCAACAGGCAAACTATAGTTGGAAGGGTGAGCTGTAATATTTGATTTAAGTGACCTAATCAACGAGAGAGAAAGTGGAGCTACAGTCGTGATCGATTGTTTGGAGTGAACGAGAGCGGCATAGAGCCCAACATTTAGAGTTACTTAAAATACTAACCACTAAGATATTTAACAGTAGATCTTGTGAAAAATTTTTGTAAGATGAATCGTGGCGAGATTTTGGCTTTGCGTGTTGAGGAATTGCGGTTAAAATTGAGTGAGTTCGGGCTGGAAGCTTCAGGACGTAAAAATGAACTGCAATCGCGGCTACTCGCTCATTTTGATCTTATAGATGTTGAAGAAGAGGGGGAGGCGGAGTATGTGTCTGTCAATGCGGACCCAATTGCCCGAAACATAGAAACTTCTAGATCATGGTTCACTCTCAAAGACGTAGAGGGTAGTGTCTCTGAATTTTGTGGTACAGGTGTGCTTGATGTAGCACAATGGACTAGGGAGTTAGAGGAGTGTGCCCTTACGGTGCAATGGAGTCAATTACAACTTTTTGTGTATGCTAAACAATTATTGAAAGGTGCTGCCAAGTCTTTCATACGTAGTCAGCGAGATATTTGTAGTTGGAATTCGTTGAAGGAAGCTCTAAACTTTGAATTTAAAGTTCGCGTATCAGCAGCTGAAATACATAAAAGATTGGGCAAACGACAGCTACAGAAGGGTGAAACATTCTACGAATTTTTGTACGCTTTAATGGAAGTAGCAAAATCGATAGATTTAGATAATGAAAGTCTGATCGAGTATTTTGTGGAGGGTATACCAGACTCAAGGAATAATAAAGGATTGTTATACCAAGCAAGAACCATTAGAGAACTTACGGTGCAAATAGAAGCTTATTTAAAAACTAGAGGTTCAAGCAAGTCATCAAACAAGCAATCACCAGAATCAAATTTTAATAAGCATAGCTATAATAACGCATTTAGAGGTTCAAAATCGGGAGGAGAGCGCAAATGTTTCAAATGCGGCGATACAGGTCATTTAATGAAGAACTGCGATAAGTCTGATTTTACTTGTTTCAAGTGTGGCAAACCAGGACATCGTTCATTTCAATGCGATTTAGGGAAAAAACCCAAAATAGAGAAGACGAATACCATACAAGAGAACGTAGAGGTAGATCCATCAAGCAAGTTTACTTCTTCGGGGTTGGAATTAAAACATATTACGTACAAGCTAATGACTTTCAATGGATTGGTAGATACGGGAGCAGATTTGAGTCTCATTCGTAGAAGCGTGTTCCTCAAATTCGACAATATTTCACTGACAGGAATTTCAAAGCATTTAACTGGCATAGGCGAAAGTCAAGTATTAACTTTTGGTAGTTTCAGAATTCCTGTAAAAATAGATGATATAAAAATGGAAATTGAATTCCATGTTGTTTCTGACGAAGATATGGATTTTGAGGCAATTTTAGGTAGAACCATATTAGATAACGTTGACATGGTAGTGACAAAGCGTGGTAACAAATTGATGAGCAAGACGAAAACTTGTGAATGGTAAGGTAAAGAATTATTGGTAGAAACAAAAATCTCGTGTGCTGAGTTATTAAACGAGTGTAACAGCTTTCGTATTGGTAATATAGAAGAATGGGAGAATGACCCAGAAACCGATTTGTCTCATATTAGTGTCAGTATTGCAAATGAGGTTAGAGAGTTAATCAAAAATTATAAGCCAGCTAGAAACGACCAAGCCCCAGTAGAAATGAAAATAGTATTAACAGACGAATTACCAGTGTACCAACATCCAAAACGTCTAGCCGAATCCGATCAGAAAATTGTGGATACCCAAGTACAAGAATGGTTAGATGAGAAGATAGTCAGGCCAAGCTTTTCAGAATATGCTTCACCAGTTGTGTTAGTATCCAAGAAGAATGGAAAGAAACGACTATGCTCCGATTATCGGAAACTAAATGAAAAGGTAGTGAGAGATAATTTTCCTATGCCACAGATTGACTGTGTATTAGAAAAGCTACAAGGTGCTTTCGTCTACACCACGTTAGATTTGATAAACGGTTTTCTTCATGTCCCTGTTGAGGAAAAATCATAGAAGTATACATCATTCGTAACTCAGCATGGTCAATACGAATTTCTCTATGTACCGTTTTGAATTTCATATTCACCCGCGGTATTCACGAGATTTATAGGGGCAGTTATGACAGAATTGACAACCAATGGAGATGCAGTCGTCTATATGGACGACATAATTATTCCGAGTTTAGATGAAAATAGTGGTCTGGTGAAATTGGAAAAGGTGCTAAGGGTTGCAGGAGAAAGCGGACTCAGAATAAATTGGAGCAAGTCTCAAATATTGCAGAGGAAGGTAAAATTTTTGGGATACATAATAGAGAAGGGGAGTATTAGGCCGAGTGAAGAAAAAACACAAGCAGTCTCTAGATTTCCAATTCCACACGATAAGAAAGCTATTCAGAGATTTCTAACAGCCAAACCTTTGTCGGATATTTTGCGTAAAGATTCCAAATTTGAATTTAGGGAAGTGCAGATGGTGGCCTTTGAACAATTAAAGCTTGCATTGACGAAGAACCCAGTTTTAAAGTTGTATAACCCTAGATCAGAAACGGAAATACATACGGATGCTTCAAAGCACGGCTTTGGAGGGGTATTATTGCAAAAAGATGTAGAAGATTGTCTTTTTCACCCGGTACAGTATATGAGTCGGAAGACTAAGCCATGTGAAGAAAAATAAGACTCCTATGAATTGGAGGTATTAGCAGTTCTAAATGCTTTAATGAAATGACGAGTGTGTGTGTTAGGTCTAAAATTAAAAATTGTAACCGATTGCAATGCATTCACAATGACGATGAAAAAGAAAGAGGTACCATTCGAGTGGCACGTTGGGCCATGTACCTGCAGGATTATGACTACCAGATTGAACACCGATCAGGTTCTAAAATGCGACATGTTGATGCGCTCAGCCGGGTATCTTGTTTCCTTCTTACCGATACAATTAGACACAGATTAAAAGACGCACAGTTGTTAGATGAGTGGACAAGGGTAATAAGGTGTATAGTTCAGAACAAAGGTTATGAGGATTTTTATATCGAGAACGAAATCTTGTTTAAAGATCCAAATCAAGGTCTAATTGTTGTACCAGCCCAAATGGAAACAGAAATAACACAGATTGCACATAAACAAGTCCACTTTGGAACCAAGAAGACTCAAGCTATTATTGAGAAATTGTACTATATCCCGAAACTCAAGGAGAAAGTAGTCCGTGTTGTTGAATCTTGTATTGAGTGTATCGTAGTTAACGCTAAAACTGGGAAAAGAGAAGGGTATTTGTCGCCAATCAGCAAAGGAGATAAGCCGTTGATAACTTATCACATTGATCATGTTGGACCCATGGAAGTCACCTTAAAACGATATAATCACGTTCTTGTTGTAGTTGATGGTTTTTCAAAATTTGTGTGGCTTTATCCGACACGTGATACGGGTGCAGACGAGGTAGTTAGTTGTCTAGAAGAATAAGCCATAAACTTCGGTAATCCAGTAAGAATCGTTTCAGATAGAGGAGCAGCCTTTACCTCAAACACGTTTAAAGAGTATTGCAACACACAGAATATCCAACATTTGAGGAAACGGGCAAGTCGAAAGGATGCATAATATGATCGTCCCTATGCTTTCTAAGCTAAGCCAAGAGAATGCGGGAAATTGGTATAAGTTCGTAGGCCGAGTGCAACAATTTATTAACAGTACTACTCCAAGAAGTACCAAAGTAACACCGTTCAGGATATTAACCGGATTTGAGATGCGTATTCCTGGCGATCCAGAGATAAGTAGGCTGATTCAGGATTCCTTAGTAGAAGAATTAGATTGTGATCGCGAAGAGATGAGGGAAAAAGCCCGGCAGAATATAGAAGAGATACAAAAGGAGATGAAGAGAACATTTGATAAGAAAAGGAAATTTGAAAGGAATTATAAAATAAATGAGCTAGTAGCAATCAAGCGTACTCAGTACGGCACTGGATTGAAATTGAAAGGAAAGTACTTAGGCCCTTACAAAATAGTAAAATCAAATAGACATGGTTGTTATGACGTAGAGAAAGTTGGTAACAATGAAGGTCCCTGTAAAACTTCAACTGTAGCGGAATTCATGAAGCCCTGGGCAGGATCATTCGGGGCGAATGATGAGTCAGGACAGCCGATTGTAGGAAATGGAATAAGAGAGGGAGAAGTTGAAAGTGACGTAGAGTTTGATCAGACTGGGCGAGATCGAACAACACGCAGTGGTCGAAGCTATCCGGTCCGCTCAATGTTCGAGGAAATAAGAAGGTGACAGAAGAAATGACTCGCAACCAGACGCTCGCCTTGACAACATCGTTTATCATTTGTTTGAGTACCAAATATATATATATAAGTTTAAGTGTAAAGTCATTAAACTTTCCTTTGCTAACTTAGTTTAAATGTAAAGTCATCAAACTTGCTTTAAATTGAAATAAACCTGGAAATTATATTATCAACATATATATAAAAGTTTCTTTAAGTTTTACCTAAACATGGGTGTTGGTGCCTTCCGTTAGATAAGCACACTAAACACAAACACACTATTTTATAAAACACAAACACGTTGCTGTATAAAACACAAAACACATTAAATACAAAAACACTTCCAACTGTTGACATTTGTGACCCATCATAGTTATAAGTAATCTCGGGTAACCTTCTCATAATCGTTATTGGCTATCAATTCATTGAGCACCCTTACTAGAGTCAGCAATAAAGACGTCGTATGCTAAGCCAGCTACTACATAATGAAAGGTGGAGCTAAAACGATCTATGCAGTTGGGACTATATAAGTAGAATGTAATTCATAGACTAACCAAAATTCATGTTTGTAAGCAACGGGTGTGCATCGCTGTGTCTTTGGCCCCCAATTAGGACAAAGTTCTCATGCTTCGAAGTCCACCCAATTCAAGTGTTGGTTGCGACGCCTATGTGGCACTAGATTATGTTCTAGGGGCAACTATATTTATAAACATTAAAACTTTAAATTAATAAAATAAAAATTTACAAAACAGTGGACATGCGAATGCGCCGATAAAGAAAATTAAAAATTAAAGAATAATTGACTGCCAAGCAATTGTTGCTCAAGCCAGAATTCTAAAAGAAGAACTGTATAGGTATGTTAAGTGCATTAGTCAAGAAAGGACAATAAAAAAAACATACTAGATATGCACGTCACAAACATAAGGTTTACATTACAGCAGGTTCGCTTTTTATTAAATAAGCATTATAATATGCTGACAGAAGGTCACCAAAGTGCAGCTAGTGCATTCTATAGTGAATTTAGGGATAAATCAATAGCAGCCCTCGCTAGACATAAAGTTACGTTCGCTACGGTATCGGATCTAGATACAACAATAGTCTTGATCGAGGATACAATGCCAACAGAAGGAAATTCGGAACCCACCATGGCAGAACAAATAGCTGTAGACAGGATATATGTAAATAACGTGGAGTCCAACTACAATATTGTACCAGCGAGAATGGAGTACCAGAGGTAAATATTACCAAAATACCCAAGTTAGTAGAGGTAATGGCCGAGATAGTCACTATACCAATTATAATAATGGCCATCAAGGAAATTTCCAAAATAATTACAATCTCAATAATAAAGGACAACGCCAATATAGCACCAATTTTAAGAGACAAAACAGATGAAACCGCAATGCTCATGTATGCCAGAGTAACTCGGGAAACATTCAGGAACCTTTAAAAAGATAAAATAAAAACCCCGTTCATACAATCAATTTCAATCTAAACAAACTGCAAACTGTGACAAACTCAATTTCTTGTTTTTCGACACAATAAAATCGGCAAAAGAAGTATTTAGTTTTCACAAAAAATAATAATCTTTTATTTCATACTCTTACTTGTTATTTCTTTTATGAACTAGTTTCACACAGAGCATCTCTACTGCGCATCACTGTTAAACACACACTCACTTACTCACACACATAAGCAACTAAGAGGCATACGAAAGCTAACGGTAATTGTACAAAAGCGGTGGCGTTGCTGCTTGGCTTCGCCTCAGCCAGCAGCGGCTATACCAAAGTATCGACGCAGGCCCTGACGTCAATCTAAGACGACGGGACTTGCCCAATACGAAGCTGCCAGAAATGGAGGGAGCTAGACACATGGCGTGACATGAACTGCGTCGTGTCAAGTTTTGATTGGCTGAGACCAACGCCAGCAGAAGAAAACGAGGCTAAGGGCACCGATCAAAGGGAAGCCCAAAAAATAAACTGAGTGACAACCAAAACGATCGCAAGTGTTTTTATAGAGCGAATGAGGATTCGGAAAGAGTGCGGTAGAAAAGTCCTAAGTAAAATATACTACAGGAGCAAGGCATAGACAGTAAACTGACTTTCCTTAGGTAACACTCCAGTAACGTAAACATGGTAGCGTAGTTTATTTAACCACGTGTCTCTATATCTATTATGAGTGTCCGGGTGAATCCCTATCTCATTCTCTAGGATAAACTTGTAATGTTACTCTATGTATTGTGTCAGAGACATAACGCTCACCACAAGCCAACGTCCGGGTGAATCCCTACTTGACTTGTTCTTCCCCTTCCCATTTTTGTGTATCTTATTCCCCTTTATGTTACTAATCTCCTCCTTGACCTTGGCGTGATCATTACAATGAGGCATAAAAATCATTATAACCCTTATTATGCCTTCCTCAATCAAATGTTTAGGTCCCGGCATTTCTTCATAAATTGTTCTGCTAAAGAAAGGCTCTGGGTAGACTGATAGTTGTACACCGGCCGAAAAAAATTCCTAACAAAACAGATAAAAACTCACATTCTTAATAAATACAGGTGCAGATATTTTACTGTTAAAAGAAGATTCAGATTGAAACGAACTATAAAATTTATATTGAAAGAGAAGGGACACTAAAATCCAATGGCCCAGTCTCAATAGAGCTACAAACAGACAAATATTTACTATCAAAATTTCCAATATCAAGTGAATCAATCTGATTGCAATCCGTCCAAAGAATAGTTTTTATTATGGGACCGAATAATTTAAACTTTCCAATTTATATACCAATAACATACAATGCTGGTAATACTTCGATATTTCTACCAGAAAGAGCCCAAGTTATTCGTCAAGTCGAGTTTATATCGAATGAAGCTAACGTATTGATCCCAAATCAGGAAATTCAACCTGGTATTTTTGTTGCAAATACAATAGCAACACCAAAAAATACATTCATCCGTTTACTGAACACAACTAATATCAGCGAGATAATAAATATAAATAATTTATGATGAAGTTTCGACTGCTCGCAATGAAAGGGAAAATGTTGTCATGGCTCAATTAACTAAAAATTTCCGGCCCAATTCAATTCAAAGTTATCAGAACTGTGCACCAAGTGACGTTTTCGGGCTTCAAGCTGAAGCGAACAGAAGAAATTTTATAAGCAAAAATTGAGATTGAAAGATAATGAACCTGTCTATATAAAAGATGATCGAAGCCCACATAGCCCAAAAAAACGAATAGAAAAACAAGTGGGGAAATTGATCCGTAACAAAATAGTCGACCGTCGGTCTCTGAATATAATAGACCTCTGCTACTTGTGCCAAAGAAATGATCACAAGGCTCCGAAGAGAAAAAGTGGAGATTAGTAATTGAGTATCATCAAATTAATAAAAAATTATTGTCCGACAAATTTCCAATCCCTAGGATTTAGGATATATTAGACCAACTAGGTCGGGCAATGTCGGGAATGTCAGGTTTCCATCAAATCGAACTCGAAGAAAGTTCAAAGAGTATACCGCCATTTTCGCTTCACTTGATTACCATTTGGTTTAAAAATAGCGAAAAATTCATTCAAGAGAATGATGACTACAGCATTCCTTTATATGGATGATTTAATAGTAATTGGTTTTTCCTAAAACATATGCTAAAGAACCTATTCGTTGCATTCTGGAACTATTATAGACGTTTTATCAAAAACTTTGCTGTCTATTTGCGGCACATAACTCGATTATGTAAAAAGAATGTTCCTGTTGAATGCACAATTGAATGCCAAAGCGCATTCCAATATTTCGAAGATAATTTAATACAGCCCACAATTTTACAATATCCTGATTTCAGCGAAGAATTTTTGCATAATAACTGATGCAAGTAAGCAAGAATAGTCTTCAACTTCCAGTAGCATATGCATATCGTTCATTCACTAAAGGTGAAAGGAATAAGAGCACAACGGAACAAGAACTAGCAGCCATTCACTGGGCAATTACTCATTTTCGACCATATATTTATGGCAAATATTGTACAATTAAAACAGACCATAAACCATTGACAAAAACAGATGCCCACTTTGGAATTGCAATATCCGACTTAAAAGATTTACAAAATAAAACCCTGAGAGTCACTACCAGGCAACAATATAGACAAAATAAATACACATGGTCTTTAATGATTCAACCCTTTCTCTAAATCTACAATAAAGATGTTTGCGAAATTCGTCTTCAAATTTATGTTGAATTGTGGGTAAGTATTTATTTCACTACTTACATTTTATTAATGTTTCTGAGCATGCGTTTGTTTTGTTCATTGGCGTAATCAGCGTCAATGTTCTGCGCGATTAATATTAATTGTCGTAATGTTTTCGACGTTTTGTTGTCCTTTTTTCCGCGTTGAAGCAGTTTTAGACTTACATTTGACCTAATTTGAAAAATGTAAAATTGAGGAATTGTAACAATTACAGTAGATACAGTTGCATACGCTTTGACCGATATAACGTTTTCCCTGTCGGAACTTAATCTCGTGTGATTTCTTTTCGAGGTATAGAACTTTGAATTGGCAATCCATTTCAAGATGGCGACTGATTTAACAGCTGTCAAGTAATTTTTTCTCAGTTTGGGTTGGCAATTCATCATAAATAGACTCACGCCTGCACAACTGTTGCAAACTGTGCAATTTTATTTCGAAAATAATGCAGCACGCAAATACTTCATAAAGATCAAAAATCGCCATCAATTTACAACAAAATTCTCTTAACATCCAGCAACAGCGAACGCAAGCTATCTCGCTCACACTTAACAGCCCATTTTGCACTGAGCTTTTCATTACAAAACGGAAATACGTTTATCTCCTGATGGCACAGCTTGTGCCACAATCAATTTATTGAAAGACACGTTTCTTGAAAGTTTCACACCTGTGAATTGGCCTTCACGATATTTTCTGTCTAGCTATGTAAAATCATTGATGTATGCGGATAAGCCACAAACGCTTGACCATTTGGAAGACAAAATTCGCCGTGTAATTGCTGATATGCGGCCTCAAATGTTAGGTCATCGAAAATTGGACGTTCTGATTAAACTACATCCGACTCATGTTTAAAATGTAATACCACAAGGTTATCTTTCGAATAAAAAAGAATCATGTCAATCGAATAATCCAAGACCATGCTTTGTTATGGTTTCTGTGCTTGCTTGTAAACAGAACAGTTACGCATGCGTGAGCATATACTTGTTGCTAGGGCCGAGTGAGAGCCATAGTGATAACCGGCAGGGAGTTGAGGGGTGACCAAATGACGCGATCGTCGTGGGTGGTCGTCAACAGAAGCCGAGAGCGTGGGAGAGTGCATGCGTGATTGTATGCGTGAGCCAGCGGCAAGTTAGATAAGCCGAAAAGATACGTGCAATGCTGAGAGTGGGAGAGCTGGGCGATTATTCGAGGGCAAGCTCCATGCGTAGGTTTTGAGAAGCATTGGGAGTAAATCAGATAGTGGCGGGAATGGAAATTAAATTCTAACTGTGCGAGGGTAAATTCACATGAAAAGATACTCGGTGGATTTAATGCAGTGTGTTGGGTATATTGTTGCTGTTATTTACTATATTTATTATTATATATTTATAGTTTTTATCATATGTTTTCTTCATTATTGTTACATTATTATTATATTTAGGGATTTAGTGGCGAAAAGCTGCAGCATCCGAAAGGGCGATTTCACCATGCATGGAAATAGCCGAGCTATGCTTCAGGGTCGATAGGGAAAGTCGACAAAAAGAAGAAAGCGATGGAAGTTTTTTGGAGGAATGGCACAAGTGCGTATAAAAGTACTGGCTGAGGCGCAGTATCGCACCACGCATCCTGATTGGGTCAAGATGCACGGCTGAGACCACAGGATTATCTAGTGTGCGAAGTGAAGTTAAGTATTATACAATTTAAGTTTATATCCAAGCGAAACAGTGTAAGAGTGAAGATATCTTTATCCAAGTTAAGGCACACCATATTGGCAAGGAACGGCAAACAGGATGCATATCCTGGGATATCCTTGCGAGATAATAAAATGTGTTTGATGCAATACAAAACAAGAATAGGAGTTATTCCTAGCACAGATTGGGAAGACTAGGAGTATTCCTAGCAGACTTGGAGTATTCCAAGCACAGTTAGGGAAGACCCGGAGTATTCCTGGCATAGTAGGGAGAGACTAGGAGTATTCCTGGCACAATTAGGGAAGACCCGTAGTAGTCCTAGCAAGTATTAGGAGAGTAGCAGTGTGTGAGGTTAGATAGATAAGATCTGGAGTATTCTCGGCAACAGTTAGGGGCCGCAACAAACACTCTTTTATCTGCCCACAAGAGTATACAGCATACGGCATCCCGAGCATGCTAGAGATACCCAATCAAGCCTACCGTCGTCCTAAAGCTGCTATTACCCTCAAGAAATTGCATACCAATAAACTTAGTTATTAAAATTATTAACTATTTTATGCCATCGAATTATGTATCTTAACAGACGCAAGTATATTTGGGGACCAAACCTAATGCTTATTTTATACTTATAGACGGCATGTATAGGAGAGTTCATGGTTGCCCAAGTGTTTTGGAGAACTCTGTTTGTTTCAGACGTTGTAAAGGCCTTTCCGGGAGTAAGAACTATGCAGTGAACATAGACAGCTCTTTTTGCCGTCAATGTCATGGTGCTTTTCCTATTATCAGCCAGCGTATTTGTTGCATTCTTAGGCGACACTTTCCAGCCGTAGCTGTCAAGTGGGCTCCAAAGGTAAGTCGCTTATCTAGAGTAATCCCTAGACATTTGGCTTTCGTCAGGTGGTCACGCCTTCCAATTGGATAGCTGGAGTGCCGCCAAAGCTTGTCTTTAGAGTGAAGCATGGATTCGAAATTTCTGAAAGTTAATTTTCAAGTTCCACCTCTTGTACCGAGCTGAAGAAGCATTTTAATACCCTTAAATCCAATCCGCTGCCTGGTAAAGTTATATATATAAATATATGAAGTTGTTTAAGTTGATATATTAAGCAATATTTTGAATTAATTTAAATAATTATAGGTTTTTTTATAAATACACATTTGTATGGTATTATGAAAAGGAAATTCATTGCTATTTGGCAAATACTATCTGTTTTTGTGCATATCTTTTGTATATTTTTAGCTTCTTCTCTATTTCTTTTGAATGTGCCTTTAAAGGGCACAAATATCTAGGTACTAACTCATGGTCAGTGTCGTTTTTTTTCTTTTAAAAAAAGCCAACGGAATTACCAAAAAAATAGTTCAATGGAACACCAACGAATATCCTAACAACTAAAGCGAACTCCAAATAATAATAACTGAATACACATCACGCATCATATCCCTACAAGAATATTATAAAATAAATATCATACCCACAACAACCAACTCCTTACAGAAAACACTACTTCATCCTATAGAGTTGTAGCATTACTAATTCACAAATCTCTACAAACACAAGAAAAAATCATAAACGATGATTTTAACGCAAATTGCGTAGAATGCATTTTCAAACAGTTACTGTTGACTTCAATAGCCTGCACAGAATCTGGAGCTGGGATGATAAATTATAGAAAAATTTATTGCTCAATCAAACTACATTCTACTAAAAGAGAAGACGATATCTATGGCACTCTAAGAGCATTTCTCAATAATAATATCCCTATTCACTTCTACGACAGCAGACCCACAATATATAACAGCCAAACCCAACTTTATCACTGACAAAGCAAACTGGGGACAATTCTCCAAAATAACAGAAGAATACTCCTTACAGATAGCAGCAAGCACAAATATACGTTAACGAAGAAGTGGCTACAATACACAAAATAATTATTCAACGACACATTACTCAAAAGAATTTCGAGCAATATTAAAAGATTTCGAGGGCTTCACTCATCTTAAATACAACACAAACATGTATTCCACCAACAAAA
The DNA here is from genome assembly GCA_037075365.1 of Drosophila emarginata. Classification (NCBI taxonomy): domain Eukaryota; kingdom Metazoa; phylum Arthropoda; class Insecta; order Diptera; family Drosophilidae; genus Drosophila; species Drosophila emarginata. The sequence goes on from JBAMCD010000250.1 coordinate 923,415, forward strand.
CAAACATGTACTCCAATAACGAACAAGAAGTTGCTGAACTTTTTTGCAAAAACCTTTCAGAGGAAGCCTCCGGCCTTAACCTAACCACCAAATAGCATTAGAAATTAGAAAAGGAAATAACCCCCATGGAGCAGCACTTAACACACTAAAAGATAACACACTTAGACTAGACAGTATTAAAATCGTAAACTGAATACACTACTATAACTACGCCCTAACTACTTGACAAATAAAAATTAAAAACGATGCATCAATAAAAATATTTCAATAATAAATACAGGCACAAAAATATCTGATTTAATTAATTTTCTGAATCCGAAGGCTTCTGATTGTTTCCCGATGTATTATGGGATACATAAACATTATCACTATTGAATTAACAATTATTATTTTGATTACTACCTCTTCTTATTGTTACGTCGAAAACAGACGGGAAATAGCGTTCGAAAATCTAATACCCATTCAAAACGAGATCATAAAAAATATCGAAAGCAATAAAGCTAAATGATTTGCGAAATAATCCCATGATCGCGGTAGCTGCTCATTATTCGACTTTCATTCGACCAATCGACACGAGCCTTTTTTTGAGCCATTAACAAATTGTGTGGGATCCAACGTAAACACATTCTCTTGACAGTCACATCCCCAGATATAAAAGGCACTTCTTGTATGAACCTATAAAACAAATTTGCCCTATTAAATGCAACATAATTCATTCGATGTTGCCGTACGTAACGAGAATGGTAATTGCGGATAAAAAAGACGAAGAATCAATTCAAAGTCAACAAATCATCAAAAAACTAGAAGGATGGGCTTACTTGTATACCCTTGCAAACTGTCCTTTTTAATTTATATATAATTTGCGAGAATCACAAAGAAGTATATAAAACCCATCAAATATAAATTTAATGTACGTCGCATGAAAAAAAATTTTTGTTATACAAAATTTTTTCGCCCCGATTATTTTTATGGCAGCTATAGCATTTAGTCGACCGATTCTGATAAAACTTAAAAGAAATATTTCCTTTTATATCAAATTGGCAAACAACAAATTTCGTGACAATCGCTTCAAAAACACACAAGTTATTGATCAAAAACTATATTTTTGACCGATCGTTCCTATGGGAGCTATATGATATAGTCAACCGATTCTAATAAAACTTTTTATATGTATTAAAGATTGTATAAAACTCACAAACACCAAATTAAGTGACAATCGATTGAAAAACAACAGAGTTATCGATGTTAAACCTTATTCCTGGCCGATCGTTCCTATGGGAGCTATATGATCTAGTCAACCGATCGCAATGATTCCAAGATATATAATGCCAGCAACATAAAGAAACCTAGGTGCGAAATTTCAGCACTTTAGCTCTAAGGGTCTCGGAGGAAATTGCGTTGATCCAGACAGACGGACGGACGGACAGACGGGCAAGACTATATCAACTCAGCTCATCATGCTTATCAAGAATATATGTACTTCACATAGTCGGAGATGCTTCCTTCTATGCGTTGCAAACTTCTGACCGAAATTTATATACCCTTTCTGCAAGGGTATAAAAATGGAGTGATCTGAAAGCTGTTCGTCAGGTGTTTCAGTAGCGAACTTCTGCTTGTATATTGAATGACCCGTTGAACGATCGGTCAAGAATAGGGTTTAACATCAGTAACTTTGTTGTTTTTTAATCGAATGTCAATTAATTTGGTGTTTGTGAGTTTTATATAATCCTCAATACATATAACAAGTTTTATCAAAATCGGTAGACTATATCATATAGCTCCCATAGGAATAATCTCTCAAAAATATAGTTTTAGATGAATAACTTGGGTGTTTTAAAAGCGATTGTCACGAAATTTGGTATTTGAAAATTTGATATACATAGAAATATATGTATTCAGCAGAATCGGTCGACTAGATGGTATAGCGGAACAATCGGACCAAAAGAAATGTTTGTATGAAATTTTCCTTTTTTTCCATTTTTTTTTAGGATTTTTTACATACTTCCTTATGATTCTGGCAAATTATATATAAATTAAAAAGGACAGTTTGCAAGGGTATACGAAATTCGGCACGGCCGAAGTTAGCAAATCTTTATAGTTTTATATTCAGTTGTGCCCCAGGATAGTCATGTGGGACCATAGCATTTCACTCTCTTTATTAACGGTCTTCTGTCTGTTACAAATCATTCTCATGGCCCTATATACGCAGCTGAAATTAAGCTTTATCTTAGTTACGAAGAAATTATATCTCCTTGTCGGTTACAATCCAACTTGGTGTCAATAGAACTTGTAAAGCTTAAATACAACCAAATGCCATGACACTTAACAGAAATACTCCGCAGTAGGTAACATATTTTCCTAATAATATGCCACTAAAGCACTTTAATGCAATGAACTATGTGGGCGTACTTATGGACTGTAAAGTAAACTATTGGTCTCAAATTTCCACTATCGTAGGTAATGCAATGGGTGTTCTTGGATTTGTAAAACAATGGTCAAAAGGGTTTGATGATCCTTACGCAAACCAAAATTTCTCTTACTTCATTGGTTCGTCTTATTTTAGAATACGCATCTTGCATATGGTCACCTTAATTTGAGTGACATAAATCAAGAATAGAATCTGTCCAAAAACAGTTTCTGGTCTTTGGTTTTTGGGGTCTGAACTGTGTTCGCAATATCAGTTTGCCATGGTACTGTAGTTGACTTCTTCTAGTTAACCTACAATCTTTTGCTAATCGTATAATAATGCTTGGCGTGATATTTATGCATAGTGATGTAGACTCTCCTATATACCGTATATTTATCGTAGCTTTCAGCAAGCCTTAATTAACTGAAATGCGGCCAATATAATGAACATTGACTATTTTCCGGCACTCTATCGAACCAAAACCAATTTCACGTTATTTACGTCCAAATGCGCTGTATATGCAATTTGTGATTCCATTAGCCACTCTTAAAACGTGGATTTACATCAAGGCCACTATACACACTATGCGGATCGGTAATAATATCACTAGGGCTCATATACATAGTAAGTGGCGATGCACAAATAAACCAACAATTTTGTTAATTGACGTAGTATTTCATTGTATTTGATTCAGTACGAGCTTAAGACGTACTATTCTAACAGCTTTTCTTTCAAGGAGTTGCGGCGTCGGCATAATGCCATCGGAAGTAACAAAAATTTTAATTTGATAAAAGTTGTTCAAAAAAGAATTGAATATTTAACATTTTCATCAAGCTAAACAATTGGACGAACTTATCATCAATAGCCTACGGGAACAACTGCGCTGACTACAAGTGCATAGTTTTCACGGCACTGGAACGGTATTTCATACTATCTACAATGTATTGATCAGGTCCTTATCTTCGTATTTACCCATTTACGCAATGTTTCGCATGACAATGAAGTGCTGCAAGCGCGACTCCCCTTCAGAGGCAATTCTCTCATATACTGATTACCAAATGACCAACATTGGGCATCAGTTAATTGATTCACATAGGCCGCATTCTGAAATTTTATTACTTAATCAAAAAAAACTTGCTCGTATTACTGGTGTATAAACGTGCTCATATAGACAATGCCATACAGGGTGTTGCATTAAATCAATATACGAAAAAATATTGAATATGAATTGTTTTCATTCTTGCAACTGTTTGGTGGTGCCAATTTTTCGCACGATAATTTAACTTCTTTCATGTTTACCTGTTTGTATTTTAAGCATTTGATAGAACTGACCTATGTCAAGAGTTTCATTAATATACAAATCACAAATAGGAATTCTTAAAAAGTAAAAATGAATTGAAACATGGAATTCAAGTAACATATACTACTTATTGATGACTTGGTCATTGAAAATTTTGAAGTGCTTTGCCTTGGCATAAACTTTTACGCATTTCCTGAACCGGGATTTATTTTATCAGCTGCTGCCCGAGTCAATTTTTTTTTGAGGCCTTTCTAGCAGAGGGCTTTGTTAAGTATTAATGTTTATATATATATAATGTTTATATGCACGCTTGGAAAGGTTTTTAGACTACAAAATCATACAGATTTATGAAAATACAATACTAAGTATATACAAGTAATACAGAGGTGAGGGTCCCAGGTTGCCCTCAATCTTTCTGCCGTTTGCAGCTCGTGTGTTACGGTTTCAACAAATTTGCTCAAAGAGCTCATGTACGGCATCCTCCGTCAGTTTCGTTTAGCTTGTACAAAACCAGTGTGTGATTAACAGAATCAAATACCTTACTGCAGTCGGTATGAATGACATTAGTATGCGAGGCATTCCTGAATCCATCGATCGATAAAGAAGTAAATTCTAAAAGGTTAGTGGTAGTAGATCTGCGTTTCATGAACCCATAATGGGTAGATGATAGTACTGAACTACAGAAGTGTTGCAATTCGAAAGTCATAATTATATAAGAGCCCTTAGGAATACCAAACAATTTGGGAATGCCCCTGTAATTTGAAGCTATGGATTTGTTACCCTTTTTGTGGAGAGAATAAAGGATTCCTTCCAAATAGGTGGCCACGTAGAAGTTTCAATGGACAAAGTAAGCAACTTAAGAATTGGGATACACAAAGTCTCAGAGTAAAATCTTGACACCAAATTTGGTTGCTCTAGCCCTTATAGTCTGAAATCTCAGTGTTCATACGGACGGACAGGCGGATATGTCTTAATCAACTTCGCTATTGATACTGATCAAGAATATATATACTTCACAGGGTCGGAAAATTTACCATCTGTTACATACATTTTAGCGACTTTAATATACCCTTTTACTCTATGGGTACAGGGTATAAAAATAACTCAAGCGAAGGCATGCACAAAAGAAACCGCACACTACACGTTGTATGTCTCAATTTTTGTGTATCTCCAATAATAAGCCGACATAAGCCATACACACATATGCAAAAGAAATACCTACTCATTTTTGCAGCTTGTGTGCACAAATATTTAATTATTTCTGTGAGGCGAGCGCTTGTACACATTTGTTCAATAGATAAAAACACCCGGGTTTCAAAATCACCCAACATTTACCCGGTGCAACTTGAGTTCCAGTGGTTGGTTACAGTTCTCTGATAAGTATAAATTTAAAAACTCTTCCAAACTTCGGTTTATTTACAAATCAAAACTCTACCCAACATCAAGAACTTTAATACTTTCACCCATTACTCTGGTGTCGTTGCCATATATGTAAATATATTCAAATTCTGCTAATTTAAATTATGTTATTTAATTTTAAAGCAATCGTTGATATTTTTATCGATCAGGGGAATACATTCGTTCGGATGATGTTTTAACTCGTCCTAAAGCATGTTAAACCAATACTAATTTTAACCGTTTTCGGGAAAACTTGCATGTGTTTTAATGCCTGTACTTTTTATAATCTTGCGCATGATCCAAAAATTTCCTTGCTGTGCTGCCATCAATAGTGTTTTCAAAAGCTACCTTGCCAGATTAATGAATAATCCCAGATCGTATGTTAAATTTGTCCCTTCATCTCCTTGCATCACTTACTTTTGAGTTTGAGAGCTAGTATTGTACAATGAACAGCTTATTTTTTGTGGCATCATTTTGTAAATTTTCTAGATATTCCCTATGTTCCGATAAGTGACATTAAAGCATTAAGGGCACGATGTAAATCTCAATGTTTCCAAAACTCTTTGTGCAGTGTGAGCCATCATACATTGAAGATTACCCATGACTAATAGAGGTGTAGAAGTGGTACGACTATAACCATTACTAAAGATTTAAATAATGTTACAACACCAACTCGCTTTTCAGTTGCACTTTATTGGCAGCTAATTATTAGCGTTTCGATTATTTATTTCTCAGAACTAGTTAGTCATTATATTGCACTTGTTAGTTAAATTTGGAATATACTGCCTTTTTGTTTTGTTGATTTTTTCTTAATGGAAAAGTTTTAAACAAGAAATACAAAACTAATAGTTTGATAGTCTGCCACTTACTTCAGCGAAATAGTGTGCGAACTAGCATGGTGTTAGTGTATTTGATAATAAAGTTAGCAACATTTTTGACTACTCTCTTCACAAAATAATATTTTTGAGAATTCCAAAAATCTGTAACTCGTAAATTTTGTTCCACTTTGATGATACAAAATTTTTCTATTGTAGAAAAGAAATAAATATATTTAATTCGATCCAATGACAAAGAAGCGATCAAGCACAGAATTGTCAGATTTGTGCTCAGCACCTATGTATCTTGAACATAGCGAATGAATCTGGTAGACAGTTCGCAGATGTTGATTCATTGGAAATTGCCATAAAGGATATCCTTAAATTATTTAAAGACCCTTTACGATTCAATACCAGATCGGATTTCGGTTAAACTCATTATTAATTAAGCTGATAATATTAAGCAACATTGTTTAAGCAATAATTTTTGAAATATTTTGTCATTATTATTTGTTTGTCATTTTTTTGGGGTTGTGTAAACAAAAAAATAATTGAAAAATAACTATGATGCTTAGTAGATTTTCTTTTGTTTAATTTATAATTCAGCACTTAACAATAAAAAAAACATTTCTTCCTGATTCAAAAACTTCAATTGATTTTCGCAAAAACAAGTGAGTCTATTCGGTTAATCGGCAGTGCACATGACATCAAACGACGCAACAAATCTCATTTTTCGATTTGGTGATCTTTTGATAGACTCTAAGAAATTATTTAAGATTAAATTAATGACTGGCAGTAGTTTTAGAATCCCAACACAACTAGCTTGCTAGAAAGATTAGTCGCCCTATCACTACTGAATATAGATGATTATATTGATGTTAGGGTGGAAATTCGTGTCACTCTAAATTTATTTTAAGAATAAAGAACCAAAAGGTACTATTAAAGATTAAATATTATTGCAAATTGCTCAGTCATAAAAAGGATAAAAAATTTGAAACTCATATATATGTACATATAAGCATGCAAAAATGCTAAAAAAATGTTTAGCACCGATTTCCCCTTCAGAAAAATTCACCTCTAATAAAATACCACTGTAGTTGTATGATCCGGATGGTTCCTATATATTCTGCTTCCATATATACTGCTTGCATCAGAAAAGTCACTGTATGTCACATAGTTGTTCGAGATTCAAATCCACAGATCTGACCAAAAATTTAAATTTAAAACTTAGAAATTTAAACAATTGTAATGAATTTATAAGAACGCATCGATGCACTCAAGAAATTACAGTCCAGTCTAATAGCAGCTTAGTTAAGACCGAGAGAGATATCGGCCTTCTATAAATTTAGACATTGGCGTAAAAAAAGCTTGTTACTTTTTTTTAAAAATAATAATTTCATATTGTTATAGTAAAGAGTTTACAAATATCTTACCTGTCCCAAAACTTTTCCTTTGAATCCTCAACAAGAAATGGCTTTAAAGGGTAACTGATTTCATTACCCATGTAAGAGTACGAAAGATACAAACAAGTAAGAACTGAAGCTTGAAGATCAGATTCCTTTGATTCCTCTCCATCGACCAGTTCCCGAACTAGCATATACACAAATACTACGTTTGCAGGATTTATAAATGCAACATCCTACAAATAAAACAATATGGTTACTTTTTAATTTTTATATTGATGCCTTGGTATTTTCGAAAACATTTTTTTACATTAAGAAAAGTTTTATATGTTCATTTGTGAAAAATTATGGATATGAAGAGCAAGTTCATTAAATAAAAAATTAAGTAATCAAGCTGAAACCAATTTTATTAATTTTGAATATTTACGCCTTTTTATACCCTGTACCCATAGGGTGAAAGGGTACATTAAAGTCGCTAAAATGTATGTAACAGGCAGAAGGAAAATTTTCTGACACTACAAAGTATATATATTCTTGATCAGTATCAATAGCGAAGTCGATTGAGACATATCCGTCTGTCCGTCCGTATGAACACCGAGATCTCAGAGACTATAAGAACTAGAGCAACCAAATTTGGTGTCAACTTCCGTCTATTGTATAAGCAGCTCAAGTTTGTTTCAAATTTTGCCACGCCCACTTCCGCCCCCGTAATTTAGAAAAAACTATAACTAGAGCTGTAATAAAGATATTATTTTGTGCACTCAAAGATATGCACCAGCTGACCAAATTTTGTCGAAATCGGACAATAATTATTTGTTAAGTGTGAGCGAGATAGCATGCGTCTCTGCTGTAAGCGATAAATTAAATGAAGCAAGCAAGTCGTCCCTGCTGATATTGAGTATACCCTGTACCAATTAAAAGTACTTCAGAAAGTCAAATACTATCAAAAACGCCATCAATTTACAACAAAATTCTCTTCGCATGCACTGCATGCCATGCAACAACAGCGAACGCATGCTAACTCGCTCAGTCTTAACAGGCCATGTTGCATTAGACGTTTCAGTATAAAACAGAAATACGTATATATCCGAAATATATTGTCCGATTTCATTTGGTCAGCAGGTGCACATTGGCTGTATTATTAAGTGTGCCAAATAACAAGGCAATACCTTTATTACAGCTCTAGTTATAGTTTTTTCCGAATTGCGGGGACGAAAGTGGGCGTGGCAAAATTTGAAACAAACTTGACCTGCGTACAAACTAGACAGATCTACAAAAATATTGCTATCTTTAGCTCTTATAGTGTCTGAGATGTACGTGTTCATACGGATGGACGGACGGACATGTCTCAATCGACTCCGCAATTGATACTGATCAAGAATATACTCTATGGGGACGGATAAATTTCCTTCTCGCTGTTACATCAATTTTGTACGCTATGGTTACAGGGCACAAAAAGAATTTCTTGATATATGTAGGTTCTCGATTCCGATACCAAATAAACTTGTCGGAATTGGAATGATTATGTTTGAAATTGTTGGACTTAAAGTCAGTGGAATAAAATCAATTTCCACTTTTTCCCTAAATATGTACATGTGGAGTTCACTTTATTAATATATATGTATTTATTATATGCTTATAAGATTAAATTTAAGCGTGTTTTCCCTGTTTTCTAACGACCAGCTGGTCAGTGCTTTGAAATGTCTTAGTTGAAATTTTATATAGTTTTGTCCATATGTTAATTTTTTTGTTTTACTGGCAAATTAACGTAAATTTTTATATTAATTGGATATATTAATAATTTATATTTTCTTTTGCCGCTTAATAGTTTATTATTTAAATAAGTAAGGGACGGATCAAGGTTTACAGTGTTCTCAAGCCAATATTGTTCCACTCAATTTCAGTTTAGACGCTTAATGATATCAAACTGGTTTTCATTCTGGTGTATCATATTTGATAGTATTCGTCAAGTGTTCTCAATGGAATTGAGTTCAAGGCTCATGACTATGTCAAGATATTCTTTTAGAGTAATAATCTCCGTATAGATGTATAGTATATCTACCACATAGCTTCCAAGTTTAATTATATGTAAATATGTATGTTTATAATTGTTTCTGCTATTAATCTAAATTTAATATTTAAATGATAGTCTCGCTCTACTTATAGGGTAGACCATATAAACTATATTAAAAATTAGAGCAAATTTTTGGCACACACACTTCCGCCAGCGCAATTTAAAAAACGAATAACTCAAGCTGTATTTAATAAAACCCATTTTATGCAACCAAAATGCACAAATTTTCCAGCTATTAATTATACCCTGTACCCATAGATTGCCACGCTATAGAATTGTAAACTATAAACTATACATAGAGCTATAAAAAACATCGCATTCTTTTTTGGCACTCAATAATAAGTATAGCCAAAATGCACAAGCTGACCAAATTTTGTCGAAGTTAAACAACAATTGTTGGAGATACAAACGACGACTTCCTCGCTTCATTTTTTCTCTAATTCCGCTCATTTTTACCCGATTTAAAAATCCTGATTGATATTCCACTTAAATGTCTATCGCAAACGATTAAATTTGCTCTTTTGTTTCTTGCTAAAAAAACATGAAATCATGTTACTTTTTATTTCAAACCAAAGACTTTTGCTTTGTTGTTTTATTTTTGATTTTTATACCCTGTACCCATAGGGTAAAAGGGTATATTAAAGTCGCTATAATGTATGTAACAGGTAGATGGAAAATTTTCCGACCCCATAAAGACTTGTTCGTTTGTCTGTCCATCCGTATGAACACGTACATCTCCAGACACTATAAGAGCTAAAGCTAGCAATATTTTTGTAGATCTTTCTAGTGTGTACGCAGGTCAAGTTTATTTATTTGTTTATCTGCTACGCTCACTTCCGCCCCCGAGATTTGGAAAAAACTATAACTTAAGGTGTAATAAAGATATCGCTTTCTTATTTGGCACACTTAATAATATATGCACTGACCAAATTTTGTCGAAATCGGAGAGTAATTATCGGAGATATACGTATTTCCGTATTGTACTGAAACGTCTAATGCAACATGGCCTGTTAAGAGTGAGCGGATAGCATGCGTTCGCTGTTACTGCATGCTAAGAGAATTTTGTAGTAAATTGATGGCGATTTTGATCGTTTTTGACTTTCTGAAGTACTTTTAATTGGTACAGGGTATACTCAATGTCGGCAGGAACGATTTGCTTGCTTCATTGGGTTTTCCCTAACTTGGTTTTGCTTTCTTTTTTATTCCTTGTACCGATATTAAAAAAGATATTTGAAAATCACCAAAATGTATGTAATAGTATGCAGAGGTAGCATTTCCGACCCCATTAAGTATTCTTCATTACTAACACAAGAACCGGAGTTCAGGAGTCGGGATACGGCACAACAAATTACTTTTGTGCTTTGGTTTTAAATAATAGCTATAGATTTGGCTTTATTGATATGCAATTGTTTGTAATGGTGATGGCGGCATCTTGATATAAACAGGATGCGTGGCTATTCCTCCAAAACTTACCACCGCTTTCTCTACTTGTCGGCTTTCTCTGCTGCTAATATTCTCTCATTTGCAATTACCAATCAAACAAATCTCTAAGTACCCTATCCACCACCTATCCACTAGGCCAAAATGTATACTCGACTCTGGTACTAAAATTTTTCATAAACTAATTAGCACAAAACTGGAGGCTGATATCTCACAGGACGGTGATCTGTCACCTATGCAATTTTGGTTTCGGTCTTAAGAGGGTAATCGACACTGCAGCCAAAGAGATCCATCCGATATCTTGTAGGATTTTTGGATACCTGTTTTTGCTCTAATGAGCACTTGGTACATGGTACCAAACAAAACTGTAAAAGTAGTAAAGTTAATTCCCAAGTGTAGGTCGAAACTCCGTTACATCCGAAAAAACAGACTGTTTGGTGAGGTTTATGGGCTGGTGGAATGACCATAGAGTTACAGTCAATGGTGATCGATTAAGAGCCATGATTACTAACTTCTTCATTCCTGAATAGAACAATCATAATGTCCAGGAGCTGTGGTTCCAACAAGACGGCGCAACATGTCACACAGCTCATTCAATTTATTGAAAGACACATTTGGTGACCGCCTAATTCTACGTTTTGGACCTGTGAATTGGCCTCTACGATCTTGTGACTTACCACCGCTAGACTTCTTTTCTGTCCAGCTATGTAAAATCATTGGTCTATGCGGATAAGTCAAAAACGCTTGACCATTTAGAAGACAACATTTGATATGTTATTGCCGATATTCGGAAACAAACGTTGGAATAAGTTTAGGAAAATCGGACTTCCGTTTGGACTATATCATAGTCATGTGGCAGAAATCATATTCAAAAAATGAAAATCATGTCAATCGAATAATCCATCATTGTTTTGTTTAAAGTTCAATACCTCTAAATGTATTTAAGAGTATTAATTTTTTCATTTTGATTAATTTACTGTAAGGTACTCGTATTATTATTGAAAATATATTTTCATGTATTCGTATTCGAAGTAATTTATGGTAATAAATTCACAATGATGTCGCAGAAAATTAAAGGGTTCAATGTCGTTTCGAATTATGTTTGGGTATAGATAACAAAAATTTTTCTCAAGATAATACAATAGTTTTGGAAAATGTTCAAAAGGGTTTAATCATCCAATAGAAGAAAGTAGCCAGTGTTGAAGATTCTTGCATTAAGTGTATTTTAGTTCAAGAAGAATATCTGTCGCCAATTAGTAAAATACCAATCGTGATGATCACCTTAGACCAACAGTGGACTTGAATCCTGGGATAGCAAGATTGGCTCTCCAACTGCAAGAGTTAGTCCACAAATCGGGAAAACAGATGCATCATGTAGACGCCGTAATGAGATGCTCAAATATTATCAAGGTCTAATAGATTTGAAAACAATTTACTTATCTGTCAACGAAAAGACTTGAAACAGCGGGAAAAAAGGAAAATATAGAATAAAGAATAGAACATAATAGAACAAATTGAGAGAGAAAAATTGAAGATGATGTCCACAGTGACGAAGAAGATGATAACGTTGAAAATGACAATGTTGACGAAGATGAAAGTTTACCACCGGGCCAAGATAGCTTTCATCTAATTTTAATCTCATTTCATCTAATTTAACATCTTTCAATCAGTGTATAATAAATCATCCACAACATGCCCAACGAGCGAAAAACAAACATTGCTGGACTAATTTAATGGGTCTCAGTTCTGGCTGTGTTTCTGTAAAAAAAATTGTTCGTACACAAGCGTTCGAAACAATTCATGGTCTAGCCAAATACTTTGAAATATTTGTTATAAATAAAATCGTCTTAGAAATCTTGCAGTGGAAAAAGGTCAAGAATTTCTATTAATTATAAAGAGAATCAATCGAAAAGCACTTTCTTCCCATCTTTTTGTTTTCTCACTTCATCGAAGTCGATCGTGTTCTTTTTGCGCTCTCACTTTTAATAATTTGCATTATTTTACCTGCTGTTAAAAAATTCTTTCGAGCTTTTATAATTAACGATCAAGTTGCACGAAAAGTATATTCGACGACCGCTAAATTTTATTTTACTCAACAACAAAAGTTGCAGCTTTGTTGTTGTGTCTACATACTTTGATTTTGTGTTTCTGATCTCTTTTACTTACATTCGCGCTCTCGCGTACGTAGTAGTGTTGTTGCTTGTGCAGTGTTTGTTCTCGCGCTATCACATTTCGTGACCGTTACTCTCGCGGTTGTATCAGCGTTTTGATGTTGTGTGCTTATCTCAACTCTACATTTTTTTCTCTTTTTTCAAGTGCATGATATTGCACCTTTAACCCTTGTGCTACCTTGTGCTTCTTAAACGCTTTTATTTTTTGCTTTTTATTGCAATTCGACCTTTACTTAAATTCTTTCCTTAAAAAAAAAAAAAATAATAATTTATTAATAATGTTGGTCTGCTCATTTAAACAGTGCCCTCATCCCCAATGTTATGCACGTTGAATGTGCTGGTTATACGGCCAGAATTAAGGATAGCATTGGAAATGGGGGGCGGCCTGAAAAGGAGTTGTGAAGCGTGTCGGGACGTTGAAATGGAAATGCGTATATTTATGAGGCGGACTAGGGAGGGATTCAAAACTTTGTCGGCTGGCTTTCTAAAGCTTCGGGAAGAGATTTCGACTCTGGAAACTTAGTTTAATAGTTATAAATTATTAAGCGAATCCCCGAATCGGAAGAAGACCATTCCTCGGCATTTCTCTCCCGATCCACCAGCATCTCTACTTTTAACGGCTCTGTCTTCAGGTAACAACCCAATAACCCCGAATTCTCAGCACCTGATATCGTTTAGTAGTCCAGTATTGGCTGCAGGTGCGAACACTATTGCCATTTCCCCTGGTAATTCTGTCCCGCACACTGATGCGATATCGGGTGTAGTGTCCGATGCGTCCGGGCAAACATCCTCTTCTAGAGATGTTCCCAATAAAATAGTAACAAGGGGGGTTCTCAAGGCGTTATCCGCCGCAGTAGCTTTAGCGCCAACATCTGTGGCTGCTGCTGCGGTTGGTGCCTCGAGTTCGCTTCTTGGCGGTATTCCACCAAAAAAGCAAATCTTTGTTTCGAGGCTAGATCCCAACACTACATCAGATGATGTCATAACCCATATCCGGGCAAAAATCGTAGAGCCTAACATCGCGGTGGAAAAGTTTAAGTTTCATATTCCCGTGACATTTCGTTTTTTAAACTTAGTGTTCCGCCAAATCTTTTTGACCAAATATGTCATAAAGATTTTTGGCCGAAACACTTAATAGTAAAGGAGCTATATACATAGAAGAAGAGGAAAAATCGGCTTCCGATTCGCTTGCCTTCCGCACCAGGTAACACCAATCCCTCCCTACCTTCAGGCACGTCAGTACCCACTGGCGGGTCAAGAAAACTAATTTTGTCCCTTGTTCTGGCCTATCAGAATGTTAGAGGACTAAAATCTAAACTTCCTAAACTCTATGTAGATGGTCTATCCTTTGACTTTCATATTTTGGCTTTTACTGAAACGTGGCTAAGGCCAGACATATCAGATGCATCCGTTTTCCCACAATATTTTCTACTTATAGATACGATCGAACATTCAAAAACGGAGGCGGAGTTTAAATTGCTGTCAACTCAGCCATTCCCTCTGAATTAGTTGCCTTCACAGCAACTCTTGACATTGAATTTGTTAGTGTCAAAATTTTTCTACAATCGTATTCTGCCTTTGTAACTTGCTCATATATTCCACCAAAATCTGAAATGGCGGTATACACCAGTCATTTAGAAACGATTCGCTCTGTATCCTCCCATCTTCCCGATGCAGATTTACTAATCATGACCCAGGTTAACCCTGTGCATAATAGAAATGGTAGATTACTAGAACTTGTATGTATGCTAGATTCTTCCGACTGCTCTGTTTCGAGAATTGGTCCTTTAGTTGTCCCCGAAGACAATTTCCATCCAACTTTGGACTTAGCCATAAACCTTCCTTTTCGATTTCCGATTACCAACTCGACATCATCAATGAGCTTATTCCTGCTACAGATTGGTCTTATCTGTATTCTTGCAAAGATTTAGACTCTGCTGTTTTACTTTTCTATAATACTATGTTTTTACTTTTTGATGCTTGTGTCCCACGTGTCACCCATGTGTCAAATGATTTCAATACAACTTATTCCTCCAAGGAGTATCACGCTAACTCTTCGTATCCTTATCAGTTGAATAGGTCTAATTGTATCTTTAATCCTGTGATCGATGAAGGCTTGCTTCTAAGCGTGCTTACTTCAGTAAAACCTGTGCACTCACCAGGTCTTAAGTTATTTACTTTGTCCATTACAACTTCTACTTTACCACCTATTTGGAAGGAATCCTTTATTATTCCTCTTCATAAAAAGGGTAACAAGTCCGTAGCATCAAATTATAGGGGTATTCCTAAAATACCGAAGGCGTTTGAGAAAATTATAACTTCTCAATTGCAACATTTCTGTAGTTCTGTACTTTCATCTACCCAACATGGGTTCATAAAACGCAGATCTACTACTACTAACCTTTTAGAGTTTACTTCTTTATCGATCGAAAGATTCAGGAATAAATCGCAATCTGATGTCATTTATACCGACTTCAGTAAGGCCTTTGATTCTGTTAATCATACACTGCTTTTGTACAAGCTGAACGAAATCAGCCTTCCACGCCTTCTGCTCAGCTGGATTCTGCAATATTTGACTGACCGTACACAAAAGGTCCTATTTAAATCCTCACTGTCTAAGACCATCAAAGTTACTTCGGGGGTACCACAGCATAGCCATCTTGGACGTTAAACTTTTCCTTAGTTTCAAAGATTCAGGTTCCCCTCGTCTGCTTCAAGCCGATCTTAATAACCTTCAGACTTGGTGTGAAATTAACTTATTAAACCTTAATATTTCGAAGTGTAATGTCATGTCGTTTTATAGATCTTCCTTTCAACTAGAAACTTATTACCTTAATAATACTCCACTTGAACGTTTAAATGAGATGAGTGATTTGGGTGTACTCATGGACCATAAATTAAGTTTCACTCGTCATTTTTCTACCTTAGTCAGCAAAGCCATGAGTGTTCTTGGTTTCGTCAAACAATGGTCGAAGAAATTCAATGATCCGTACACAACCAAAACGCTTTTTATTTCACTGACCTGTCCTATTCTGGAGTACAGATCATGTGTTTGGTCACCTCAATATGAATCACACCAAATTGGAATTGAATCCGTTCAAAAGCAATTTTTGATTTTTGCTCTTCGTGGTTTAAACTGGGATTGCAATGTTAACTTGCCATTGTATTCAAGTAGATTTCTTCTAATCAATCTCCCTTCTTTACTTAATCGTAGAGTAGTGCTTGGTACTTTGTTTATACACAAGCTTTTGAATAGGCAAATAGACTCTCCCAATTTAGTGAAACAGGTTAATCTATCTGTACCTTGTAGACTAACTAGAAATTATGTCCCTTTAACTTTAACAAGTTGCACTTCAAACTTTACTTTACATGAACCTTTCTGTATCCTTTGTTCCGATTATATTCGCCTTTATCACTTAATCGGATCTGAGTCCTCTATTCCTACTTTAAAAACTTCTATCCTTAGCTATCTAGCTCATAGTTAGTTTTAATTTTAGTTTTAACTTTAGGTATGTTTTAATTGTCTTCTGTTGTCCACGCGACTTCGTTTTTGCATGCTGTCTGCTAGGGTTCGCGCGTAACAGGCATTGTCCTGGTGTCGCATGGTCCACTTGAACGTACTGCGCATAGTACGCGTCAACGTCCAGAAAAAAAGAAAGAAAAAAAAACAAATGCTTTAAAAATATAGGCACTATATGGCATTCTTGTGTTATCAGCATCACTCAAAGATAACCATATTTAATAGTGCATACTGTGGAATGCGTTATTCAGCTTATGAGTCGTGGTAGATTCGATTTATTGGTCAATAATTCTTTCCAACCTGCCTTCAACTAACTAATGTCTTTGCACCAATCAAAAAGGTTTGTGACATTTTGTTAAATCAATGCAAAAGCATTACACTACAAGATCGCATAAACAGCTGTTGATTTTTCGTGGAAGTGCCCTTTTATAAAATGTATTCCTGATAAGACGCACAAATATGGAATAAAAATCCTCATGACGTGTGACAATGCCACAAAGTTTATGTTTAATGATATCCCATATTTTTGAAAAGAACCAAAATTTCGGATCTTCTATTGGGCTAGTATTTTGTAAAGGAGCTGTCGGAACCCATACATGTTACGTGCCAAAATATAACTTGCGACAACTGTCTTACATCTATATTACTAGCAAAAAGTTTGGTTTGGCAGCCGTATAAGCTAAATCTTGTTAGAACGATAAGAACGAACAAACGAGAAATATCGGTAAAAGTAATAAATCGCAAGCACGATAAATTGGCATTTCGCTCTTTTGCCATAATGGACTACGAGCCAAATTCAAATAAAATGGTTTATTTATTGTTCTCCAACGATTGAAAAGGTACTGTCTGTAACAAAACTGGAAAATCGCAAATTATACTTTACTACAATCAAATAAAGGTGGAGTAGATACGTTCGACCAAATATGCTCGTTGATGTCATGCTTTAGGAAAAACCACAGGTGGTCGATAGCAATCCTTTATGGAATGCTAAATATGGGTAAATATAGCATTCTATTATTCTACCAAATGAAATCAGAAACGATATCAAAAAAAGAGGAGATAACCAAAAAACATAAATGGCGTATTGTGGTGTTTGTCCTTCAGAACTTCGTGCCATCACAACGAACTGTGTGCAATAAGTGCATTAAACATCTGAGTATCCTGTAACTCTTGCGTGTAACGTGTAAAGCTACATTTTTTCTTTATAATGACAATATGAATCTAACCAATGAAACGAAGACCAAAAATTATGTTTCTTTTAGTTATAGGTGCAGATATGGGTCTTTTTGAAATGGTTTTCTGTTTTTTGTTAGTATTTTAAAGCGTATGAAAAAGAGTTAATTATTTTTATATGGATTAAGAAATAGGAAATAAAATAGTGCCAAATTCTTGACAATAAATCACGTATGGTTATCTTAACCGTTGTAAAAAATAATGTTATACTTCAAGTGTTAAGAAGAAATACGAAAAGAAAAAGTACAATAAAAACTAGAAGGATGGGCTAACTTCGGCCGTGCCGAAGTTCGTATACCCTTGCAAATTGTCTTTTTGATTTATATATAATTTGCCAGAATCATAGGGAAGTATATAAAACCCATCAAATATAAATCCGATGTCCGTGTCATAAAAAAAAAAATTAAAACAAATTTTTTTCCCAGATTGTTCCTATGACAGCTATAGCATATTGTCGACCGATTCTGCTGAAACTTAAAATATATATTTGTTTCTATATAAAATTGTCAAATAACAAAAGTTGTGACGATTGCTTCAAAAACACCCAAGTTATTGATCAAAAACTATAATTTTGACCGATCGTTCCTATGGGAGCTATATGATATAGTCTACCGATTCTGATAAAATTTGGTATATCTTTTGAGGATTATATAAAACTCACAAACACCAAATTTAGTGACATTCGATTGAAAAACAACTGAGTTATTGATGTTAAACCTTATTCCTGACCGATCGTTCCTATGGCAGCTATATGATATAGTCATCCGATCGGTGCGAAATTTCAGCTCTGTAGCTTCAAGGGTCTCGGAGGAGATTGCGTTGATCCAGACAGACGGACAGACGGACAGACGGACAGTCGGACAGTCGGACAGTCGGACAGTCGGACAGTCGGACAGTCGGACAGTCGGACAGACGGACGGACGGACAGACGGACAAGGCTATATTAACTCAGCTCATCATGCTGATCAAGAATATATATACTTTATATAGTCGGAGATGCTTCCTTCTATGCGTTGCAAACTTCTGACCAAAATTAATATACACTTTTGCAAGTGTATAATTACTATTGTACCAGAAGAATGGTTATAGATCAGAAGATTTATAATTATCGGGATGACCGACTTATAGGCTTGCTCTCTCGTACCTCTCACGAGCTCGCTCTCTCACTGAGAGGTAACTCGAAGGGCTAAGTGAAAGTCAGTGTCAGCAACACCTGCCATTCTAGATGACCAAAAGAAGCAAACAAAGTCAGTTTTTGTGAAGAAAAAAAAAAATAAATAAACAAAGTTGCAAGAGTTTAGAAAAAGTTAAAAGGATCAGATAAGCCTGGTAATAACACTAACACAAACGCAAATAATCGCAAAACCAATAGTATATTCATATTATATATATATTGCAAACAACAACATGCAATTAATTGAAATTAGATATATGACGCACAGCGCAACATGGAAAATTAGTTAGTTCCAAGTTAAAATTCGCTTAAATTTTTTACCACCATGACCTTCCGGTATCCAATTAAATGATTTTTCATTACATAATATTGACAGCTTCGCCCAATTATTTTCATCATATTTTTTAAATTAATATTTATAAATTATTAAGTATTGATAGTCAATCAGTATATATTTAATTAAAGTATACTTAAATTAACTTTATTTGCTTATTAGTTAGGAAAAAATATGAAGCTTATATGGAGAATCAAATAGGGTAGATGATTATCATTGTTATTATATTATAAGTTGCTCAAATTATTTGCTTATTAGTTAGAAAAATATGAAGGTTATGTGGAGAAGCAAATGGGGTGAATGAGTATTATTTACCAATAGATTGTGATCACATAGTCTAGAAGGACTGCGCATCAGATCAAGAAAATACGTAATATATGAAGTTATTTGATTTATTGATATACATACATATGGATATATTTCATTTATTAATATAGTTATGCAATATGATATATATATATATATATATATATATATATAAATAATATATATATATATATTTATATATATATGAATATAGTTATATATTCACTCCCGTCTATATCAAACATCATACCCTATACTGTGTAAAAGTTCTATGCATTAAAAAATGTCATGCACATTAAGTGTGCTGGCTACACAGCCAAGGTAAGATATAATTTAGAGCAAAAAGGGGTCTCAAATGGGGATGTGCCGATAGGTTGAAAATGAGATGAGGGTATTTATGAGGCAGACAGGGATAGATTAAATTATAATGAGTTCAATGCTGTGGAGACAGAATTTAGTATTTATAAGCTGCTGAACGAGTCCCCAAACCGGAAAAAAAACTAGTGTACGTAATTTGTCCCAGCTTCTGCCCGTATTTAACTTAGTCTCGCTCGCGGTGTCAGATTCACGATCTCTGGGCACAAATCCTCCGCAGCTAATATCGTTTACAACCCCCATCCCGCATGGTGGCCGTAAGGATGAGGCGATTTCCGTTTCTCCAGGAAATGGTCTCTCCTTGCAGACGAATGTAGCTGTATTGTATTGTGTGTATCAAGTATTGTTATTGCCGATAGTCGTCCAGTTAGAGGCACACTTACGGACAGTCAAGGCGACTCAATTGCGACAACTAGAGACGCCATTGATTTAAGGCCTGGCTCCCGTAGGCCTCTGACTGGAGTTCCACCAAAGAAACATATCTTTGTTTCCAGACTTGATCCCGAACATTCGTCGGATGATGTCTTAGCATATATTAAGACAAAAGTTCAAGTCTCCAAAATAGTGGTGGAAAAATTCAAGTTCAATTATTCAAGGGAGATATCTTCCTTTAAAATAGGTGTCCCGGTCGAACTGTTTGACTGCATTTGTAGTAACAGTTTTTGGCCGGATCACATCTTAGTAAAAGAATACACGGCCAAAAAGAAAACTCACAGGTCAGTCAAGCTTTCCATCCATCCCAATTCCTTGCCTTCTGGAACGCCAGCATCTGCTGGTGTCCAAAAAAACTAGTTTCGTCCCTTTTTCTGGCCTATCAGAATGTAAGAGGACTTAAATCTAAGCTTCCTAGACTATATGTAGATAGTTTAGCAGTTGACTTAAAAATTTTAGTGTTTACAGAGACATGGCTTAAACCTTATATTAACGATGCATCCGTTCTTTCTTCAAAATTTTCAATTTATAGGTGTGATCGGACTTCTCGTGTAGGCGAAGGAGTTTTGATTGCGGTGGACTCTGCCTTATATTCTGACCAGATTCATCTACCTGATAATCAGGAAATTGAGTTTGTCAGTGTCAAGGTTGGACTTAAATCCTTCTCGGTCTACATCACTTGTTCTTATATCCCGCCACAATCCGATACGACAGTAAATATTAAACGTTCAGAATTTATTCGAAACTTTTTTCGTTGCTTTCTAATAGCGATATATTAATTGTCTTCGGTGATTTTAATTTACCTGAAATAGCATGGTCCACTTCTGACGAGTCTGGTCTGCTGCTCCCTTGTACTTCACATTTGTTTAGCTCAAATAAATCCAGTGCGTAATAAAAATGAAAGATCTTTGGATCTGATATTTGTGTTCGATTCTACCAACTAAGCAGTCTCTAGAATTGACCCTCTATTTTTGCCAGAAGACAACATTCAACCCACTTTGGTATTAACTCTTGATCTGCCGTTTCGTGCACCGATTGCTAGTGCCCTGTGCCGGAACTTTCGTAAAACTAACTTTGTTAAACTAAATAATCTTATTTTTTCAACAGATTGGTCCTCCTACATATGTTCAGACATGAATCTTGCTTTGAATCTTTCATTGTTTTTAATTCTCTCGATTCTCTTCTTTAGGTTTTTGTTCTACTGAGGACCCCAGTGTTGTCACAGACCTCCCTATTATAGAAAGTATAAGAAATCGGGTCGTTTTCCAGACTTTGCTCTATACGCAGTTGCTCGTTCTAACTTTATGATGCTTAATGCACAATGCTATAAAAATTACCTTCAGCGTTGTAAAATAAGAGCTTTCCCGCGAGCTGAAGCAGTTTTATAATTTTGTCAATAATAAACGTAAGACTTCTATCCACCCATCTTGTTTATCTTTTGAAAATAACACAGCCGACTCTGATCAAGCAATTGCTGATCTGTTTGCTGATTTTTCAACATCTACTTACTCGTCAGTAGAATATCGAACAAATCTTCCGTATCATTATCAGTTAAGAAAATCTAATTGTATCTGTATTCCCTTGATCGACGAAAGACCGCTCCATAGCGTGCTTAATGTACTCTCCTGGTCCTGATGGTATACCTGGATGTGTACTAAGGTTTTGTGACGCGGTATTATGTAAGCCAATTCAAAAGCTTTTTCTATTGTTCGTTAAATCTTCAACTTTTCCATCCATTTGGAAGGAATCCTATATAATTCCTCTCCATAAAACTGGTAGGAAATCCGAAGCATTTAATTATAGGGGTATTTCTAAATTGTCCGCTATTCCTAAAGCTTTTGAAAAGTTAATTACTTCTCAACTGCAACATTTTTGTAGTTCTATAATTTCACCATCGCAGCATGGATTTGTGAAACGTAGATCTACAACCACTAAACTTTTAGAATTTACATCATTGATGATGAAAGGTTTTCGGAATGCAAGGTAAACTGATGTCATATATACTGATTTCAGAAAGGCTTTTGATTCTGTTAATCATACGCTACTTATCCTTAAATTAAATAACATTGGCTTCCCTAGCCCTTTAGTTTCCTGGATTCGGGAATATCTGACAGGCAGAACACAGAAGGTTCTTTTCAAATCTTTATATTCTAGGTCCATAAATGTGACTTCGGGAGTGCCCCAGGGCAGTCATCTGGGAGCATTGCTTTTTACTCTCTTTATCAATGATCTTCCGTCTGTTATAAATCATTCTCATGTCCTTATGTACGCAGATGATGTTAAGCTTTGTCTTAGTTACAAAGATATTATCTCTCCCTGTCGGTTACAATCTGATCTTCAAAATTTTCAGTCGTGGTGTCAAAATAATTTGTTAAGTTTAAATCCAACCAAATGCAAGGTCATGACTTTTTACAGAAATAATCCGCAGTTGGTAACTTTTTTTCTTAATGATATCCCACTAAAACGTTTTCATGAGGTGAACGATTTGGGCATCCTTATGGACAGTAAATTAACCTTTAAATCTCATATATCCACTACCGTAGGTAAAGCTATGAGTGCTCTGGGGTTTCCTAAACGATGGTCAAAAGAGATTGATGACCCTTATATAACCAAAATTCTTTTTACTTTATTGGTTCGTCCTATTTTAGAATACGGTTCTTGCATATGGTCTCCCCTATATGAGTCGCACAAATCAAGAATAGAATCTGTTCAAAAACAGTTCCTACTCTCTGCTCTCCGTGGTCTGAACTGGGATCGCAATGTTAATCTGCCATCGTTCTCTAGTAAACTTCTTCTTGTTATCCTACCATCTCTTACCAATCGTAGAATAATGATTGGAGTGATTTTTATGCACAAGCTCCTTAATGGTGATACAGACTCTCCTGAGCTATTGAACCTAGTAAATCTGTCGCAATCTATTGCGTCTAAAAATCTAATACAAAATAATTGTAGTAATTCAAACCGAAATCGAATTCAAAATTTGTATAACAATCAATTTAGACATAAAAGAACGAAATAATTTGACCAGAACAGATATAACTATATAGACGATCACTAAAACAGACAATTATATAATCAATTTGGACAGCAGCTATACCAGGGACGACAAGGAAACCCCCCAAATCAAGAAATAAATAGAGAAACTATAGTGCAAACCAATCAGCCAACTAAAAGACATACAGAAGGAAGTAGTGGACACCAGCGAATGGACACAAATGAAAATTTTTAAGTGAGTGCCTTTTCAGAAAACAGTACTTAACTATTCAATTTAATTGAAAGAATACAAATGCCTAATAGATACCGGATACAAGAGTGCAATCAATAGAGGATGGATCATCTAAACAATGAAGAGAGAAAACAAATTAAGCAAATATTAACAGAATTTAGTGACATACAATATTATGAAGGAGAAAAACTTACATTCACAAATGAATTTAAGCATAAGATCCGAACTATTCATGAGGATCCAATTTATGAAATGCTTCAACAGGGCATTATCAGAGAAAATTGTTCGCCGTACTGCAGTCCTCTTTGGATTGTACCAAAAAAAGATGATGCTTGGAAGAAATTCAGAATTGTGATAGGCTACAGATCACTAAACGAAATCACTATAAGTGATAAATTTCCAATTCCTAATATGGAAGAAATACTTGAAAATCTTGGTAGATGTCAATATTTCACTACCATTGATTTGGCTCGACAAAAGGAAATAGAGTTTTCGGGTCACATTATTAATACAGAACGTATTAAGCCGAACCAAAAAAAATTATTTCGATTGTGTGCATTTGAATGAAAATGTATACCTGGATTCGCTCAGCCCCTCACCGTGATTCTGATCTTGCCTATCCAAATTTTAAAAAAGAGTTCAAAGTTACCACAGATGTAAGTAATGTCGCTCTCGGAGCTGTTCTATCCCAAGATGGTAAGCTCATAGTCGCTAGTCGAACTCTAAACAGCCACGAGGAAAACTATAGTACGATAGGAAAGTAGTTATTAGCAATCGTTTGCGCAACCAATATTTCAGATCATATCTATGTGCAATACTGTATATTCTAAGTTTGCTTCCCTTATAGAAGTTAAAGCCGAGATTAGCTAAAAACCAAACGCGCTTTGATCAAAATATTTATTGACATGGGTAAGCCGCAACTCATGAAAGTAGATAAAGACTTCCTTTCATGAGTCTATCAATCCATGAATGGCTTAAAAAGGGAAATATTGATATTCAAGTAACTACAAGTAAAAATAGAGTAGCTGATGTAGAATATTGAGACATTAAACGAAAAATTCCGCATTATAAATACAAGCAACAATACAGTAGAAACAATTTTGTACATTTAAAATCATAAAATGATGCAATCATCAATTGGAGAACCCCCTGCATTGATATTTCTTTATTCAGGAAAACCGTCATTTAATCCACGAACTAAGAAGATAAATAAAATAAATAAATTAAATGGAAAACGGGGAGAGTTTGAAGTCGTTACTAAATTCAGAAAAATACCAGAGGCAAAATTTAAAACATTTTAAAGAAGTAAATTCAAGAAAAAAAAGAAATCAAAATAAATATGTGACCTAATTAAACTAAGAATCTAACGTAAAACTTGAAAACAAACATAATAAAATTAAGAATACTATTTATTAAAAACATTGTATACCACGAAAAAAAGAAACCAAATATTTCGAAATAACTATGAAAAATTTGAAAGACACAAAAACATAATATTAAGACATTGTCGGGACGCCAATTTTTTTTAGGATGGGCGAGTTACATATTCAATCCTGTCTATATCAAACATCATACTCTTTAGTACCCTATATTGTGTAAAAGCTCCATGCTTTAGCATATACATAACAACAACAACAACTAACACCTTATTTTTTGTCACTTACGCCCACATGTCCAGCTTAATAAAATAAAAGAATAAAAAAAAAAATATTGAAGTATACATATGTATGTAAAAGAGGGTCACACTAAAAGACGATCGATGTGGCATCACAAGTACGGACAGTACGGGGATTGTGACAGCAGCAAGAAAGCGATTAAGATGTGAGATAGGAAATGAATAAATCAGTGGAATTAATTTAGTTGAAGTCGTCGATGAAGTTGAAGTCGTCGATCAAAGTTGGAGTCGTCGATTAAGTTGGAGTCGTCGATTTAGTTGGAGTCGCTGATAGTCTACTGTCTATAGTTGCCTGAAGTCCAGAAGTGGTGAAATTCAATCTTTTTATACTCACATATCACATATTATTTAAACCTTACATTTGGGGGCTCAACCCGGTCATACAATTGCCAAAATCTTAACCTTAGATTTCCACGCCGAAAAGTTGTGAAATTTGTTGGAATTATTACATCATCCACAGAAAGCGTTTACGAAAGTATGAGCGAAGAAGAAATAACCGAGGGAGCGCCTGGCTATACTGAAGCTGAAGTAGTGGAAGATAGAAAGAGACCTCAGTATATCGGCGTTCTTATGCGCGCACGTAAACAGCATGAAATGGAATGCGAAGTCGGCATAAGAAAAGAGGACAGAGCGAATGCAGAAAAGGAGAGTGGAAGATCAAGATCACAACCAAATCGCGTCAATGGAGGATATTAATAACCGAAGTCTGCAGCAGATAATACAGCTATTGACACTTAAATTCAAGCAGATGAAGTCAATCAAAGGGTTAGGACTGAACCTCAAATGAATATATGTTGGTCATGAAAAGTATAGCAGTACAAGGACAGATTGAGGAAGAGTCCATTATTGGATATATAGTGGATGGGTATTCCGAACGAGTACAAGTTTGGCATGTATAGCTGCAAATCACTTCCGGAGCTGAAAGAGATACTTGAAGTCTATGAACGTAAATATGTGATTGGCAGACAAACGAAACAACTCAGTAGTGGCAAGAAAACCGTGTCGGGTTCCAGTAAGATGACTCGTTGCTACAATTTTGGATCAACTGAACATTTGCGAAAAGATTGCAGTGTAGGCACGAAATGCTTCAAGTGCGACGGTGTGGGACATATATCGAAGGATTGTCCAGAAACAACGAAATACGTAAAAGTTGTGAAATGCTCAAAACGATTCTAGGTCGTCGTTTTAAATGAAACCAAAATTGCTTGCCTAGTGGACTCTGGTTCTGACGTCTCGATAGTACGCCATTCTATAGTGAAGAAGCTGAGTAACATATGTTTGGAAAAAAGCTATATAGTTCTGCGAGAATTGGGGAATTTCAAGACACAGCCGCTGAGTACATTTATGGGTACCGTAAACGTCGATGGAATAGAGGTTCAGCAGAAGTTTACTATAGTTCCTGACTTCAACAAGGAAAACGATGTACTCCTTGGCTTTGATTTTGCATCACGATTTCGTGTCACGTTGGATGAAGATGAACTCACGTTCACCTCATCAGCGCAGACGAACAGCGCTGGAATAAATGCGCTAAGTATGTACAACATAGTCGAGGTCGAGAATAACATAAACGTTCCTACTCAGATTAAGCCTGTAATCCAATCAATGATTGATGAGTATAAGCCTGCGAATTCTCCAGTTGACTGCCCTGTAGAAATGAAGATTGTTCCTGATGACCAAATGAAATCCTTCCGTCACCAACCAAGTCGACAGACACCTCTTGAATCTGAAACCGTGAAGAAGCAAGTAGAGGAATGGCTGAATGATGGCGTAATTTGCAAGTCAACGTCAAACTTTGCCAGCCGAATAGTTAATATATTAGTTAATAGTTAAGAAGAAAGATGGCACAATCAGAGTTTGCATCGACTATCGTCAGCTGAATGCCATGGTACTTCGATATAGTTTCCCTGTACCACTGATGGACGACGTGTTAGAAAAGATTCAAGCTGCAAAGGTGTTTACAGTCATGGATCTGGAAAACAGTTTCCTACGCGTACCAATTGAGGAATCTAGTCGGCGTTACACTGCATTTACTACTAAAGAGAGATTGTTTGAGCTTTGCAGAGCTCCATATGGTTTTTGCAACTCACCTGCGGTATTCAACCGATTCGTTAATGGTGTATTTAAAAACCTGATGATATGCAGATATACGTAGACGATATAATAATCTTTGCCCAAACAAACCAAGAGTGCATCGACAAGATCAAGAAAGTCCTGCAAGAAACCGCCAAGTACAGCTTACGAATCAAATGGAAGAAGTGTCATTTTCTACAAAACAAAATACAGTTTCTGGGACATAGGGTTGAGGATGGAAAAATATGCTTGTCCGAAAAACATTAATAATGTTCAATCATTTCTAGGACTAACAGGATTCTTTCGGAAGTTTATACAAAGTTATGCGAATATACCCCGTCCGTTGACAGATCTTCTGAAGAAAGATGTGGTTTTTAAATTTGAAAGAGCCGAAATTAACGCTTTGAATCTGTTAAAAGTGTCTTGACCCGAGAACCAAGAATTTCATTTTTATTGTAGAGAAGCCATAACCAAACTACACACTGATGCGTCGATGAATGGATTTGGAGGGATATTGCTACAGAAAATAGAGAAAGAACTTCATCCAGTGGCTTATTGGAACAAAAATATGTCCCCGGAAGACGCAAGACGCCATAGCTATATACTGGAAGTGAAAGCGGCCTACCTAGCAATCAAAAAGTTTCGCCATTACCTGATGGGAGTTCACCGATTGCGCAGCGTTTACTCAGACGGTAAAAATAAAAGATGTACCACGAGAGGTTACAGGATGGATTCTATACCTTGAGGACTTCGCATTTCAAATCGAGCACCGCTCGGGAAATAGGATAAAACATGTCGACAGTCTCAGTCGGTATCCAGTAGACTTATTTACTATATCAGCCAAGGTTTCAGCACGGCTAAAAACGGCGCAACAGAAGGATGAATATATATCAGCTGTTCTGTCACAACCCTACAAAGACTTCTCATGAAAGGAGGGATACTGTACAGGATAGTTAAAGGAAATGATCTATTAGTGGTGCTTTAAAAATGGAACATGAAATCATAAAGGAAGCACACAATGTTGGTGACTTCGCTCTGCAGGAAACTATGCATAGCTTGCAACAACAATTTTGGATCCCACATATAATTAACAGCTGTGTCCAATGTATCCTGGTCAATAAAAAGCTTGGGAAACAAGAAGGTCAACTATTCTGCATAGAAAAAGGATATAAACCACTTCACACAGTTCATGTAGATCATCATGGATGCTACTTCGAAGCAGTATAATTTTATTTTTGCAGTTGTCGATGCATTTACAAAATTTGTGTGGTTATTTACGACAAAAAGCACAGGAGCACAATTGTCTTCGCACATCCAAACCGTATTGTTAGCAATAGAGGAGTAGCTTTTACCTCGAAACCATTTGAAGATTATGTGAATGAAAACGGAATTCAGCATGTTTGGACAACAACTGGAGTTGCTCGTGGAAACGGACAAGTTGAGCGGGTCAATAGATGCATTCTTTCAATGATAGCCAAGTTATCAATAGACGATACGTCCAAGTGGTATAAATTCGTGCCGCAAATCCAGAGAGCTATTAATTCACACATTAATACGGGAAAGACACCGTTTCAATTGATGTTTGGCGTTTAAGTGCAAAACAAAATCAGCGATACCATTCTATCAATACTGGAAGAGGAAATGATTAATGAGTTTGACTTAGAAAGGTACAAGATGCGTCAGGAAGCCTGTAAGCAAATTCAAGAAGCCCAGGGAAAATACAAGAAAACTACGACCGGATTCGCACGGTGGAGCGTTTATATAAAGAAGGCGATTTAGTTGCGATCAAACGCACGCAATTTGTCGCTGGCAGGAAACTATCTAGTTCGTTTCTCGGTCCATACACGGTCGTTCAAGTAAAGCAAAACGGGCGATATGACGTCAGAAAAGCAGCTCAAGTAGAGTGTTTAGTCGTTACCAGTACTAGCAATGATAATATGAAGCTTTGGAAGTACGCAAGCGAAAACGAAGATGTATGGTCGTCTGGGACAGACTCCGATGATCAGGGTGACTGAATGTAAAAGAGGGTCACACTAAAAGACGATCGATGTGGCATCACAAGTACGGGCAGTACGGGGATTGTGACAGCAGCAAGAAAGCGATTAAGATGTGAGATAGGAAATGAATAAATCAGTGAAATTAATTTAGTTGAAGTCGTCGATAAAGTTGGAGTCGTCGATTTAGTTGGAGTCGTCGATTTAGTCGGAGTCGTCGATTTAGTTGGAGTCGTCGATAGTCTACTGTCAATAGTTGACTGAAGTCCAGAAGTAGTGAAATTCAATCTTATTATAACAAGGTATATGTATGGTATACATATGTATATGACATACGTTTCTTATATCGAAAAATTTGATAAAAATTTAGCGTAAATGTATATATATATAATATAAAATATATATAATATAAAAGTCGCTAAAATGAATCAGTATCAATTGCGGAGTTGATTTAGGGTTGTCCGTCCGTATGAACACCTACATCTCAGGGACTATAAGAGCTAGAGCAACTATTCAAATATTTCAAATTTGTGCCACGCCCACTTCCGCCCCCACAACTTAGGAAAAACTATAACTAGAGCTGTAATAAAGTTATAGCGTATTTCCCAATACGTATTTAATGTATTTTGTACTGAAACGACCAGTGCAACATGGGTTGATAAGAGTGAGCGAGATAGCATGCGTTCACTGTTGCTGCATGCTAAGAAAAATTTTGTTGTAAATTGCTGCCGACTTTAAGCATTTTTGACTTTATCAAGTACTTTTACTTGGTACAGGGTATACTCATTGTCGTCAGGGACGACTTGTGTTTCTATCATACTTTTAGACTTATGTTGTTCTATCATAATAAGCTCTTTTGTAAGCTTGTTCTAGCCTTAATTTTGATTCCTTAGCAAAATCTTCAATATTGTATAATGGGTTTATCCTATCTATTGTTTTAAAATATTTTTAGTCAGTTGCTTTCACGAAAAGAAGTTCGTAAGGCCAATAGTTATGTGCCATAGAGGGTGTTGCATTAAAACAATATACAAAATGTTGAAGCCCTACATCCCAATCTGTTTTATCAATGGATATATGTGAACGGATGAATTCTTTGAAAGTTGAATGGCTTCTTTCCACTGTTCCAACAGATTGGTGGTGGTGTGCAGTAATACTGTCTATTTTTAAATATTTATATTGTTATCTATATTATATTTATATCTATATTGTTATGGTTAGAGAAGCTTTTGTGTTTATGGAAGTTCTTGATTTTTTGGCATTATGGACATCTACGTGTATATTTATTTGACGCGTCATATTTTTCCAATAGTAGTGCCTTTTAAATTTTATCAAAGTTTCCTTTATGGCATTGTGACCTCCTTGAATGTGATTTTATTTATTTAGGTGACCGGGTTGAGTAGCGCTACTCTTAATGATTTCAATAATTTATTACCCATTTTTTTAAGTGTCAATTGAAATTAATTTAAAGACCTTTTCCCACGGTGCCAATTTGATTTTGCTTATCTTGTGTATACCGGCTTACATTTCAAGCCTTCGAAAGAACTGACCTAAATCAAGAGTTTCATTAGTGTACAGGTCGCCTATATCAATTCTTGCAATAACTTTATTCCCATGTTCCAAGTAACATGATGTGTTTCTTATATACATAGCCATTACTTTTATACCCTGTACCCATAGGGTAAAAGGGTATATTAAAGTCGCTAAAATGTATGTAACAGGCAGAAGGAAAATTTTCCGACCCCATAAAGTATATATATTCTTGATCAGTATCAATAGCGAAGTCGATTGAGACATGTCCGTCTGTCCGTCTGTCCGTCCGTCCGTCTGTCCGTCCGTCCGTATGAACACTGAGATCTCAGAGACTATAAGAGCTGGAGCAACCAAATTTGGTGTCAACATCCGTCTATTGTATAAGCGGTTCAAGTTTGTTTTAAATTTTTGCCACGCCCACTTCCGCCACCGTAATTTGGAAAAAACTATAACTTGAGCTATAATAAAGATATTCCATTCTTATTTGGCACACTTAATAATATAAATATATATATTTTGTCGAAATCGGACAATAATTATCGGAGATATACGTATTTCCGTTTTGTACAGAAACGCCCCATGCAAAATGGGCTGTTAAGTGTGAGCGAGATAGCATGCGTTCGCTGTTGCTGCATGGCAAGCAGTGGATGCTAAGAGAATTTTTTTTGTAAATTGATGGCGATTTTGATCGTTTTTGACTTCATGGAGTACTTTTACTTGGTACAGGGTATACTCAATGTCGGCAGGGACGACTTGCTTGCTTCATTTTACATCATCATTGTTGATGACTTGATATACGTTGGGCTGAGAAGCTTTCGATTTACTTTGCCTTAGCATAGACTCAGCACAGCATTCAATTTGACTGTATTCTTGCCTGGTAGTGACTTTCAGGACTTTATTTTGCAAATGTTTTTGTGCGATTATTGTAAGCCTAGATAGGGCATCTGCGACGAAATTGTCTCTTCCCTTTAGAAGGGACAGTGAAGTCGTATTCTTCTAATTCAAGACACATGAGCTTTGATTTTAAACTAGGGTTGATTATTGAAAATAGATACGTCAATGGTCTATGGTCTGTTTTAATTGTAATTGCCATAAATATATGGTCGAAAATGAGTAATTGCCCAGTGAATGGTTGCTAGTTCTTGTTCCGTTGTGCTCTTATTCCTTTCACCTTTAGTGAATGAACAATATGCATATGCTACTGGAAGTTGAAGACTATTCTTGCTTACTTGCATCAGTTATTATGCAAAAATTCTTCGCTGAAATCAGGATATTGTAAAATTGTGGGCTGTATTAAATTATCTTCGAAATATTGGAATGCGCTTTGGCATTCAATTGTGCATTCAACAGGAACATTCTTTTTACATAATCGAGTTATGTGCCGCAAATAGACAGCAAAGTTTTTGATAAAACGTCTATAATAGTTCCAGAATGCAACGAATTGGTTCTTTAGCATATGTTTTCGGAAAAACCAGTTACTATTAAATCATCCATATAAGGGAATGCTGTAGTCATCATTTTTCGATATTTTTAAACCAAATGGTAATCAAGTGAAGCGAAAATGGCGGTATACTCTTTGAACTTTCTTCGAGTTCGATTTGATGGAAACCTGACATTAAGTCGAGACGTGAAAAATATTTTGCCCGACCTAGTTGGTCTAATATATCCTAAATCCTAGGGATTGGAAATTTGTCGGACAATAATTTTTTATTAATTTAATGATACTCAATTACTAATCTCCACTTTTTCTCTTCGGAGCCTTGTGATCATTTCTTTGGCACAAGTAGCAGAGGTCTATTATATTCAGAGACCGACGGTCGACTATTTTGTTACGGATCAGTTTCCCCACTTGTTTTTCTATTCGTTTTTTTGGGCTATGTGGGCTTCGATCATCTTTCATATAGACAGGTTCATTATCTTTCAATCTCAATTTTTGCTTATAAGATTTCTTGTGTTCGCTTCAGCTTGAAGCCCGAAAACGTCACTTGGTGCACAGTTCTGATAATTTTGATTTGAATTGGGCCGGAAATTTTTAGTTAATTGAGCCATGACAACATTTTCCCTTTCATTGCGAGCAGTCGAAACTACATCATAAATTATTTATATTTATTATCTGGCTGATATTAGTTGTGTTCAGTAAACGGATGAATGTATTTTTTGGTGTTGCTATTGTATTTGCAACAAAAATACCAGGTTGAATTTCCTGATTTGGGATCAATACGTTAGCTTCATTTGATATAAGCTCGACTTGACGAACAACTTGGGCTCTTGCTGGTAGAAATATCAAAGTATTACCAGCTGTGTATGTTATTGGTACATAAATTGGGAATTATAAATTATTTGGTCTAGTTGAATTTTTTAATTAAATCAATGTCTAATATACCATCACTTGGTATTGGATTTTTTGATTGTACCAGATGAAAATTGTGTGGAATTATGTATTTGACTGTTTGCAGCTCTATTTGAAGCATTGGATTTTATTGCCCCGTCTTCTTGAATATTCATTTTATGATTCCTTTCGATGTCACTAAAAACATTTGAATCTTCTTTTAAAAGTGAAATATCTGCACCTGTATCTATTAAGAATGTGAGTTTTTTATTTGTTTGCACATGGAACAATGATATGAAAATATTGAGATTGATATCGAACGTGTTTCTTATTTAGTCTTCTGCATCTATCCTAGATGTTTTCCGAGTTACTCTGGCATACATAAACATTGTGTCTTTTTCTGTTTTGACTATTAGAGGTGCTGCTATATTGACTTTGCCCTCTATTATTGAGATTGTAATTATTTTGAAAATTTCCTTGATGGCCATTATTATAATTGGTATAGTGACTATCTCGGCCATTACCTCTACTACCTTGGGTATTTTGGTAATACTTACCTCTAGTACTCCATTCTTGCTGGTACAATATTGTAGTTGGACTCCACGTTATTTACATATTTCCTGTCTACAGCTATTTGTTATGCCATGGTGGGATCCGAATGTCCTTCTGTTGGCATTGTATCCTCGATCAAGACTATTGTTGTATCTAGATCCGATACCGTAGCGAACGTAACTTTATGTCTAGCGAGGGCTGCTATTGATTTATCCCTAAATTCACTATAGAATGCACTAGCTGCACTTTGGTGACCTTCTGTCAGCATATTATAATGCTTATTTAATAAAAAGCGAACCTGCTTTAATGTAAACCTTATGTTTGTGACGTGCTTATTTAGTGTGTTTTTTTAATTGTCCTTTCTTGACTAATGCACTTAACATACCTATACAGTTCTTCTTTTAGAATTCTGGCTTGAGCAACAATTGCTTGGCAGTCGATTATTCTTTAATTTTCAGTTTTCTTTTTTGGCGCATTCGCACCCACAAGACTGTAGTCGTATCGAAAATCGGATGTTCCTTAGTTTTTCCTTTTACTGAAACATATGGCAACGTATAGGGAGTAGAGTTATCTTTTTCGAATACATTTGTTTTCGAACTTATTCATTGTAATAAAGTCGTTTTGTAGTCTCAGAATATTGAAGGCTCGACTACGAAAATCGGGGTCATTAACGTATGTTGCATTTATGGACGCGTGAAAATTACTAGTGTCCATCTTTAGGTAAAACTTATTGAAACTGTTATATATTCATATATATATATATATATATATATATATATATATATATATATATATATATATATATATATATACAATATAATAATTTTGTTAGAGATGTCCTAAAATTTTTTTTTGTTGATCGATGAATACCTTAAATTGCTGTGAATGTGTAAATATGCAAATGCATATGTATATTTATATATATTTTTCAATTATTTTACTTATCAGTTAAATTAAAAAAAGCTTCGCAGGATCAAGTGTCACACTACGATTTGAAGCGACGTGAGTGGAGATCTCAAATAGGTGACACAGTCTAGGCTAAGAAACACTACCTTTTCATGTCGCCAGTAATTTGTAAAATGACACACGAAGCTAGTGGTAAAACCAAGACAACCCACATCAGCGACCTGAAGACTCAGACAACAGAATAGGAAAGCGTCTAAAAATGATATGCATCGATACCCATGTGGTGGAAACCAACTAGCCGGCCGAAGGAAATACCTACAAATTGGAGGAGGAACGGAGGAGCACGAGTTCGTGTTGAAAGCTAGCTAAAGTAGGAAGATCGCAATG
This sequence comes from Drosophila emarginata, assembly GCA_037075365.1. Lineage (NCBI taxonomy): Eukaryota > Metazoa > Arthropoda > Insecta > Diptera > Drosophilidae > Drosophila > Drosophila emarginata. The sequence goes on from JBAMCD010000250.1 coordinate 958,466, forward strand.
AATTGCGTTAACTGCATATGGAATGATGAGTGGTTTTAATATTTCAACCAAGCCATTTTTTCAGTTGTCTCTATCGTGTAGCTTAGTGAGGTTTCACTATGAATCGTTGCAGCGTCAGATAAAGACTCGTCTTGCATGGCGTTTATGTTTTGTTTAGATAAAGCGTCGGCTACTAAATTTTCTTTACCTGGTTTAGAGAACACTTTTGCATTGTGTTTGTCAATGATTGGTTTCCATCTTCTGATTTAAGCGTTCGTGTTTCTGTCAGAGACAGCGAAGCTAAGCGGCTGATGGTCAGTGAAAATATTTATTTCTTCCATGCCGTATAAATAATTTCGTAACTTCCCTAGGACGCAGACGATAGCTAACAATTCTGTTTCGTTTGTAGCGTAATGAGCTTCGCTATCTTTCAGAATTCTGGAGATCATAGTTATTATTTTACCTCCCTGAGATAAAACAGCACCAATGCCGTCCATAGATGCGCCTGTGGTTAAATCAAAGGCGTGCTTTGAATCCGGGTACATTATGATGACATTTTGTGATGCTAAAATATTCCTCAGCTTCTCGAAAGCACCGGTTTGAGTTTCATTAAACGCAATTTGAACTTTCTTGGACCTGTGTTTACTCACGGAGCTATTTTCTCCTTTGAGTATGATGGTTAATGGCCTTGCTAACGCTGCAAAATCTTTAATAAAGACTCTGTAATAGCTTGCTAGGCCCAGAAATGATTGCAAGCTGAACAAGTTTTTTGGTTCGGGATATTCCTGTATGGCTTTTACTTTTTCGGGGTCGGTCATGGCCCCGTTTTTGGTTATCACAAAGCAAAAGAACTCGACGGCTTCTTTAAAAATTTAGTTTTTCTTGTGCAACACGCATGTTGGCATCACACAAGTATTTCAGTACGGTGTCAATGTGTCGAACGTGATCGGCCTCATTTGCAGAAAAGATTATTACATCGTCGACGTACACATAGCAAATCTTTACAATACATCATCGATGGCCCCTTGTAAAATTCCAGCATTTTTCAGTCAAAACGGCAGAACTCGTATTTCCCATCGTTGACTGAGAACGAGGTTATTCATGATCATGTTCTGCCAAATAGATTTGGTGGTAACCCGATTTTAAATCTAGAGTTGTGAAAAATTTTGCCTTTCCTATTGGGTATCGATCGGCTATAGTGCGTTCATTGATTTTCCTTACGTCAATTACTAACCGCTTGTTTCTGTTGCCGTTAATGTCGAGCCCTTTTTTGTCTACGACCCATGAGAGGTTTAATTATGCCATCTTTTAACAATTGTCTGATTTCTTTTTTTACAAAATCTGAGACTCCCACGGGATGGGGGTATAATATTGAATAAACCGGCTCATTATCTATGGAGGAGGTATTGAAAGGTTGTGCCTCGTTAGAGGTTGAAAATGCCTTTATCCTCCTTAAAATCATAGCCTTAAATTCTTTTTTTATAAGGCTGCGTACTACATATATCAAGTGGGATATCGCATCTTTCTTCAGGTTGGACTGAAATTCTTTGGAAACTATCTACTTGTGGAGCACCAATGCACAAGCTATCTATTTCGGCTGTCATTGCGTTTAGTGTAGACTGAAACCTTTCGCTTGGTTAATAGCACTCTGGACTAAGGCTTGTACCTGGTTCATGGTCACTTAGTTGATAGTAGGGGTTTGCACTTGGCTAATAGTAGAGGTTTGCACTTAGCTACTGTTGTGGTTTTGAACTTCACTATTATATTCTGCTTCCCAACTTTCTTCACTATCACTAAGGCACACTACCTTTATTCGTCTCCCTATGTCAAAGCGACTCATATGGATGTGATTTGAATTATTATGAATCTCAAAATATATCGCAAAACCCGAAATAACAATTAGCAATGATTTAAATAGATTCCCAACTTATTGGGGTTGATCAAATATACCTCGATAATAATAATTCTCACTATTACACTGTAATGAACGATTTGAAAACTTCTCTAAATGAACTTACATGTACATAATGTGAGGAATATTCCAAAGGTGTGAATCCTGTTGTGTTGGGCGCCAATTAATGTCTTTGGGTGTCCCACGTTATCACTGGAGTCTGCAGCAGCTCCACAGCGTCGACGTGGTGAACTTGATGAAATAGCTCATAAGTCTTCTTAGGTTGATTATGGTGGAGGCCTGACTTAACCCCAATCACTGGCCTTATGGCTCAGCAATATGTTTGATATAAAACTGTTTAATTACGGCTGTTCGCCGGAGTAGTATAAATTTATTCTGACTTTAATCAGTGAAGGTTAAAATACAAACTGAATGGAACATTAAGAGAATTTTATGCTAAACTTAAAGACTGAATCCATAAGCTAAAAAACTACGAAGCTACAGCCGGCAAGCCAACTCAGCATAAAAATGATAACATAAACACTTGCGACATAGTCAAGTATCATGTTACCATAGCTGACCAGCTATGGTGAGGCCACTGAACTCATGTGTCAGCGGAACGTGTTGGAAGCGAAAGGATTTGTGCAATGGGAGCAATTATAAAGTTATACAAAATTACTAGAACTATTGTGTGCAATAGTTATGTGTTAACTTAGTCGTACTAGAAATTTAATTCTCTATCTTTTTCCCGATGTACTACTAACAATGTGTTGCATTAACCTTTCAGAGTTCTTTCTTCTAATTACAATCCCCTTTACCATTGTAATCAATTCAGATCTTCTTTTGCGACATTACAAACTTCCAACCTTTTAGATTTATCTAGTCACTAGTCATCGTTTTCGTTTTCTTGTCTTTTTTGTAGAATGTCCCCGCGATTCGAGCCGTGCGTCATGCGGCTTGTGCCCCTGGGTCGGTTGTTTGGGAAGTGGAATGCGACAATAAATTTAGTGACAAAACAAGTTAAATTAAGCAATTTCGAGCATAATTTCTCTACACTTTGAATTCTTCCGAATCTCTCGTAGCGACAAGTTCCATCGCTGGGACAAATAAAATAAATTAAGAAGAATTTATAAAGTTCCCTTTTATTTGCTAAGTGTTTATTATTTACAAAAAAAAAACGGTTCTCAATAAGTCATAGGCCCAGTCATCGGAAAAGTTTAAGTTTTCCAATATATTAAAATAACGTGAATTACATTACGGATGTTGAGAAAAATAATTTATTGAAAAACAAGGAGAGCAAAAAAAGGATACTTTCCTTAAGACTTATAGATAGAGTGAAAAATTAAATTGTGGGGAAAAAAAGCATAGAAAAACTCAAGAATTAAAAAAATTCAATCGTAAAAAAACAGATATATGTCGATATATCGTCAAATTAAAAAAGATAATAAAAAACATTATCAAGTTATTAAATTAAAGAAAAAATAAGAACATTGTCAAATTGGAGTGTAAATGCCGCGAGGTCATCTATTTGGAAATTTTGATTAGTGCACTTTTGAAATAAAATAAATTGATGAAGTTGAACCGATAGACAAAACTGCCAAGTGAAAAATATGAGCAAAGAAGTTTTGCTTCTGAACTTTCGGCCAGAAAGCGGTAATTTTGAAAATTAAAACCGGGTTCTTCCTTTATAAGTTAACAGTACAAAGAGTACCAAGTGTCTCTAATAAAAACAAGGTATCGTTCGTTCTGGACTGCTTCTATCTGAACACATGGTAAATAATAAAACTGTATTGATAAATTACATTCAGCTGCAGTTGCAGCTCAATATCAGTGTAAGTTATTGGAATTGAAATGATATGACGATAATGTGAAGACTGGGTAAATGCGAAACAGGCTAGATTCCCATTTGTAAAATTTTAAACAGAGACTATTTACTCTGAAAGACCTCTGTTTATAAAACACTCAGATGTATGTGCTTCGAAAACACCATCGACAATTTATGATTTACGTATTACTAGTTAGCTTACTTAGTGTCACATAAATCTGATGATTTCGATTGTTTTAAAGAATTTGTTCCCAAAAGTGAAAATCTGTGAGAATCTGTATATAGATAATGACAGGGAGTATTTGTCAAATGACATGCAGGGCTATTTTGTCAAAAATGGAATTAGTTATCATTTAACTATTCCACATACACCAAAATGTTTCGGTGCGCATCATCAGGACAATTACTTGAAGAGAAATTTAGGAAATATTTTTTCAACAGACAAAAACTACAAAACTTCATTTGAAATGTGGCACGGAAGATAGCCAAAGTAAAAATACTTGAATGAATTCGGTTATGTAATATAAGTGCATAACAAAACCAGAGAAATAAAATTTGTTGAGAAATCTATTAAAGGGTTACTTGGCGGTTTTGAAAGAAACTGCTGTTAAGTTTGACTATAGATGCTAGAATATTTGTCGTAGCCAGAGACGTAGTTGAAGACAAAAGAACTACGAAGAGTATTAACTGTGATGTCCGGAATGAAAGTACGGATGATTTCCAGAATGAGAGTATGGAAGAATGTACAGTGTCATGTTTTTGTTTTCCAAAATGAATGAACAAATCATGAAAAAAGTAGGTGGAAATACGGAAGGGAATGTTGAAGTAAGAAAAAGTACAAGAAAAAAAATAAATCACCTCAATCATAAGATTCACTTACAACTGCCTATTATGCTCAGAAACCTAAATTTGTAGCATATTAAATTCATTTGATGAGATATAGGAAAGTTTAAAATGGAAACAAGCTATTACAAAGGAACTAGATTCAAATACCATAAATAAAACTGTAATGGATTTTTCTCGCTAAAGAAGAGTATATTAATTGTGGTCAGAAGTTTGCAACTCATAGATACATATGTATATATAGAATATATATGTTCTTGATCAGCACGATGAGCTGAGTTGATATGTCCTGTCCATTTTTCCGTATCTCCGTCTGTCTGTATCAATACAGTTTTCTCTTAGAAGTTTTTGAAGTTTTAAACATTTATTGCATATCTTAGAATCATCCCTATCGGATGACTATATCATATTGCTCCCATAGAAACGATAGGTCAAGAATAGGGTTTAAGACCAATAATTGTTGCTTTGCAATCGAATGTCAATGTGGTGTTCGTAAGTTTTTATATAATCTTAACACATCCACCAAGTTTTATTAGAATTAGTTGACTATATCGTAAAGCTCGCATAAGAACGCTCGTGCTTTATAATAAAGCTTGCAAATTAAAATGGACTGTGCCAGACTAGAGTGAAGTTGACTGTAGCGAGCAAGTGTTACTTTTAAAACGTAATGTACAGATGATGTAAAAAAGAGGAACAGTTCTGATCAATATTTTCAGTTTGAGGGAGGAATTAAAGGTGATTTCTTGTGTTACCATTAACGATATGGAAAAATTAAATTGACCGAAAATTTTATGATTGCATATTATCCATAAAATCTTCAATTTTAGAGAAAATTATAAGCAAGTTTTACTTTCAATGTTGCTTAACACAATCATTAACAAGCAGATGTCGCAATGTTACATGTAGTTTTATTGTATTATTGCAATAGGGCTCAGATTCCGGGTTCATAAAGCTAACATTTTCATTATATCTCAAGGAGGGAAACCTATCAGAAGTTTACTTTGAACCTGAAGCTCTATGGAGCAGAATTGATAAATTGTTTCAACAGTAAACCATAGGCCTATTCATGCGCCAATTACATTGTTAGTGAAATTCTTGTTACCTTGTTATGAATTGTCAAGGCACCAGGGTCTTTCAATTTATTGTTTTTCGTTAAGGTTAACAAAAAAAAAAAAAAACAACAGTTTCATCTCGAAGTTCGGTATCTTAGTTTTAGAACATCCCTCTTGGAGAGGGATAGGGATATGCTTATCTCTTTACTGAAGATCTTTTTAAGAATGCTTTAAATAGATTATTAGCCTGAGTTCATTGTCAATGATTTAAGGGTGAAATTTTTATGAACATTATTTATTTTGCTTGTTTCACTTTCCATTGCAAAAAGGTATTTGTTAATAATACTATTTTTATTTATATGTCAAAATGTAAACAAGAGATTTTACAATAACAGTGTGCTTATTAATCTACTTACCTGCCAGCCTTGTAATAAAAGACTACGATCAACAGCTCGTAGCCACATAACAACATCACCAGCATCAAAGTTATTTAATCTTTGACATCTATATTGCAAAAACATTCCCAAACATTTTAGTAATTCTGAAGTTGATGCCTGCCAATGTTTTATTTATTATTATTTCTTATTAAAACGAATAACCTAAGAATTTATAGTATTATACTAACCTGAATGACAGTTTTGCGTGGAATTTGATTGCTTTTTTTAAATTGTATTGAGGAAGGTTGCAACTGCTGAGGATGAGTTAGCGTTAATGGTTGTTTTTGAATCAGCTTGTTGTGGTTTGTTATTGAGTTTGTGTTATTAACTCCAACTAAATCCTTTGTTTTAGATGGATTTTGTGTTTTGCTCGCGGAAAGAAAAGGTTCTCGTATATCGTGGTTTTGATTATAGTGGTGCTGTTGATGCTCATCTATACGATTACAGTGAAGTTGAATATTTTTATTTCTATCGGACGATGTCGAGTACGAAGACTCTAAAAGTTGAGTTTTAAAACACGCAGTTGGCAAATTAGCGCACTTATTTTTGTTATCAATTTTCTTCTTGTTGTGTGATGTTGATAGTTTTTTCCACGACAGAGCATTAATAAAAATTGAGTGCTTCTTTAAATTTTTCTCAATGGAGCTTTTCTCTGATAAAATTACTGAATTTTCAATATGAATATCCAAATCATTTGTAATTGTATCTTTGGATGTATTTGTTAAGTTGTTAAAATTATGCGAGTTTAACTGAGGCTGTGTTTGTAAATTGATGTGCACGTTTCCACAACTAGTTTGTTGACTTATTCCGTTCTTCGATAGCTGATGACATATTGATTTCTTGTTTTCCCGATTCTTAGCGTTGTTTAATTGCTCGTAAGAATAATTATTGAGATGAGAATTTATTGACCCTGAGTTCTCGTTAATATTTTCGTTCGATTGACTATATTGAAAATTGGGCTGTGATGAATAAATTGGATGCCGATCCCGTGGGTTAAAGCTTAAGACTGTACCCATGGCGCTTTAAAGGTCCACTTGATTAGGTTTTTTGAATCTTTGATGTAACTAAAATTTAAATTTATTGCTGCAAAACATAGATTAATATATTGATTTTTAATTAAAATATGTTCTTGCTTTTTTTAAATTTATAAAAATGAAAACCTAAATCTCATTGAGTATGTTTATTAAAATATGTAGTTATATAATTGATTGGTAATTTCGAACTTAAAAATGAGGGGTAAACAATAAGAATATACTTTGCGGCAATTGTGGATATAAAATAGATACCTTAGTTTGATAGTCAATTTTTTTTCCTCAGTGCTCCTCACAGTGTGGCAATCATTTGAAGACCTCGTAAAATTCAAACATAAGCAAAGTATTAAGGAAATACTTTCGTTTTTAAATGCTTTTTAATTTTTTATATAAACGTCTTTTAGCATGGAGATTATTTAGTATATATTAAATGTTAAAATCAATATTTTGTTTGCGCAGGCTCATGCACAAGGGTGGTTTATTTTCATCGTAAAACTGAGCATGCTCATATAAATTTTTGAGTTTTACCCACCAGATAAATATGTATATGACACTGAAATTGTTGCAAAATAGCTTGATCTAAAAATAAATAAAAGAGTTTAAAAAGTACAAAGTCCCAATCAGTAATAGTAAAAAAAAACCCTTGATGCACTTGTTGCAAAACAAGTAAAAGGATCATATGACGTTATAACGAAGTCATTTTTTGGCAATCTGTTTCCGTTTCATACATAACTTACATACATACATACATGCACACATGCAATCTACCATCACTAAATGTTTTGTTTTGGCGCATGCGCCTTACTTTATAATATAATAATGAACGCATTTGAGTTTTTTTCCGTTAGGATTTGGGTCACTTAATTTTACTCGTCTTTTTTTGTCCCTTCTGCTCCGTGATAACTGACTCAACGTTTGATCGCGCTGTGCCTTCAAATCTTCGCTTCGATGTAGGGTCAAAGCAATAATAAATGAAAGTCTCTAGACTTTGGCCATTTCGAACAATTGGTTACGTAAGGTTACCTAGGGTTGAATATTGAATAGAAAACAGTAATTTTTAAGGACTATCTCTTTTACATGTTGCCCCTAATGTTGATGGTCCAAGGGTGCTTTCAACGTTCCTTATCATAAAGTAATTATTTCCGAAATATCTTATAAAGGTGGTTTTTCCGAGGTATAATACTTTAATTTGGCATTACTTTTCAAGATGGCGACTAATTTAACAGCTGTCAATCGATTAGTTAATTAGTGATTTGTTCTCAGTTTGGTTTGATTATTGATCATGAGTAGACTCACACCAGAAAAATGGTTGCATATTGTGCAATTTTATTTCAAAATTAATGGTTGAGTGAACTAATACTTAAGTGTATGTCAAAACACTGTTACATCTAGAAAAACTGAATGTTTGGTGCGATTTACGGGCTGGTGGAATCATTGGTCCGTGCTTTTTCAAAAACGATGATGGCCAGAACTCTACAGTCAATTTATTGAAAGACACATTTGGGGACCGCCTAGTTTCACGTTTTGCACCTGTGATTGGCCTCTACGATCTTGTGACTTACCACCGTTAGACTATTTTCTGTCTAGCTATGTAAAATCATTGATTTATGCGGATAGGCCAAAAACACTTGACCATTTGGAAAACAACATTCGCCGTGTTATCGCTGATATACGGCCACAACTGTTGAAAAAGTCATTGAAAATTGAACGTGCGGATTGGACTACATCCGAAGCAGTCATCCTCAGTCGACGGCCAGACGAGGCAGTCATATGCCAGAAATCATAATTAAAATGTAATGCCACAAGATTATCTTTCAAATGAAAAAACATGTCAATCGAATAATCCATCATTGTTTTATTGCATTTTAAATTTCTATACTTCTAAAAAAACACCCGTTCGTTAATGTTTTTATATTGTATAATTTTCCTTTTTTTTATAATTTAGTTTCTTGGTTGTTTTTTAATTTTTATACACTCTTTTACAACTTCAGTTTATCTTTAACTAGACAGATCTTTAAAGAGCAATTTGCAAGATATCTGTTTTATGCTAATTTGTGTTGTTAAAGAAATATAAATGACAAGATGCCAATTAAATCCTTCATCGTTTTCAGGTACTTTGGGTAACGTTAGACTTATGCTCCAATTTACATGTTAAATTTGACCATTTGCCCAGTACCTATCTTTACATGTTTTGTAATAATTTTTTCTGTGAAGTCCTAAAATCTAGATTCTGGATTGGATGAGAAAAAGTTGAAATAGTCGTAAAGCAGAAAAAACATTATAGAAATAAGACCAATGATTACACCAAAGCTTATGTATTACAGATTATAATTAAACTGAGTTTACAAAGCTGTTATATCAACTGATACTAAATGAACAATGTATTCTGTGTATGATACTACAATGATTACGTTGACATAATCTTAGAGAATTCATATAAAAAATTATAAAGTTAATTGGTGAGCGAACATGATGCCAAGTTGTCTTTGTGTATAACCAATATCGTGGATCTGGGTAATCCTATTTTGATCGCTGGCATAAAATGATCCATAGTGCGCGTACCATGTTCCCAAATAGAGTCTGAGCGTTGAGAGCATATATGTAGTTTTTATTGTGAAACTAGCAAAGTAATGTTGTAAAATTCTCGAATAGCTGCTTAACTATTGACCATTGTAATTAAGGTAAACGGCAGTGTATGTATCCAGTATAGCATAATTTTGGAATCTGTTCAAAAGTCATCACTCTCGATTCTAAAGTTGACCTTGTTTTCAGCTAGCTTTTGCTGATAATAATCGATACTCCGAAGTGCCATTGTTGTTGTTGTTAATACAACGCACACCCATACGCTTGACTAGAAGCATTTGCAAACCCGTTCACTTGAATTGTTTGGCATCCAGTGAATTTTGCATATCACGGTATTGTTTTTATTTATTTATTTATTTACTTTAGAGCTAGTTTATAATTAAAATTATCACGGTAGAGTTAGACGATGCACAGTGTTTTTTTTTGCGTTTATTTTGGCATAAAGTCTAAATTTAAAGCAATTGAAGTGAAACTTGGTTTGTATACATTTTTTATGTTTAGTGTCCTACTCAGTTTCATGGCATTCGGAGCACTATTTAAAAAAGCTGCCATATAAAGCTCTGAAGGTTCTATTAAAAAATTGTAATTTTAAATTTAAAAAAAACACAATTTTAAAAGAATTCATATTTGAAATTAAAAAGAAAAAAACAGTTTTATAGAAATTCATTGAGTTTGGCAGTTATCTCCCTGGGCTGGTGATTAGTCCTTCCTAGTCCTTCTAAAAAAAATGATACGTTTTGAAAAATCTGACATAAGTTTTGTTATGTTATAAAAATTACTCAGTTCTCTTGAAGTTCAAAATATTCATCTTCTGAAGCAACAACCTCTAGTCCATCCTGTTCTTCACAATCTTCATCTGATGAATGTTGGTCAGAATCTGGATCATTATTGCTAACCTGTATTTCGAAATGTGGTCCCATTAACAAAGATACTACATCTTTTGGCATCGTTCTTTTTATTGAGTTTGGTCGCTGATCCATTGATCTATTGAAGACGTCTGTGATGTTATCTAGTCGACTACATTTTCTTGACTGGGCTCTTCTGTCGCGCTTGTATAGTTTATTTCGCGCTTGTATAGTTTATTTCGGGATTCCGATGCATGTTCCCCAAGGCGGGAACTATACAAGTGTCTATTATTTGGTGCCCATGTACTTAGACTTTGTGAACAGTGGGCGACATGGGGTACCAAGGACACTTTTCCTGATATGCCACAAAAACTTTAGCACAGAAAGCTTTGAACTTAGCTGAGTCTATATCGTACTCGCAGTTTATCGTTATCAATATTGTCTGAAAGCTTTTTAAAATGTCACAGTCGAAATCAAAAATTGATGACAATAAGTCAGGATCGGAAAATGCTCTTCTCGCTGTGTTGCCATCATTGGAGTTCCCACTGCCATTTGAAAGAGGTTTGTCTACATTCAATCCCATTTGTTTCATCATTTTTAACTGTAACAAATTTTTTCGTGCTTTTAATCTAATCTTGTCGGCGTCCTTGACATGCCACTTTTTTAACTTTATTCTATATGAGATTTTTAAAACAAACTCGAAAAACCGGATCCAAGCGTGTAATGGACTGATTTCAAATTGAAGGGCATGTGATTTAGCTATGAAAACTTTCGAGTTCACATCTTTGATGTCCAGCAATTGTTTTGGCTTCGCAAGATTGACTCGAGATGGTTCCTAACAATACGTTTAGAACTTTACCATTGTGACGAACACAATAATTTGTAATTCGCCACAAAGTCGGCCACCACAGTTCAATATCAATAATAATAATCCCTTAAGATATATCCTGACTTGTTATTTTTTTCTTCCATGAACCAGTTCCCCATAGAGCATCTCTACTGCGCACCACTGTTGAACACACACGGACACATACATGAGCAACGAAAGCTAACGGTAATTGTGCCAAAGAGCTGGTGTTGCTGCTTAGCTTCGACGTCGGCAGCATACATAAGCAACGAAAGCTAACGGTAACTGTGCCAAAGAGCGGGTGTTGCTACTTAGCTTCGCCGTCGACAGCAGCGTTCGCAACTAAGTGTCGACGCTGTTGTTGACGGCGATCAAATGCAACGGGACCTACCGAATATTGAGAGCTGACTTATGAGACATTAGCAATGACCGCTAATGCAACTAGAAGGCTGCCAGAAAGGGAGGGAGCGAGTCAACATATTTTGGCGACTGCGTGGCAAATTTTGATTGGCTGGGCCCAACGACAGCAGAGGAAAAACGAGGCTATGGGCAGCGATCAAACAGAAGCCACGAGGAGAGACTGATTGACCACCGCAGAGAGCAGACGTGTTTTTTTGAGATCGCGAGTGATAAAACCAAAGAAGTCAAGGAATCAAGAGTGTCCTGTAGAAAAGAAAAGCATAACCGTGAAGTGTGTGTGCAACAGGAGTGTCGCAGGTGAGTCCATCCATAGTTATCTTAGCCCACGTGTCCTTTTGACTCTAGATAGGAGCTAGACAAATGACCCAGTGTGTGTGTGATAGGCTAATAATAGTGCTCTACCGAAAAGATAAATAAATAAAGTAAATTGTTTCGGATATATTGAGTGTCATTATTATTAAAAGCCAGACTTTAAATGATTGCAGGTCAAAGTGTGTAGGGAACAATCCAGTCACAAATATGGTAGTGTAACCTATTTAATCAAGTGTGTCGGTGTCCAGCGAATGTCTCTTAAAGTGTGAGTGTCCGGGTGAATCCCTAACTCATCCTCTAAGAGAAATTCGTAAGGTCGCTACATGTATTAGGTCAGGGACATGACACTCACCACCAGCCAATGTCCGGGTGATACCCTAGTTGACTGGGGTGAGATCCCATGTTTAACGACTTACTATCGAGGTGTTTCTTATTAAATCGAGGTCCGGGTGAATCCCTACTTGATTTGAAAAGGGATTCCTGGATCAGTAGTCTCTGATCTTAGTCCTTAAATTAGTATATTCTTGTTAAGTCAAGGTCCGGGTGAATCCCTACTTGACTTGACAAGGATTCGCGGGCAATAGTCCCTAATTTGAGTTGTGTTTGTCAAGTCAAGGAATCCCTACTTGACTTGAGAAATATACTTAGGACAGAATACATGTTAGTAACCTAGGTTTTGTGTATATCGATAAGGCACAGTTCTAGACTTCCCCGCTGCCCTTATCATACCTTTCCCAATCCCACTTTCGCAGATATTATCCCCTTTTATGTCGTTAATATTATCCTTAACCATGTGCGTGTGATCATTATAATTAGGCATAAACTCGTTATATCTATATTATGCCTTCCTCAATCAAATATTCAGGTCCCGGTATTTCTTTATAAATTTTTCTGTTAAAGAAAGGCCCTGGGTAGACTGAGATTTGTACCCTGGCCGAAAAACTTCCCGAGCAGGGACCCGAGATTTGAAAATTTTTCTTAGCTCAAAATATTTTGGTTTTAAGAACTTGAGGATTTCACCTACGTGGAGTAAAGCCCCACTATAATATTGATCACGTTCAGATGGTTCCAGTGTGTATGTTGTGTGTTTTCCTTCTACCATATATGTGTAAAAAAAAAAAATAAATAAATTGGTATATATATAAAAGTCCTGCCAACGATCACGTCAACGATAGAACCACCTACAGAATCATCGACAGAGCTAATCACCCCAGCAGAGTCCCGATAGAGTAAACGGTAGAATCTTCGACAGAAATTTAGGTTAATAAAGTCAACGATAGAACCACCTACAGAATCATCGACAGAGCTAATCACCCCAGCAGAGTCCCGAAAGAGTAAACGGTAGAATCTTCGACAGAAATTTAGGTTAATAAAGTAAACGATAGAACCACCTACAGAATCATCGACAGAGCTAATCATCACAGCAGAGTCCCGATAGAGTAAACGGTAGAATCTTCGACAGAAATTTAGGTTAATAAAGTCAACGATAGAACCACCTACAGAATCATCGACAGAGCTAATCACCACAGCAGAGTCCCGATAGAGTAAACGGTAGAATCTTCGACAGAAATTTAGGTTAATAAAGTCAACGATAGAACCACCTACAGAACCATCGACAGAGCTAATCACCCCAGCAGAGTCTTGGTAGAGTAAACGGTAGAGTCGTCGACAGATATTTTACAGTAGCAAAACTCGAAAGTATCACCCGAAATATACCGGGAAAACATTTAAATTATAAAGACAAGTTATACACACATATCATAATACTGAGTGGAATTTTCCGTCGGTGTAATTCGTGTTCAGTACTTCAGCCCAGCGTCTGTAGTATAGCGGGATTCCTCTGCAAATTTGATTGCGTGTACAGTTGCCGACAATGAAGTACAGTCCCGTGTACATAGTTGAAAAGAAATATACACAGCGGTAGTGCTGCTAGCAATGATGCCAACGGTAGGAGTGCTAGCTTTTTCTGACACACTGGTTCACAGCTTATGTCAAAATTGGTCACGTGGTCGATTACTATTGGTCGACGAACTTAGCTTCATTCTTAACGCAGTCGCCGTCACCGAGAAGTAATGACGTTGATACTAAGAAAAGAACCGCCAACTAACGCAGCAGATAGTCCACCGGCGGCAGAGCAAAGCCGGCTCATCACGAATAAAAGCTGGAATCCAGCAGTAAGGGAGGCAATCAAGTTTGAGCAACCAAACGTGGAACATCGCCCAGGATACCAACAGTGAGTAAGGAAGAAGAATCAAGTCTGAGCAACCAAGAAGTGAACATCTCGCAGGATAACAACAGTGAAAATCGGGCAGGATAACAACAGTGAACATCGCGCCGAATAACAACAGGGAATATCGCACAGGATAGCAACAGTTAATCAGGATTCGAGAATCAAGTTTGAGCAACCAAACGTGGAACATCGCCCAGGATACCAACAATGAATCAGGATTCGAGAATCAAGTTTGAGCAACCAAACGTGGAACATCGCCCAGGATACCAACAGTGAATCAGGATTCGAGAATCAAGTTTGAACAACCAAACAGGGAACATCGGGCAGGATAACAACAGAAAACATCGCCCAGGATATCAACAGTGAATCAGGATTGGATTAGATCAATCAAGTTTAAACAACCAAGCGCAGGATAACAACAGAGAACATCTCGCAGGATAACAACAGTGAACATCGTGCAGGATAACAACAGTGAACATCGCGCCGGATAACAACAGGGAACATCGCCCAGGATAGCAACAGTTAATCAGGATTCGGCAGTCAAGCAGTGAACATCTCGCAGGATAACCATAGCCGATCAGGATTCAAGAATCAATTCTAAGCAACCAAGCTGTGAGCATCGCACAAGATACCAACAGTGAATCAGGACACAAGAGTCTACCCTAAGCAACCAAGCTTTGAACCTCTCACAGGATAGCAACAGTGAATCAGGATCCAGGGGTCTACTTTAAGGGGCCCAGCCCAGCAGTGAACATCAACCAGCAGTGCACCAGGACTAGGCAGCATATGCCAAACATAGCAGTGAACATCAGCCAGCAGTGAAACAGGACTAGACAGAGCATGCCAACCACAGCAGTGAACCAGGACTAAAAAAAAAAAAAAATCAACTACGATATAGCGCGGAGAAATCAATCAGGAGTAAGCCCATCTAGAAGCACCATCGATATTCCCAGCCAAGCAGTGGATACGAACCAACCGTAAACTCTCGCAGCAGTGAACCAAGACAACAACTGTGTACAGCAGTGCCATCTAAAATTATATAGGTGCAGCAGTGAAATCCTATCGATAAATCCATTAAACCTTCAGAGTCTTTACTGTCCTTTCAATTAACCTTTAAATTCCAGCCGCGTTTGCTCTAACAATTCCGCAAATATGGGAGTAAAATGGATCTCTTATCGACGCAAAGCCGAGTTAGAAACTTTTTTTGCCGAATTTGGATTAAGCCCTGGCGGTACGGTCGAAGAAATGCGCAGTCGGTTTTCCAGCTTTGCCTCTAGAGAAGATCATAAACCCGAGGTCTTATCACGTCTAGCTGAATTAGAGTCTCAGTACGGACTAGCAGCAACCAGCGACAAAGTCTTAGACATCAAGCCACGCTCACGATCTATATCACCGTCAAAGTACTTAACAGAGTCGGAGGCATCCAGGACTCAGGATAGTGAAGGAAGAAGTTACCCATCCCAGCTTTACCTTCAAGCTACACTAAAGTAGCACTCGAGGTACCCCAGACCCTTCGATCGTCGGCAACGGACGCTCTGCCTCAACGAATGGCCGACAACACAAATCACTCCAGTATAGCGGAGAAAGTATCCAAATGGGGTATTACCTTCGATGGCTCGGCAGATCCTCTCTATTTTTTAGAGAAAGTGGAAACTCGTGCAGACACTTATCATATCAACCCGGAAGTATTACCAAGGATGATGTCTATTCTATTCTCCGGACGCGCAGAAGGATGGTGGCAAACAACGGATCTGTTAGATGCCTCTTGGGCAGACTTTAAACGAGGATTTCTGGAATTCTTCTTACCCCCTCGGTACTTCGAAAAATTAGAAGATTCCATTCGCACCCGTAGACAATGTCCTGGAGAACCTTTCAAACAATACCTGGTGGACCTGAGACTTATGATGAGAAGAGCCAACTACTCTACCCAGCAAGAGCTGGAACGCATTTATGACAATCTGCATCCAGAGTACCAGTTATATACTCGAAAAAGGGATTTTCAAGATCTAACGGAACTGACCCGTCTGATTGTTAACTACGAAACCATTCAAAGCGAAAATTCGCCAGACTTTTTAGAATCCTCCACTTCACAGAGAAACGTCCAACCGAGCTACCCCAACATTTACCAACTGTCAGAAGCACCAGTAGATACACAACGGGCCTGCAGGAATTGTGGCGAAGCCACAATGTCGGAACCGGCAGAGACTTTTCCGCTGGGATTGTGGGAAGCGCGGCGTTCGCACCATAGCCTGCTGTCGACGGTCGGGAAACGCCGAGCGCGCTCGTTTTAACGGGGAAAAAACGAAAGAAGCGCCGAAGCAACCCCTACTTTAAGTCACCTTCAATTTGCAAAAGGTCGTCTCATAGCGCTAGTGAAGATTAAAGGACGAGAAATCAGCGCAACTCTCGATACAGGAGCCACAAGGAGCTTCATCAGCAGGTCTTTGGTGCAACAAGTGGGAACTTCTGAAGACTGGATACAAGTGTGCACTGCAATTAACCTAGCTGACGGATCCCGCAAGGAAATCACCCAAGCTATAGAAACAGAGATCTGGTTGGGTTCGCAGATGGTAACGATACCTTTGCTGATTCTACCCGACATCATGGATCACCTTATACTGGGCACGGATTTCTTACGGAGCATGCGAACCACGATACCAGTGACCAAGAACCGTCCCAACAGAAAGCGAACCCAACGACGAAGTGCACGAGAAGCACAGTCTTACCTCACCCGGTGGAAAAGGCTGTACTAAATAATCCTTTTCGGAAGCAAGAGACAGGAATTTCAAAAGCAAACCCCGCCAAGTTAGGGTTGTTAACATCGCCAACTTCAGTTATCAAGGAAAGCGAGTTATCCGAACCCTTTGACGGGACGCAGCCCTTACCACACGGTACCCAGAATGACGACCTCACGATGCACCCAGCTGCTGAAGAATTCTTGCGGCGGGAATTGCCAAAGTTCGACTTGCTAAAAGGTGTGTCTCACATTGCAGAGCATGTTATCAACATGAAAGACGATCGTCCCACTAAACAACGGTATTACCCCCGGAATCCAGCACAGCAGAAGACCATCAACGACACAGTGGACCAGTTACTCCTTGAAGACCGCATCGAGCCTTCGAAAAGTCCTCACAGCGCACCAATAGTGCTAGTGGGCAAGAAAACTGGAGAGATGCGTATGTGTATTGATTTCAGACAACTGAACGCCCAATCCATAAGAGACGCCTACCCCCTTCCTCGCATCAACCACATACTGGAGAAGCTTCGTCATGCCAAATACATCTCTACATTGGATCTCAAAAGTGGTTATTGGCAAATACCATTGTCTAAGGCGACTCGCGAATGTACCGCATTTACAGTTCCGGGCCGTGGACTATTTCAGTGGAAAGTAATGCCTTTTGGACTATATTCCGCTGCCGCTACCTTTCAGCGAGCACTAGATAGTGTGATTGGCCCAGAAATGGAACCTGCCGCTTTCGCTTACTTAGACGACATAATCGTCGTAGGGAAAACGCTTGAAGAACATATGACCAATCTACATGAGGTCTTTCGACGGCTGCGGGAAGCTAATCTACGCATCAACCAGGCAAAGTGCAGATTCTTCAAACGAAGAATACAGTTCCTAGGGCACGTGATCAGCGAGCTGGGTATACACACCGACCCTGAGAAGGTAGCAGCAGTCCGGGAATTGGCCCCACCAAGTAATATACGACAACTCCGACGTTGCTTAGGCATTGCTTCCTGGTACCGCAGATTCGTTTTAGAATTCTCAAGCTTTGTACAACCGATCACCGCGTTATTAAAGAAGAATACCAAGTAGAAGTGGGATGTTGAACAACAACGGGCTTTCGACCAGCTAAAATCTCGATTGACTTCCGCACCTGTACTAGCATGCCCCGACTTCAATGAGAAGTTCTCCTTACAGACTGATGCCAGCGACTACGGATTAGGCGCAGTGTTGACCCAATGTCAAGAGGGTACGGAGCGAGTGATAGCTTATGCCAGCCGACGTCTACTGTCACCAGAGGAAAACTACTCTGCAACCGAGAAAGAGTGTCTTGCAATCGTGTGGGCAATACTTAAAATGCGCTGCTACCTGGAAGGATATCGATTTGAGGTAATCACGGACCATCAAGCTCTCAAATGGCTTAACTCCATCGATAATCCTACTGGTCGCATCGCTCGCTGGGCACTCGAGTTACAGCAGTACGAATTTGACATCCAGTATCGCCGAGGCAAGCTGAATGTAGTGGCTGACGCACTGTCCCGCCAACCTTTGGATGTGTTAAACAACATACAGGAGGCTCTACCGCAGTGTACTTGGTGGAGAAAACTCAAACGTCAAGTAGAAGAACAGCCAGACCAGTTCCCCGACTTCCTTTACGAGGGGAATCATCTCTATCGAAGGAAGAACCATCACCCCGACGACGACGACCCCATTCCATGGAAGCTCTGCGTTCCTAAAGAAACAAGAAAGCGAGTTCTGCAGGAGTGCCACAACGAACCGACAGCAGGACATTTGGGAATCAGGAAAACCATATTGAGAGTATCCCAAGAGTACTGTTGGCCCGGATTCTTCCGTGATGTGTCGCATCACGTTCGCAACTGCTTAGAATGTCAAAAATATAAAGTGGAACAAACAAAGCCGGCCGAAAAGATGTTTACCCGGCAAGTCAAAGAACCTTTCAACATAGTCTGCACGGACTTCGTCGGCCCTTTACCCCGGTCAAAGCAAGGTAATACAGTCTTGTTAGTCTTTCTAGATGCTTACAGCCGATGGGTGGAACTAGTACCACTTCGTAAAGCCACGACCAACGCCCTGGAAAAGGCGTTCAGAGAAAGAATTATCGGACGCTTTGGAATCCCCCGCACTCTAGTGTGTGATAACGGCACGCATTTCACCAGTCGTTCATTCAAAGACTTCTGTCGTCAAGCGGGAATCGATCTCCAATTCACCGCACCCTACACGCCTCGTCAAAACCCCACGGAACGCGCTAATCGTACGGTGAAGACCATGATTGCCCAGTACCTCGGAGAGCGACAAGACACTTGGGATCACCTCCTGCCAGAGTTCACATTAGCCAGTGTGTGCGACTCAACGGGATTCACCCCAGCATTTCTGGTGTTGGGAAGAGAACCTCGACCCCATGGAACATTGTACGACGAAGTGACCCCTGGACTCGGAACAACGGCATGGTCTCCAGAAGATCGTACTCAACGTATGATGGACATATTTAAGACAGCCCAAGTCAACATGCAAAAAGCGTCTTCGGATCAGAGGCGTCACTACAACCTACGACATCGCGATTGGCGACCAATTCTTGGGGAGGAAGTCTTACTAAGGCAACACCACCTCTCCAAAGCATGCGCAGGATTTGCCGCTAAACTGGCACCTAAATTCGACGGACCCTACAAAGTAATCAGATTTATTTCCAGGAACATAGTCCGACTATAAGAAGTCCATGGTAGACGACGACGCACAGCTAGCATAGGTGACCTCAAACCCCGTCAACAGGTGACGCAGGAACCTCCCATGAAGTCTCAACCCAGCCATCAACGAGTCCAGGTAAAAGTATCCCAGAAGACCCCGATACCACACAGCATGAGACAGATTGATTCGCAGGGGCCACTTGTTGGAAGGCGTGCCTTCCCAACGTCCCTGTTCCCCGTTGGGGGAACTGGCAACTAGTCGACGCGCCAGAGCGACCAACAATACAAGCCATCGAGGTGCTCGCCCGTCCTATGGAACTGGCCGACTTGCCCTGCTTCGACGCCGGACGCTTTGAGGGGTATCGTTTCTGGATACCATCCCCTCCAAAACAAACCAGGACCGAATTCCAGGACCAACGGAGTACGCCCCCGTATCCACCCATTTCGCCCACTTATTCGCCTGTGCGAGGCCTTAGCCCGAACCAGGAATCCATCGGGGAGTCTCTCGGAGAATCATACAGTCCTTCCTGCGGAAGCCCATTCCAGGACCTATATGAGGACCCGGAAACAGGAGAAATTCGCCGGCTGCCTCAACTAGAGATTCATCTAAGCTTGGAGGCCCACCCGACACATTACGACCCCGTCGGAGAGGAAGAGTCCCTGAACCCCGCAACCACCTATCCGTGCTTCATAGATATATCCCCTCCCGGATCGCCAGGATTAGCCACAGAGCCCACCAAAACACCGGCACTAACCGCTACCAGACTACCAGATGAACAGGCATCCGGAACCACTGAGGCGGAGTGGCAGACCGTCCCAGAAGGATGGCGAGTTAAGGGCGGGGAAAGGCAGATCCCGACAATTCTAGTGGACTTGATTAATGAGAAGCGCTACCAACGAGGGAATGTCAAGTTTCTGCAAGAGGCCGCAGGCAGATTGTACAGTATTCATATTAACAACGCCCGACAAATCACCATTACATCTGTCGTTCGAACACCGAAGTAGAGGGGGGTGTGACGAACACAATAATTTGTAATTCGCCACAAAGTCGGCCACCACAGTTCAATATCAATAATAATAATCCCTTAAGATATATCGTGACTTGTTATTTTTTTCTTCCATGAACCAGTTCCCCATAGAGCATCTCTACTGCGCACCACTGTTGAACACACACGGACACATACATGAGCAACGAAAGCTAACGGTAATTGTGCCAAAGAGCTGGTGTTGCTGCTTAGCTTCGACGTCGGCAGCATACATAAGCAACGAAAGCTAACGGTAACTGTGCCAAAGAGCGGGTGTTGCTACTTAGCTTCGCCGTCGACAGCAGCGTTCGCAACTAAGTGTCGACGCTGTTGTTGACGGCGATCAAATGCAACGGGACCTACCGAATATTGAGAGCTGACTTATGAGACATTAGCAATGACCGCTAATGCAACTAGAAGGCTGCCAGAAAGGGAGGGAGCGAGTCAACATATTTTGGCGACTGCGTGGCAAATTTTGATTGGCTGGGCCCAACGACAGCAGAGGAAAAACGAGGCTAAGGGCAGCGATCAAACAGAAGCCACGAGGAGAGACTGATTGACCACCACAGAGAGCAGACGTGTTTTTTTGAGATCGCGAGTGATAAAACCAAAGAAGTCAAGGAATCAAGAGTGTCCTGTAGAAAAGAAAAGGATAACCGTGAAGTGTGTGTTCAACAGGAGTGTCGCAGGTGAGTCCATCCATAGTTATCTTAGCCCACGTGTGCTTTTGACCCTAGATAGGAGCTAGACAAATGACCCAGTGTGTGTGTGATAGGCTAATAATAGTGCTCTACCGAAAAGATAAATAAATAAAGTAAATTGTTTCGGATATATTGAGTGTCATTATTATTAAAAGCCAGACTTTATATGATTGCAGGTCAAAGTGTGTAGGGAACAATCCAGTCACAAATATGGTAGTGTAACCTATTTAATCAAGTGTGTCGGTGTCCAGCGAATGTCTCTTAAAGTGTGAGTGTCCGGGTGAATCCCTAACTCATCCTCTAAGAGAAATTCGTAAGGTCGCTACATGTATTAGGTCAGGGACATGACACTCACCACCAGCCAATGTCCGGGTGATACCCTAGTTGACTGGGGTGAGATCCCATGTTTAACAACTTACTATCGAGGTGTTTCTTATTAAATCGAGGTCCGGGTGAATCCCTACTTGATTTGAAAAGGGATTCCTGGATCAGTAGTCTCTGATCTTAGTCCTTAAATTAGTATATTCTTGTTAAGTCAAAGTCCGGGTGAATTCCTACTTGACTTGACAAGGATTCGCGGGCAATAGTCCCTAATTTGAGTTGTGTTTGTCAAGTCAAGGAATCCCTACTTGACTTGAGAAATATACTTAGGACAGAATACATGTTAGTAACCTAGGTTTTGTGTATATCATACCTTTCCCAATCCCACTTTCGCAGATATTATCCCCTTTTATGTCGTTAATATTATCCTTAACCATGTGCGTGATCATTATAATTAGGCATAAACTCGTTATATCTATATTATGCCTTCCAATATATTCAGGTCCCGGTATTTCTTTATAAATTTTTCTGTTAAAGAAAGGCCCTGGGTAGACTGAGATTTGTACCCCGGCCGAAAAACTTCCTTACACCATCTATCAGTGTCATGTGTCCAGTATACTACACATATATACATTTTTCTTCAAATTTATACAAAAATATTTGCATGTTGAGAATCTGGGCATATAAATTGTCTTTTTCTGATAATGTGAGCTCGGTACTTTCCTTGGTGAATTCGATTTTTAATGGTCGACAAAATCTAACAGATTGCGGAGCCCTATTAATCCAAATTACTTGTTTTGTCTCATTTATCAATTTTAATGGAACAATTGTAGTAACAAACAGTGAACTGTCAATCGATTTACTATCGTGGTTCTGGAAACGCTGTTTGTATACACTCCATAGCTGAAAATTAGTTTGCAATGTACCAAGTTGGGAAGTGTTTCCAGGACTTCATGTTGCATTTCCAAAATACGGGAAGATGTATGGTCCAAAAGATTTTGAAGTGAAACATACGCTTTATTTTCACAATATTAAATTTCTTTTGGCCGGAGTTTTCATTTCGAATAAAGTACGGCTGGATATGTTGGGTATATATCCTAACCCTGCATTTTTGCATTCCTTTGTATTTTTATATACTGACTTTTTGTAAATCCAATAGAAAGGCAAGTGCACAGTCAGCGGATATTTGCTTTGGCTCGTCTGTAAAAAGTTTACTTTTTACCTGGTTTAGGGTGTCGCAACTCCTAGAAGCTTTCAAAACAACAGCTAAATCTTTTTCTTTTGATTTTTTAGCAGAAACTGTAGCAGCATGTATAAGTAAAAGAGATGAGTTGTTATTCTGATCGGAAAGCTCAGCAGCTAATTTTCTTTTGAGACGAGGACCAGCGTTCTCGTAATCACACTTTGGACGACCCATTTTCTTTTCTGTTGAACAGAGACCAGAGATTTCTATGGAAGTGTCTTTTTCAAGCCATTTTGAATGCTTTCCTTTAAGTCTTGCCAGAGTTGAATTACACTTTGGCAATTGTTTATTTATATAATTAACGAAAGCTTTCACGTTTCGTTTATTGTCCTAATGCTGTCGTCATTTATATGCTTTTGTTCAATGTTTTGCAACATATGATGTTGTACTGCGTCACGGGAACGATTGTTGTTATTCCAAACGTCAAGCAGCTCCGCCCTCTTGAACACAAAAAAGTGGATTTTTTAAAAATCGTGTGGATTAGTTTAGTTAGTTTCTCATTTATCTGCACACTTTTGTTAATACCTTCTCACATTAAGCTTTTTGAAACGCTTTGCCATGCAAAAGTAAAGATCCACGAAACACAAATACACTTGTTAAGCTCAATCCAAAAATACACATATATAAAACACGGTACAATTGGACAGGAACACAGAACAATGACACAAATATGGTTAAAATATAGTTTTACATACCGGGACAGTCGTTTTGCATAGTAATTGTTTAAATTTTTTGTAAATTTTCGCCAGAACAAACAATTAAAGCTGATCAATTTTTCCCGCCAATTTTAGTCAAATCAACTGACTTTAACAGTGCTCACACAGAAAAGTATTACTCCATATGTTAATGTTAAATATTTTTTACCTAAAATATAATATCGACGAAAGTTTAAAATATTTAACAAAAAAAAATTTGACTTTATGCCAAAATAAACACAATAAAAACCACTGTGCGATGTAAGTTTAAGAGATCTTATTTCTCATTTGCAATATGAATTTTAATTGTTCCTTATCCTCGATTTGGTTTCACGATCGACCTCAGGCATACCTAAATACATAATCACTGCATTAGTAATATCTTCCTCATTACCTAAAAGCAATATTGATTCGTAGACAGCTGCCACCCTATAAATCATGGATCGATCGGCCTACCGATTTGTGTGAAGACCCGATACATACTTAGTGCTGATTTATAAAGATTTCTATTAAACACGATTATCATTTTTAAGGTCGCAACAAGTCAATTTAAGTTAAATAAATCCAGGCGGCACTGAATTTCAACAGCACTTGAAGAACTCAACTTATCTACAGCCATTTCCCTTCCGATACTGTCTTCTGAACGTCTATCCTGCTTTTTTTTTCATCTCTGGACGTTGACGCGTACTATGCGCAGTACGTTCAAGTGGCCCATGCGGCACCAGGACAATGCCTGTTACGCGCGAACCCTAGCAGACAGCATGCAAAAACGAAGTCGCGTGGACAACAGACGACAATTAGAACATACCTAAAGTTAAAACTAAAATTAAAACTAACTATGAGCTAGATAGCTAAGGATAGAAGTTTTTAAAGTAGAAATAGAGAACTCTGATCTGATTAAGTGTTAAAGGCGAATATAATCGGAACAAAAGACACGGAAAGGTTCATGTAAAGTATAGTTTGAAATGCGACTTGTTAAAAAAAATCAAAAATTGCTTTTGAACGGATTCAATTCTAATTTGGTGTATTTCAGATTGAGGTGACCAAACGCATGAACCGTACTCCAGAATAGGACGGACCAGTGAAATAAAAAGGGTTTTGGTTGTGTAAGGATCGTCGAATTCCTTCGACCATAGCTTGACGAAACCAAGAACACTCATGGCTTTGCTGACTTAGGTGGAAATATGACGAGTGAAACTTAATTTATGGTCCATGAGTACAGCCAAATCACTCATCTCATTTAAACGTTCAAGTGGAGTATAATTAAGGTAATAAGTTTCTAGGTGAAAGGAAGATCTACAAAACGACATGACATTACACTTCGAAATATTTAAGTTTAGTAAGTTAATTTCACACCAAGTCTGGAGGTTATTAAGATCGGCTTGAAGCAGACGCGGGGAACCTGAATCTTTGAAACTAAGAAAAAGTTTAGCATCATCCGCGTACATAAGCACACGAGAGTGAATTACGACAGAAGGAAGATCATTAATAAAGAGAGCAATAGTCCAAGATGGCTACCCTGTGGCACTCCTGAAGTTACTTTGATAGTCTTAGACAGTGAGGATTTAAATAGGACCTTTTGTGTACGGTCAGTCAAATATTGCAGAATCCAGCTGAGCAGAAGGCGTGGAAGGCCAATTTCGTTCAGCTTGTACAAAAGCAGTGTATGATTAACAGAATCAAAGGCCTTACTGAAGTCGGTATAAATGACATCAGTTTGCGATTTATTCCTAAATCCTTCGATCGATAAAGAAATAAACTCTAAAAGGTTAGTGGTAGTAAATCTGCGTTTCATGAACCCATGTTGGGTAGATAAAAGTACAGAACTACAGAAATGTTGCAATTGAGAAGTTATAATTTTCTCAAAGGCCTTCGGTATAGCGTGCAATTTAGAAATACCCCGATAATTTGATGCTACGGACTTGTTACCCTTTTTATGAAAAGGAATAATAAAAGATTCCTTCCGAATAGGTAGGAAAGTAGAAGTTTTAATGGACAAAGTAAATAACTTATGAATTTGGTTACAAAAAGTGTCAGCGCAAAACCTGAGTATGCAACCAGGTATCCCATCTGGTCCTGGTGAGTGCACAGTTTTTACTGAAGTAAGCACTTTCATCGATCACAGGACTAAAGATACAATTAGACCTATTCAACTGATAAGGATACGAAGAGTTAGCGTGATACTCCTTGGAGGAATAAGTTGTATTGAAAAAATCAGAAAACATATCGGCAAGAGCCTGATCATCGTTAGCTTTTTTATTTTCAAAACATAAGTAAGAAGGATGCACTGATGCCTTGCGTTTGGCCAGAACAAGGGACGAAATTAGTTTTTTGACCTGCCAGTGGGTACTGACGTGCCTGAAGGTAGAGAAAGATTGGTGCTACCTGGTGCGGAAGGCACCTTTTTAGCTATATACTCCTTTACTATTAAGTGTTCCGGCCAAAAATCTTTATGACATATTTGGTCAAAAAGATTTGGCGGAACACTAAGTTTAAAAGACGAAATGTCACGGGAATATGAAAATTTAAACTTTTCTACCGCAATGTTAGGCTTTACGATTTTTGCCCGGATGTGGGCTATGACATCATCTGATGTAGTGTTGGGATCTAGCCTCGAAACAAAGATTTGCTTTTTTGGTGGAATACCGCCAAGAAGCGAACTCGAGGCACCAACCGCAGCAGCAGCCACAGATGTTGGCGCTAAAGCTACTGCGGCGGATAACGCCTTGAGAACCCCCCTTGTTACTATTTTATTGGGAACATCGAAAACTAAATCCCTCAATAGTCCGCCTCATAAATATACGCATTTCCATTTCAACGTCCCGGCACGCTTCACTTCTCCATTTCAGGCCCCCCCATTTCCAATGCTATCCTTAACTCTGGCCGTATAACCAGCACATTTAACGTGCATAACATTGTCACACAGCCAGCATAAAAGGTAGTCTTCTTGGAGCTTTTAAGGATGAGGGCACTGTTTAGATGAGCAGACCAACATTATTAATTATTATTATTGTTTTTTTTTTTTTTAAGAAAAGATTTTAAATAAAGGGCGAATTGCACTAAAAAGCAAAAAATAAAAGCGTTTAAGAAGCACAAGGTAGCACAAGGGTTAAAGGTGCAATATTATGCACTTGAAAAAAGAGAAAAAAATGTAGAGTTGAGATAAACACACAACAACAAAAAAACTGATACAACCGCGAGAGTAACAGTCATGAACGCGAGCAAAGTAATAGCGCGAGAACAAACACTGCACAAGCAACAACACTACTACGTACGCGAGAGCGCGAATGTAAGTAAAAGAGATCAGAAACACAAAATCAAAGTATGCAAGCACAACAACAAAGCTGTTATTTTTTTTTGTTTAGCTTTGATTAAACGTTTTAGAACAAATAAAATTGAACAGTTGTCGAAAATAACTTGATCGTTTTTAACAGCAGTTAAAATGATGCAAATTATTAAAAGCGAGAGCGCAAAAAAAAACACGACCGACTTCGATGAAGTGAGAAGCCAAAAAAGCCAAAAACTTGAGAACAATCAAGTTATTATGTGATTTCGGAATTTCAACAGCACTTGAAGAACTCAACTTATCTACAGCCTTTTCCCTTCCGATAATGTCTTCTGAACGTCTATCGTGCCTTGAGAGCAATCAAGTTACTATGTGATTTCGGAAACATTTTCAGCCAGAGACATTGCCAGAATGAAAATTATTATTAAAATTATGCTATTACACTGAATAACTTCAGTATATAATATAGTATAATATAAAATAATATTTAATTTTATGAGCTTAACAATTCAGTGCATTTTAGTTGTGTTGAGTACCACTGTGCACCGGTCACATATTCACCCACGTTAACTGATTTACCGTTATTTGCGCTAATCACCGAAAGAGTTATATATGCAGACTAGAAAATGTTCTATGTATGCGTGAGTGTATGTGTTTTTTGTTCCAGAAAGAATTTATTATTTATTTGTTGACAATAAGATTAACAACAATTTTCTTAGTTTTATCTAAAACTAACACGTAACGTAATATTTAAGGGATGTACATACATATATATAATTATGTATACTTGTTAATGTAAATTCATCAAAGAGATGTAATCCGAGTTTAAGTAAAAATTGTAGTTTATTTTCGAACGATGCTACTATACCATCTTTACTTAAGAGCTAAAAGTATAGTGTTTGGTCTCGCATGTTGAGACCTCTTAGAATTAAAGTATTTAAAGTTGTTAGTATATATATATATACATATGTAAGAGCAATATAATTTGAGCAAAGTATGCAATGGTCAACTGTCGCTAACAGATGTTTATGCTGGATGCACTTATGTATGTATATGTATGCTTTGTTCTTAAAAGTACTTGGTCACCAATTTGTGAATCAATACTCTTGACTTGAAGTGTTGGGTGCTGTATACAACTGTAAATAGGTTTGGTGTTTGCACTCAATTCTGTAACGTCACTCTTGCTTTTTTTAATTTCGAGTGCGTCCTCGTGCTCTTTAACTATATTGTTGTTTCTTACTTCTAAAATAAAATTAGAATTTGGATACAGCATAAATTGTTATTAAAACAATTATTACGATTAGTATTGAATATGTTATTATTTTAAATTGATTGGTTGCTTTTTGTCCAATCCAAATTGCATCTTTAGTTTCAACATTTGATAAAAAAGCCTTTTTTTCCTATTTATTTCCAAAAACAGTGGGTATGTATAGTCTGAGAATGAATTTGATATAAATAATTGATTTATTTCTAGAGTACAATCATAAATTTTAATTATTTAATTTCCTTCAATTTTTGGTTTATTATTTTGGCATTGCTTATATTTAGGTAATTATTATATTTTTTTTACATAATATTCAAACTGATCAATTTCTGCCTTCATGTATAAACAGTAATTTGGCAAGTTTCTTATTATGCCTGTGATATATTGATAATGTAATAATTTTTTATCGGTGTTATAAATTGTATCCTGAATTTGATAAAATTCGTCTTCCAAATCGTACGTTAGCCATATTTTATGGGATAATATAAATATTTCTTTTGTGGTTTTATTTAACCAGGCTGAAGTTTCTATATTTAGTAAAATTTTAGCGTCAATATTTTTTAGCTCATCATAACTCAAAAGTTTTGGATAAAATATGCTTAATCGGGTTAGTTGCAATGCAAGTTCAATATTTTCAACATATGTGGTTAGATATTCGATGTTTTTATTAAGTTGAGACCCTTCTTTACTAAGATACATAAGTTCGATTTATAACCTGGTTCATTTTCTCAATTACATGGTATTTATTCTTTTGTTTTTTCTATTTCACTACTCAATGTATTAATATTATTAGTGTTCCAAGAAAAATTTGTAAGCTGTGCCTACTATGTTGAAAAGTCCACGCTTAGAACTTTCCTTAAAATACAATCCTTTCATTTGATTTTCGAAATTTTTAATTAGGTATGGTGTATGATAATCATTAATTTTAAGATGCTGGCTGCTTTTTTAATTTATTAAAAGTTATTTCTATTTGAGTGTAATTTATTGCAAATGAGTGTTTATTAAATTTAGTATACTCCTCGACTTCTCCTGTTTTAAATAAGATGAATCCCTGATCGGTATTAATCAATGCGATTTCAAATTTGCTTGCTTGTATGGCGGTCAGAACAATTAGTCCATTGAAGATTGCTATTCTCCTAATATTTGCTAGGACTAGACCTAGTCCCTCCCGACTATGCCAGGAATCCCCCGGGTCTTCCCTAACTGTGCTAGGAATAAACCTAGTCTGCCCTGCCTGTGTCAGGAATACTCCTAGTCCTCCCTATCTGTGCAAAGAATAACTCCTAGTCTTGTTTGGTTTTGCCTCAAACACCTTTTATTTGTCTCGCAAGGATATGCGATGATAAGGATTCTGTTTGCTGCTACTTGCCAATGTCGTTTTCCTTTACTTGGATGTAGATGTCTTCACTTGTATATTGCTTCGCTTGGATATAAAACTTCACTTTTATAATACTTCGCTTTACTTCGAACACTAGATAATCCTCTTGAATTAGGATGCGTGCTGAGATGCTGCGCCTCAGCCAGTACTTTTCCATGCACTTGTGCCATTCTTTCAAATCTTTCCATCGCTTCCTTCTTTGCGTCGACTTTCTCTGCATAGCTCGCCTATTGTTATGCATGGTGAACTCGCTCTTTTGGATGCTGCAGCTTTCCATATTGCTGCGCGCCCAGTCGCTGACGTAAACGGCCTTTCTCTTTCCCACGATCACTTTCCAGGTCACGCATACACGAATACGCATACATCGGTATGCATGCAATTCGGCCTTTCGCTCGCTCTCTGGCTGCCACCACCCTTGCTCTGCTAACAACAGCTCTTGATCCCAATTGCCTAATAATATATTACCAACTAAATATATATATAATTAACTATCAGAATGATTTTCCCTACTAAACCCTATCTTAATAAATAACAAATCACCCCTGAATATAATAATAATGTGTGAGGAATAATTATATGTGATTAATAATTATCCCTCACAAATATGCAACAGTAGATGCTCATATTTCGAGATACGAGTATACAGAATTAAATGTACCAATACACAGATATAAATATGCAAAACGGGCTGTACACATAGATTGGGTTCGAATCAAACATATAAACGAACCCAATGGTATGATACAACCGAACATCGGGGGTTGGGTATCAAACTTTATCATACATCCATCAGGCTGGAAAACACCATATGATGGTAAACAAAGCATCAATCCAGCATAACCATATGATGGTAAACAAATCGATTTGAACTGCATATGATCATAACAAATATGCGAGCGGAATCGACATATGTTCGCAGCTCATTTGATACATACCAGAACATATGCGAATGGAGCGATCACAAGCAAAGCATCAAAATAATAACAAAGCTTGACCGCTGGGAAGTTCAAGTGACGTCACCAAAATAGAACGTACCAAAGTACCAAGCTCATAAGCATTGTCGGCAGCATGCGCTTGTTGCTAGGGGCCAAGTGGGGGCCATAGCGAGAATCGGCGGGGGGGTGCGGGGCGACCAGATGAAATGAGCATCGTGGGTGGTCGTCGGCAGGTGCCGAAAGCGTGGGAGAGCGCATGCGTGCATGTATGCGTGAGTCAGCGGCAGACCAGATAAGCCGAAATCATAGGTGCAATGCGAGAGTGGGAGAGTGGGGCGAATACGTATGGGAACGCCCATCGATAGGTTTGAGAAGCATTGGGCATCGATCAGGTTGCGGCGGGAGTATAAGTTGAATTCAAAATGTGGAAGGGCAACTTGAATGCATTTTGATTATTATTAATATTGTATTATATATGCATTTTGATCATTATTATCATTGTGTTGTAGGGAATTATTAATATGTTGTTCTATTGTATGTATATAGGGAATTATTAATGTTTTGTTATATTTTATTATATTTATTTATTATATATTTATTATATATTGTATTTAGGTATGTTGGCGAGATTTAATTATATATATATATAAGCCGAAGTTAAGAGATTGTTAGTTGTTAAGAGCAAGGGTGGTGGCAGCGAGAGAGTGACATAAAGGCCGAAGGGCATGCATACCGAAGTATGCGTATGCATGTATGAGTGACCTGGAAAGTGACATTGTGGGTGAAAGAAAGGCCGTTGACGACAGCGGCTGGGCGCCCAGCGATTTAGAAAGCTGCGGCTGCCAAAAGGGCAATTTCACCATGCATAGCTGCAGGCAAGCTATGCTGCGGGGTCGGCAGAGAAAGTCGACCCAAAGAGGAAAGCGATGGAAAGTTCTGAGGGAATGGTATAAGTGGATGGAAATTTACTGGCTGCGGTGCAGCATCCCACCACGCGTCCTCATTGGTTCAAGATGCCTATAAATACGCACGGCTGAGACCATGAGGACATCTATTAAGTGAAGTACAGCGAAGAAATATACTAGTGAAGGTCACGACCAAGTGAAGCAACATACAAGTGAAGATAACCCCACCCAAGCTAAGCAACAAGGACCGGCAAACAGGATCCATATCCTGGCATATCCTTAAAGGGCAATTAAGAGTGGGTAAAAGCAATCAACGTAAAGACTAGGAGTTATTCCTAGCGCAGATAGGGAAGACTAGGAGTATTCCTAGCACAGACAGGAAAGACCAGGAGTATTCCTGGCACATTGGGGAGAGACTAGGAGTAGTCCTAGCAAGAATTAGGAGAATAGCAGTGCATGAGGGTAGACAGGCAAGACCTGGAGTATTCCTGGCAATAGCTAGGGCACACAGCAAGCCAACCTTAGTTGCCCAAAGGAATATCCAGCATACGGGTGCCCAACAGTGCCCGACACAACAACTCATCAGCCAATCATTATTTTCACCCAGCTGCCATCACCCACCAGAAACTATATACCAATAAAAGATAAATAGAATTAAAACTAAATCGAAATCGTCTTCCTTATTTTCACCAGCGCACAATATAAATTTGTTGTGTCGTACCCCGACTCCTGAAATCCGGCTCTGCCATTAGTAAGGACCAAAAAAGGATCGTTACAACTGGCGCCCAACGTGCTTAACTGGTGAAAAAGGATAACAAATTTTGGTTAAAATTTTTTTTCTTTCTCTTAAAAAAAAAAAAAGGAAAACATATATATACAAGATGACAAAGTCATGGATATATTATATGAAGAAGGAGGAGCTCATAAAAACGGGCGAAACGTGCGGAATCACGATATCAGGAACTGTAGAGGACATGAGAAAACAGTTCGGAGAATGGGTCAAGGAACATGAGGAGGACCAAGAGTGGCAGGCATGGATCAGTTCACTGGCAGCAAAATACACCAAGGCAGCAAAAGCCATGCCAGTAGGGGATATAGCGAAACTGGCAATACCAGCACTAGCACCGCCCAGATGGGGAAGTGTGGGTGCATTGGATGGCCCACAACGCCAGCAGCAGACGATATATGAAGGTCCAGGAACCAGCAAGAGAAATGCCCAAGAAGCCAGAGCCAGTAGCAATGGACAGAAAAATGATTACCCAATCGTCGCGAAGCAAGTAAGGGAATGGACTTTCAGATTTGACGGATGCACAAAGCCGTTAGAATTTTTGGAGCAAGTGGAATGGTCAGCAGACATGTATGGGCTGGAAATAAATATGATCCCGAGGGCAATGCCGGAACTACTGAAAGACAAAGCCTTGAAATGGTACGTGGCAAATAACCGGCATTGGGGATCATGGAGGGAATTCACTGAGGCATTCAAGAAATATTTTCTACCAAGAGGATATTTCAACAAACTGGCCGACCAGGTGAAAGCCAGAAAACAAAGATGGAACGAGTCATTTAAAGATTTTATGGTAGAGATGCAGACCATGATGAGACCGCTGAAATGCCAAGAGTTCGAGCAGTTGGAAATAATAATGGAAAATTGCATACCGGATTTGAAAGTTTACATTCGGCCGCACGACATTAAGACATTGGAGGACCTAATGATGCTGGCGGACGAGTTCGAGATGCTGGAGATGGAGCGAAAGCAGTTTAGACAGGAGTCAACAATGCCAAGAATGCACACAATGATGCAGGCACCAAGAAGGGGTGGTATGCAGCAAGATAGGAACAACACAATGTGCAGACGATGCCTGGACGAGGAGCCACCAATACCAGCACAAAGAAGGAGCATAAACAATGGCTCAAATGGTTGGGTGGAAAATCCAACACAGGCATGCCGTAGGTGTGGAGCTGCAGGACATTGGGCGCGAGAATGCAGGAACAGGAGGTTAGTGTTCTGCTGGATGTGTGGTAAAATAGGCGTGAGATCGATGAATTGCTGCATGGCGGCGGGAAACGCAAACCGGTTCCAGCCTACAAGGGGCGAGCAGGGACCGGCGCCAACAGCTCCCAGAAATTAATCGGAAAGTTATGGGAGGAGGAGCATCAGCTATCGGCGGAAATCAGAATGCAAGGTACACAAAGAAAGGCAACGATAGATTCAGGCGCCACAAGCAGTTTTGTAAGCCAGGATCTGGTAGAAAGGCTAGGAGTAGAGGCACAGCTCACAAAAGCACGAAAACAGGTGCAATTGGCAGATGGGTCAACAAAAGACATAAAGTGGCAATGGGTAGCCAAAATACAATTTGGAGACAAGGAGGTGAGGATGCCATTCCTAGTGCTACCAGATGGAATCGACGCAGTGGTGTTGGGGTGGAATTTTATTAAAGAAATGGGAGCGACAATCGCATGCGCAGGGCTCAACATAAAAATTCCACCCAGAAGCAGAATAAATGGAAAATTAGCTGAAAGAATTTCGTCCATTGGAGTAACAGATGTACCAGAAGCAGAAGATTTCATGCAAGCAGAATTGGCAGAATTGGCCAAGATATCCGGAACGTCGAAAGTTGGTCTCCATACAATTACCATGTGTGATGACAAACCCATAAAACAAAGATATTATCCGAAGAACCCAAAAATGCAGGAAATAATAAATGAGAAGGTGGACGAACTCATGGCAATGGGGTACATAGAACGCTCAAGTAGCCCGTACAGTTCACTAATAGTAATGGTGAAAAAGAAGCAAACGGGGAAATGGAGGCTTTGCGTTGACTTCAGACAAATAAATGCAAAGTCGATAAAAGGCGCATACCCAATGCCAAGGATCGACTACATATTAGATCAACTGCGAGAAGCAAAATTCATAAGCAGTTTAGATCTAAAAGATGGATATTGGCAAATACCTTTGGAGGAGAACAGCAAGAAAACGACAGCATTTACGGTGCCAGGGAAAGGGCTGTACCAGTGGAAAGTAATGCCGTTCGGATTGCATTCTGCATCAGCAACTTTTCAGCGGGCGTTGGATATGGTAATAGGACCCGAAATGATGCCTAATGCATTCGCATATCAGGACGATATCATTGTGGTTAGCCGAACGATGAAAGATTACAAGATGCATTTGAAAGAGGTTTTCCACAGGCTGAAAGTGGCAAATCTAAGGATAAATGCGGAAAAATGCCAGTTCTTCAGAAAGGAGTTGCGATTTCTGGGGCACCGGGTGACCGACCAAGGCATTGGTACAGATCCAGACAAAGTAGCAGCCATCGCGGAATTGAAACCGCCGAAAAACACAAAAGAACTGCGACAATACCTGGGAGTAGCGTCATGGTACAGAAGATTTGTGCCAGGATTTGCAACGATGGTGCAACCATTAAACGCGCTACTGAAAAAGAAGACAAATAGGATATGGGCGGAAGAACATCAATCAGCTTTCGATAGGGTGAAAGGAAAGTTGATGGCGGACCCAGTGCTGGCATGCCCAGATTTTTCAAAAATGTTCGTGCTGCAAACAGACGCAAGCAACTATGGCCTGGGAGCAATATTAACGCAGAACACAGAAGATGGTGAAAGAGTCATCTCGTACGCCAGCAGAACGCTAAACCCAGCAGAACAAAATTACTCTGCAACCGAAAAAGAATGCTTGGCGATTGTGTGGGCTGTAAGAAAGCTGAAACCATACCTGGAAGGTTACCATTTTAAAGTAATCACAGATCACATGGCATTAAAATGGTTGAACAGCATTGAGAGCCCAACGGGACGAATTGCGAGATGGGCATTAGAACTACAACAATATGATTTCGAAATCGCATACCGCAAGGGCAAATTGAATGTAGTAGCAGACGCGTTATCAAGGCATCCGTTAGAAACATGCAGAGCGATAAAGGATGGCTTGCAACAAGCAAGTATAGGATGTGGATGGGTACAGGATATGAAAAAGAAATTAAAGGAGAACCCACAAAAGTACCCAGACTATGTCCTAGAAAATGGCCAACTTTACCGAAACATACCACACAGGGCCGGACAAGAAGAGGTGATCTCATGGAAATTATGCGTACCAAAGGCAATGAGGCAGAGCGTAATGAGCGAAAACCACAACACTCCAACGGCGGGTCACACGGGAAACCGAAGAACAATAGCAAGGGTAGCAGCAAAGTATTTCTGGCCAGGAATGCAGCGAGACATACGAGCGTATGTTAGTCGATGCGAAACATGCCAGAAATACAAACCAAATCAACAGCAAGCAGCAGGCAAGATGCTGACACAAGTACCGGAGGGGCCGTGGGAGACAGTATGTGCGGACTTTGTGGGACCACTGCCAAGGTCAACACATGGAAATTCGGTGTTGTTGGTGGTCATTGATAGATTCTCAAAATGGACAGAACTGATACCAATGAGGAAAGCTACAGCCGAAAACTTAGTGAAGGCATTTAGGGAACGCATATTAAGTAGATTCGGCGTCCCAAAAGTAGTAGTGACAGACAATGGGGTACAGTTCACGAGCAAAATATTTGAGAAAATGCTACAGGAATGGGGATGCACGCACCAACTGACGGCTCCATATACGCCACAAGAAAATCCCACGGAACGAGCAAATAGAACGGTCAAGACAATGATCGCACAGTTTGCAGGAGATAATCAGAGGAGATGGGACGAGATGTGGCCGGAATTAATGTTAGCGGTTAACTCGAGCGTGTCGGAGTCAACTGGATATACGCCGATGCTCATCACACAAGGAAGGGAACCGCGATTGCCTGGAGCATTGTTCGATCAGGTGACAACTGGATCAGGGGAACCAAAACGATGCCTAAATACGTCAAAACATGTGATTACAGAAATCGGGGTGTTGGTTCGCCGGAACTTAGAAAGGGCGGCACAGGATCAAGCCCGACACTATAATCTGAGGCGGCGACAATGGAGACCTCGAATTGGAGACACAGTATGGGTAAAAGAACATTACCTGTCAAACGCAGCAGAAGGATTTGCAGCCAAACTAGCACCACGATATGGCGGGCCATATAAGGTGGTGAGTTTCATATCGCCAGTAATTTGCAAGGTGGCGAATGAGACAAACGGGAAAACAAGAACGACCCACATCAGCGACTTGAAGGCCCAGCCAATGGATATTGGAAAAGATTGAGACACAAGTGCTCATATGGTAAAAACCAAGCATATGGCAGTTGACCATTTGGACCGGCCGGCCGAATGGAATACTAACATATGGGAGGTCAAACCATATGAACAACAACGTTCAACTCAATAAAGGTCGGACACACAGACCGCATTCAAAAAAAAAAAGGAGGAAAATAAAAAGGCTGCAAAACTGTGCAAGAATAATATTGGCGATGGCTGCAAAACTGTAGACAATAGCTATAGGCAGTTAATGCACAAATGAAATTGCACATAGCAAATAGATCCGATTGGTCAACAGTTTTTTTTTATAACCAAAATATAAGAGGAGAGCCACCATCAACATACTCTCGCACGCGGCGAATTCAGGAGAGGATTCACACACACAGTGTATGTGTGAGAGAGAGGCCGGATAAGAGCCGAGGTGGCTCATCCGCAGCGCCAGCATCAGAATGGGCTCCGCGGCAACAGAGCAAGTGAACTGAAAATCACTTTAAAGAAAACAGCGAACATGAGCGGACGACGTAATATGAATGATGAGGTAATGCAATTATTGGCATCGCCGTACGTGTCGGAGGAGGAGTCCGATGTCGATGAGCCGGTGGTGTTGGGGCCGGTCATCGAAGAAGTAAGTAAGAAGCCTCGATGAATCGCCAAGCTAAAAGATGCCCTATAAGGCCAAAACAAAAGATGCGAGCCAGGCCGAAAAGAAAAAAAAACACACTGGAAAATAACATAAAGAAAACAAAAAAAAAAAAAATGGAAGGGGGGAACACAAAGGGAAAGGGAGGAATAGGTCTCCCGAAGAAAGGGGGGAATGTGAGGAATAATTATATGTGATTAATAATTATCCCTCACAAATATGCAACAGTAGATGCTCATATTTCGAGATACGAGTATACAGAATTAAATGTACCAATACACAGATATAAATATGCAAAACGGGCTGTACACATAGATTGGGTTCGAATCAAACATATAAACGAACCCAATGGTATGATACAACCGAACATCGGGGGTTGGGTATCAAACTTTATCATACATCCATCAGGCTGGAAAACACCATATGATGGTAAACAAAGCATCAATCCAGCATAACCATATGATGGTAAACAAATCGATTTGAACTGCATATGATCATAACAAATATGCGAGCGGAATCGACATATGTTCGCAGCTCATTTGATACATACCAGAACATATGCGAATGGAGCGATCACAAGCAAAGCATCAAAATAATAACAAAGCTTGACCGCTGGGAAGTTCAAGTGACGTCACCAAAATAGAACGTACCAAAGTACCAAGCTCATAAGCATTGTCGGCAGCATGCGCTTGTTGCTAGGGGCCAAGTGGGGGCCATAGCGAGAATCGGCGGGGGGGTGCGGGGCGACCAGATGAAATGAGCATCGTGGGTGGTCGTCGGCAGGTGCCGAAAGCGTGGGAGAGCGCATGCGTGCATGTATGCGTGAGTCAGCGGCAGACCAGATAAGCCGAAATCATAGGTGCAATGCGAGAGTGGGAGAGTGGGGCGAATACGTATGGGAACGCCCATCGATAGGTTTGAGAAGCATTGGGCATCGATCAGGTTGCGGCGGGAGTATAAGTTGAATTCAAAATGTGGAAGGGCAACTTGAATGCATTTTGATTATTATTAATATTGTATTATATATGCATTTTGATCATTATTATCATTGTGTTGTAGGGAATTATTAATATGTTGTTCTATTGTATGTATATAGGGAATTATTAATGTTTTGTTATATTTTATTATATTTATTTATTATATATTTATTATATATTGTATTTAGGTATGTTGGCGAGATTTAATTATATATATATATAAGCCGAAGTTAAGAGATTGTTAGTTGTTAAGAGCAAGGGTGGTGGCAGCGAGAGAGTGACATAAAGGCCGAAGGGCATGCATACCGAAGTATGCGTATGCATGTATGAGTGACCTGGAAAGTGACATTGTGGGTGAAAGAAAGGCCGTTGACGACAGCGGCTGGGCGCCCAGCGATTTAGAAAGCTGCGGCTGCCAAAAGGGCAATTTCACCATGCATAGCTGCAGGCAAGCTATGCTGCGGGGTCGGCAGAGAAAGTCGACCCAAAGAGGAAAGCGATGGAAAGTTCTGAGGGAATGGTATAAGTGGATGGAAATTTACTGGCTGCGGTGCAGCATCCCACCACGCGTCCTCATTGGTTCAAGATGCCTATAAATACGCACGGCTGAGACCATGAGGACATCTATTAAGTGAAGTACAGCGAAGAAATATACTAGTGAAGGTCACGACCAAGTGAAGCAACATACAAGTGAAGATAACCCCACCCAAGCTAAGCAACAAGGACCGGCAAACAGGATCCATATCCTGGAATATCCTTAAAGGGCAATCAAGAGTGGGTAAAAGCAATCAACGTAAAGACTAGGAGTTATTCCTAGCGCAGATAGGGAAGACTAGGAGTATTCCTAGCACAGACAGGAAAGACCAGGAGTATTCCTGGCACAGGCAGGGAAGACTAGGAGTATTCCTAGCACAGTTAGGAAAGACCCGGAGTATTCCTGGCACATTGGGGAGAGACTAGGAGTAGTCCTAGCAAGAATTAGGAGAATAGCAGTGCATGAGGGTAGACAGGCAAGACCTGGAGTATTCCTGGCAATAGCTAGGGCACACAGCAAGCCAACCTTAGTTGCCCAAAGGAATATCCAGCATACGGGTGCCCAACAGTGCCCGACACAACAACTCATCAGCCAATCATCATTTTCACCCAGCTGCCATCACCCACCAGAAACTATATACCAATAAAAGATAAATAGAATTAAAACTAAATCGAAATCGTCTTCCTTATTTTCACCAGCGCACAATATAAATTTGTTGTGTCGTACCCCGACTCCTGAAATCCGGCTCTGCCATTAGTAAGGACCAAAAAAGGATCGTTACAAATGTAATGATAATAAACATAACAATAATGAATAAAATATATGATAATCAATATCTATAGGAACAACAATCATATACATATAATAATAAATATACATATATAATAACAGCATCAATATGACCAACACACTGCATTAAATCCACCGCGTATCTTTACATATGAATTTTCCCCCACACAGTTTGAATTTAATTCACATTCCCGCCACCAATTGATTATCTCCTAATGCTTCTCAAACCTACGCATTGGGCGTGCCCTCGAGTATTCGCATAGTTCTCCCACTCTCAGCATTGCACGTATCTTTTCGGCTTATCTAACTTGCCACTGGCTCACGCATACATACAGGCACTCACTCTCCCACGCTCTCGGCTTCTGTTGATGACCACCCACGACGATCGCGTCATCTGGTCGCCCCTCACCTCCCCGCTAATTATCACTATGGCCATCACTCGGCCCTAGCAACAAGTACATGCTGCTGACGAATTTCGGTTATACTCATGTACTTGAGAGTTCTCACGTATGCCTAACTGTTCTGTTTCTTTGTGGTGACGTCGTCTGAACAGATTCTCCTGTGCCCAAGCTTTTTTATTGTTTCTATGCTTGCTTGTGTTCGTTTCTTTTATATATGATCTTGTATACAATATATTTGTTAACGATCATATGGTATTCCAGCAGGGTGATTTCAAGTATAAGAGTTATTTTGCACTGTATGACCAGATTCGAAACCCAACCAAATGATCGTTTGCGTCTTCGCTGTCATCCTACCGGTTCGTTTGTATGTTTGCGCCATACTAGTATGTTCGT
The DNA here is from genome assembly GCA_037075365.1 of Drosophila emarginata. Lineage (NCBI taxonomy): Eukaryota > Metazoa > Arthropoda > Insecta > Diptera > Drosophilidae > Drosophila > Drosophila emarginata. Next base: position 998,857 of record JBAMCD010000250.1, read on the forward strand.
TTGCATGTTTGATATCATTCCGAATGTTCCGTTGCATGTTTGATATTATACCGAGTGTTTGTTTGTATGTTCGGTATCTAAACTATGATGTACCTTTTGTACGTTTGGAGTATCTTATCACAGTTATTTGCAAGTTTAATGTAAAATAATGTAATTTCCTTTCTTGCCAATTTGTGAGGGATAATAAAAAATCATACGCTGGTATAATATTTCTCACATACCTCCTTTTCTTCGGGTGACCAATTCCTCCCCTCCCACACGATGTTCCTCTTTCTTCCATTTTTTGCGGCCTGGCTCGTATCCTTTATGGCCTATTTTGGTATGTTTCTAATTTTGGCGATTCATCAAACCTTGTTTTCATATATATTGGCCGATATGACCATCTTTTCGAGGACTCTACGTTTTCCATGTCTTATTGTGACATGGATGGCTCATTCCGCATTTTTTTCCACTCTTTTTTTTTTCTCTTAACCTAAACTTTAATTTCACTCTTAATCTAAACTTAAATATTAATTCTTAACCTAACTTTAATGATTTCTCTTAATCCACTCTATCCTCTCAAACACCCTCGGTAAACTGTCGGTCCTCCTCTGTCTCCTCCGGCCCATCCTCTACTTCATCCACTTCCTCTTCCTCGTCAAAGGAGATGACGATGACCGGCCCCAATATCAGCGGGTCATCGTCATCGGACTTCTCCTGCGACAACAGTTGCATCTCCTCATCATTCATCTCCCACACGCTTTTGTTTTTGTGTCCGCTCATGTCGGCTGCTAAATCTCAAGTGATTTGTGGTTCAATTGATCCGCTGCCGCGAAGCCGCTTTAGATGCTGGCGTCGTGGCTACCTTCCTCACATCAGCTTTTGTCCGGCCTCTTGCTCACATATACACTGTGTGTGTGAATCCTCTCCGAATTCGCTGCATGGGAGCGTAAGTGGGTGATAGCTCTCCCATTCCACTTATATTTATTTTCTGACCAACCACGTTCCGTTGTGCCTTATCCCATCTCTTCGTCCCGTATTGGTTGTCTGCCATTTGCTTGCCATTATCTGCAGTTTTGGAGTCACTGCGACTGGAGTTATGGGAGCCACACTACCTATGTAGTTATGTGACAGTTTTGATGCCACTACATATGTATTTATGTGACTGTAAGTGTGTAAGTGTTCCACCATATCGTGGCGCGAGTTTTGCCGCGAATTCTTCTGCCGCATTCGAAAGGTAATGTTCTTTCGAACAGACCGTGTCACCAATTTGAGGTCTCCATTCCACTCGCCATAAATTGTAGTGTTGGGCTTGAACCTGTACCGCCTGTGTGCGGTAGTGTGTATGGGACCATTATTTGTTGCGTGCATCCCCATTCCTGTAACATTTTCCCGAATATTTTACTTGTCAATTATCTATTACCCATTATCTATTACTTTTGGGACACCGAATCTGCTTAATATACTTTCCTCACCATGTTTTCGGCCGACGCTATTCTCATTGGAATTAATTCTGTCCATTTTGAGAATCTGTCCACCACCACCAACAATACCGAATTTCTATGTTTTCATCTCGGCAGTGGTCCCACGAAATCCGCGCATACAGTTGGCCCTTCCGGAACTCGCGTAAACATTTTCCCTGCTGCTTGCTGCTGATTTGGTTTGTACTTTTGGAATGTCTCGCATCGATTGACCTACGCACGTATTGGCTGCCACCCTTGCGATTCTTCTCCGATTACCCGTGTGGCCCGCCGTTGGAGTGTTATGGCTTTCACCCATTACACACTGCCCTTGGTACGCATAGCTTCCATGAGACCACCTTTTCTTGTCCGGCCCTGTGCGGTATATTTCGGTATAGTTGGCCATTTTCTTGGACATAGTCTGTGTACTTCTGCGGATACTCCTTTATTATCTTTCTCACATCATGTACCCATCCACACCCTTGACTTACCTGCTGCATACTATCCTTCACCGTTCTGAATGCTTCTAACGGCTATCTCGACAACGCATCTACTACTACATTCAGCTTGCCCTTGCGGTAAGAAATATCGAAATCTTACTGTGTAGTTCCAACCCCCATCTCGCAATTCGTTCTCGATGCTGCTCAACCATTTTAAGGCCTTGTGATCGGTGATCACCTCAAAGTGATAGCCCTCTAAATATGGTTTTAGTTTCCTGATGGCCCATTCTATCGCCAAGCATTCCTTTTCCGTTGAGTAGTTTTGTTTCGCTGGCGTATGTATTCTGTATTAATATTGCCCCCACAAAATAGTTGCTTTCGTCCGTTTGCAGTAAAAGCATCTCTGAGAACTTCAACTTCCTTTTTACTATATCGAAAGCTGATTGATGTTTCTCTTCCCATACCCATACCCATTTTCTTTAACAACGCATTTAATGGTTGTACCATCGTCGCGAATCCTACCACGAATTGTCTGTAGCACGATGCTACTCACAAATATTGCCGCAACTCCTTTGTGTTCTTTGGTGGCTTTAAATTTGCGATGGCTGCTACCTTTTCTGGATCTGCCCCAGGAATCGTAACTCCTTTCTAAATAACTGTCATTTTTCTGCATTTATCCTTAATTTTCTAACTTTCAGCCTATGGAAGACCTCTTTTAAATGAATTTAATGATCCTTCATATTTCGGCTGACAACAGTGATATCGTCTTGGTATGCAAACGCATGAGGCATCTCTTCGGGTCCTATCGTCATATCCAATGCTCGCTGGAAAGTTGCGAACGGCATAACCTTCCATTAATACAGTCCTTTCCCTGGCACCGTAAATGTTGTCAACTTCTAGCTCTTTTCTTCTAATGGTATTTGCCAATATCCATACTTTAGATCCGAACTGCTTATAAGTTAATCTGATATGTATGTCGGTGTTTCTTGGCATTGGGTATGCGTTGTTAATCGATTTTGCATATCATCACATATGGTAATTGTATGGCGACCAACTTAGCATGAAGTCTTCTGCTACTGGCACATCTGTTACTACTACTGACGATATTCTTTCGGCTAGTTTGCCATTTACGCTGCTCCTTGGTGGAAGGAGAACACATCTCCTATTCCTGCACTCCCCAATGTCCTGCAGACCCATACCTCCATCACGCCTGCGTTGGATTCTCCACCCAACCAGTGGAGTCGTTTATAATACTCCTTCTTTATGCTGGCACCGGTGGTTCTTCGTCCAGGCATCGTCTGCACGCCGTATAATGCCTGTTCTCCTGCAAGCCGCCCCGCCTTTGTGCATTCATATGTGTGTGCGTCCTCGGATCCGTCGACTCCTGTCTCAACTCCCTCCACTACATCTCAAACTCGTCCGCTACCATCATCAGGTCTTCCAATGTCCTGATACTATGCGGCCGAATATATATCTTCAGATCAGGTATGCAGAGATCCATGATGATCTCCAGCTGCTCAAATTCTGGGCATTTCAGCGGTCTCATCATTGTCTGCATCTCGACCATAAAGTCTTCATTCCATCGTTGTTTCCTGGCTTTCGCCTGGTCGGCAAGTTTGTTGAAACATCCCCATGATAGGAAATATTTCTTGAACGCTTCCGTAAACTCCTTCCATGATCCCCAATGCCGGTTATTTGCCACGTACCATTTCAGGGCTATATCTTTTATTAATTCCGGCTTTGACCTCGGGATCATATTTACTTCCAGCCCATAGATGTGGGCTGACCATTCCACGGGCTCCAGGAATTCAAGCGGCTTTGTGCATCCGACGAATCGGAATATTCACTCCCTCACCTGTTTCGCTACCATTGGGTATTTGGACAGTGTTTCTGGTTCTGGGCTCCTGTGAGATCAGTGAGCTTATCCACACTTGCCACTCTTGATCTTCCTCATGTTCCTTGACCCATTCTCCGAACTGTTTTCTCATGTTTCTGATATCGTTATTCCGCACGTTTTGCCCGGTATTGGTATGCAATTTCTTGAGGGTGATGGCAGCTTTAGGACGATGGTAGCCTTGTGATTGGGTATGTCTAGCACGCTCGGGATGCCGAATGCTGTATACTCTTGTGAGCAGATAAAAGAGTGTTTGTTGCGGCCCCTAACTTTTGCTGGGAATACTCCATGTCTTGCCTATATAACCTGACACACCGCAATTTTCCTTGCTTTTGCTTCAAGCACTTCTTTTTGTCTCGCAAGGATATGCGATGATATGGATTCTGTTTGCTGCTACTTGCCAATGTCGTTTTCCTTTACTTGGATGTAGATGTCTTCACTTGTATATTGCTTCGCTTGAATATAAAACTTCAGTTGTATAATACTTCGCTTTACTTCGAACACTAGATAATCCTGTGGTCTCAGCCGTGCGTATTTATAGGCATCTTGAACCAATTAGGATGCGTGCTGAGATGCTGCGCCTCAGCCAGTACTTTTCCATGCACTTGTGCCATTCTTTCAAATCTTTCCATCGCTTCCTTCTTTGCGTCGACTTTCTCTGCATAGCTCGCCTATTGTTATGCATGGTGAACTCGCTCTTTTGGATGCTGCAGCTTTCCATATTGCTGCGCGCCCAGTCGCTGACGTAAACGGCCTTTCTCCATCCCACGATCACTTTCCAGGTCACGCATACACGAATACGCATACATCGGTATGCATGCTATTCGGCCTTTCGCTCGCTCTCTGGCTGCCACCACCCTTGCTCTGCTAACAACAGCTCTTGATCCCAATCGCCTAATAATAGATTACCAACTAAATATATGATTAATCAATTATCACAATTTTTTCCCCACTAAACCCTATCTTAATAAATAACAAATCGCCCCTGAATGTAATAATAATTTAATGATAATCAATATCTATACGAACAACAATCATATATAATAATAAATATACATATATAATATAATGTAGGTCTCTACATGTTAGAAACCCATCTCCTGAATATTCCCAATAATCTAAAACATATTTATCTCTGATGTTCTCACACTCAGGCGTTATCTCAACTGGTCTGTCTGTTCGCTGGTGTTCGTGTTTCGTGGTTTCAGCTGGTTTTCAATGGCTTCGGAAATTTCCTCAGCTTGGAGTTTAATTGGGTTTGTTGATGGATTTGGCTGAAATACCGTTTTAAAATGAACTTCGAAGGTTGATGCATTTTATTCATCTGCACGGGCCTATTTACAGGTTGGACATCTTATCGATGAGACTATCTCGGTTAGAGCGCTTTTAATTGGGTGAGCTTCCCACACAGGATACATATATTGTACCAGTTGGGGTAAGGTTCTTGATGTATGTCCCCTGTTCCCTTGCCTTCTGTAGCCTAAGCGCCTTGCCAGCGGTCCTCAAATTGAGTTTTGCTGAGGGTGACCGATAGATTTGCCATTAGCCTCTGAGTCGTCCTTTATCGACTTGTACTTCCATTAGGCGGCTGTTGGATTTCAGATTTGCCTGGGAATGGGTTATGAGTGGGGTGAAAATATCTGCTACGGCAATGAGTACCGTCTATAATGCAAAGGTCGACGTGTTTTTCGTCGTCCAGATTGCGGTATAGCTCACATATTTTTTAAGTCTGAGTCAGTTATTTCCAAACCCGACGGACACGGACATTTGAGTTAGAATAAACTATTATAACGTAAGATCGAACCAACGTCTTGATCATTTGGGGGTGTGTGAGCCTTTGGTTTACGGAAATCAAATCCTTGCTTCTGCAAAGTGACCTCCTCAAATAAGAGGAAGTTAACTGGCGCACGAGCAGGAACCGTCTTCTGTCACGGTTCATTAAAGAAAGGAAAAAAAATTTTTTTTTCCTCGCCTGTAAATGCTTTGAGTGAGTGTATTCCCAAAATAAAATTTATAAAAAAAGTAAATGCGACTAAAAATAAATAAAAAATCTAAAAGTTTAATTTCTTGTGAATGCCAACCGAAAAATTAAAGTAGATGGTTACACAAAAAACGAATTGGAATCGCTGCCAAGAGGTTGAGTATTGGATGATGAAACATTTTTCGGAATCTCAGCAAGTACAGTTGTTTCAATTGTACTGCGTACGCCGAACAATTCAATAATTCTAGTTAATCTGCGACCGGCGCGACGCACCTAAAATTCCTGTGAAGCGGCGCAGATCAAATATTTCAGTTATTCTGCGTGTGCCAAAGTTCATTGGAACCTTGGCAATCGCGGTGGTTCTAGTTAATCTTCGACCGCCGCGAAACAGCTTGAATTCCTTTGAAATAGAAGAAGCGCAGATCAGCCCTTGACTTAATGTACGATTTTCGTTTCAAGATTACTCTCCCTAAATCAGTCGAGCAGACAAGTCCTAGTTTAGTTCAATATCAAGAAAACTTTAAGGAAACTTTAATCTCTGACAAATAAATAGATTAATTTTTTGTGTCACCGGGGTTCAAAACCCTGTCGGTGAATGGCATTGGTAAGAAATTTATAAAATAATAAAAAATTTTTTGTTTTGCCGAGTGGATGTGAAGTGTTGGTTTCAAGAACGAAAAATATAAGAATAAAGTTTTTATTTTTTGTGTCGTTGAAATCCCCATTAGTGCATGATATAAAAATAATAATTATGAATATCCGTTGAAGAATTAAAGTGGTTGGTTTTACATCCTCATCGGCGAAATAAATGAATAAGAATTATAAAAAAAGGAAAAGGGAATAACATTCGTTCGACAATTGATGAGCACTCGTGAGCGTGGCGGTTGGCGGTCACCTATGAAAAAATTATTTAATGAGTGGCGAAACCACTGCGGCAACAAAGTTTGCGAGTGGCAAGTTTAAAATAATAATTAAACAAAAAAATCTACCTAAGTAGATCCTTGCTAGGACTAATAGGTATAATAGAGATCGCCCTAAACCGACATAGGGGGCGATGCCCCCTATAGGCAGCTTTGCGACAATTAAAAACGAAAATATTAAGAAATTTGAAATAAAAAGAAAATAAAAATTATGAATTAACATAACAAAAAAAAAAAGAAGAAAGGTATTAAATAAATTAATGACAAATATCTGTACATACAAACATTTATTCTATTTTTCATCTTTTCGCATGGCACCATCGTTCTTTGAGGAAATTGGAAACTTTGGAAAAGGAAGTGCTATTATACTTGGAAAAATTTACGGGTATCACCTACACACTGACGCTTTAAGGGTGTGCGAGCCATTGGTTTACGGAAATCAAATCCTTGCTTCTTCAAGGTGACCTCCTCAAATAAGAGGAAGTTGACTTATATTAGGGTCAAAATAACAATCTGCCATCTTTGTTCTAATTCGACCTGTCTTGCAACACTATCATATGATTTAATTGTATTAAATTACAAGACACATTCCAATCAGAAGAGTCGGTGCGTTAAGCTAGCTTGTTGAAATGGGTATTGTTGTCCAATAAGGGCTCGGGAAATAATACTCGTCAGAACATAAACATTAAAAAACAAAATTTTAAAAAACCTATTTGTGGAATTATTATATAGCTTACCTAATTTATACAAAACATTTTGACGGGCAATAGAAATACCTTATGAGTTGGCTAACCCTGAAATATTGCGCGAAAAATATTAAAGGAGTCAGAAGCGCCTAAAACCAAGAACAACGCAAAAAACAGAGTGCACTATGTTTTAACCGCCAAAAACGCCATAACAGAGAAGAACAAATACAAAAAAAAGAGACACGATAAAGTTTCTCGTGCGACCGAAACGGTCATATCACAAAAAATTTTCCAATCAAACCGAAAGCGAGCCGTGGTGAGCAAGCATACAATCTAGAGATGAAAAGGAATACATATGTGGAGCTCAAATAAAAGTGTTTTTGAGCGAATTGAGCAAATTGAGGAGACAGTTAATTTTAAATATGAAAACAGTGTAACAATAAAATAACATTAAAGAAGTTTTATATGTGTCTGATTTATGCCAAAAACCTTCTATCAGTATCGTGAATTACCGACAAGGGGTATGAAGTTTGTTTTCGTAAAGATGAAGCACTTATTATGAAAAATAATAAAGAAGTGTGGCTTCGTGCTAAAAAATACAGAAATTTGTACTCATTAAACGCCGAACACATCAAGTTAACAATGTCTACGAAAAAGAAAGTGAAGTGAAAGTGAGAGTGAGAGTGACTTAAAAATTTAGCTAAATCAGGAAAAGAACGTGGAATTGTAGCCGTATGAGCGCAACTGAAAAGAGATCAAGATAGACATTAGAAATCGTTCACAGTGATATATTTGATGTATACATGTGGGCACAAGTATTTCGTTACTTTTATAGATGACTATTGTTTTAATTATTTTCTGAAACAAAAATCTGAAGTGTTTGAAACTTTTAAAATATTTAAAACTTCTGCTAAGAATATTACAGATCCCAAGATCAAGGCGTTACAAAGCAATAACGGAACGGAATTTCGGAACAAAATTTCTATGATTTTTGGCCCGATGTTTGACTGTGTCACGTATGATGAAATAATCTGCTGTCTCACCCTCATTCGGGGCAGAAGCAATTAACACGGCATGCTATAATCGAAATAGACATCGTATAAAAGCATTGACATACATGTATTGGACAACAAAGGTGCCAGTAGTACTTTTGGTTTCGAGGCTTTTGCTCTAATAAAGAATAAGAAGAAGGGCAAGTTCGAACCGAGGTCGGAAAAGTGTACACTGAAATATGCTTCAGAGTCCAATGCTTACAGAGTGTATCAACAGAAGAGACGAACTGTTTTACTTAGTAATGATGTAAAATTTATAAATGTTTCAGGATTTAAAAGTAAATATGAAGAAATCTATGGCGAACTTAAAGATGGCTTCGACATTCAGTTAAAATGAAAGTGAGAAGAAACAGGAAGCAGTACTTCAGATGATGAGAGTATAACAGAAGAGGCAAATCAGCAAGTGAAACACGGAAAAGGTCGTCCAAAGCATATTACGATCCTTTTTAATCCTTACTTACGGTAGAGCCGGATTTGAAGAGTCGGGTATGACACAACAAATTTATTTTGTGCGCTGAATACAGGATATTCTTGAGAGCAGATATAAATGTTTATTCCAGGCCATAACTATTGCCAGGAATGCTGCAGGTTTTGCCTATCTGACCTCGCAAGCTGCTACTCTCCCAAACATTTGCTAGGACTACTACCTAGACTTACCCCACTATGCCAGGAGTACTCCGGGTCTTCCTGACTGTGCTAGGAATACTCTAGGCTTCCCTGTCTGTGCCAGAAATACTCCTGGTCTTCCTTAACTATGCTAGGAATACTCCTAGTCTTCCCTAACTCTGCTAGGAATAACTCCTAGTCTTGACTTGGTCTGCTTCAAACATTTTATTACCTTGCAAGGATATGACAAGATATAGGTCCTGTTTTTTGGTCCATGCAAATGTTACTTCTGCTTCACTTGGTTTTCCTTCACTTGTGTATAAAATAACTTCAATTGTATAATACTTGGCTTACTGGATAGTCCTGTGGTCTCAGCCGTGCGTAATCACCCAGAATGGTTGCAGCAATCAAAGTTAGATCTTAGCAAGATGTTTAATATAAAGGACTTCGGCCTGGCGAAAACATGTTTGGCCATCAAATTTAAACAATCGTATCGTATCGTATCGATGTCGTTGATAACTGATGACTGATTGCAAGCCGGCTTTGATACCTATGGAATCGAAATCGGCTCTCGTCTAAGTCAAAGGATTATGAGATGGCAATGTATCCTTATCAAAACTTAATTGGTTCTTTAATGATTCTTTCAGTTGCAACACGTCCAGATATTGCATACACCGTAAATTTCATGTCAAACTACATAGTTGATCACTGGAAATCAGCGAAACGTATCCTACGATACTTGAACGGCACTAAGAATAGAGGACTACTCTTTAGAAAAATAGGTAATGGTGTTTACTCATATAGCAAACATAAACAAAAATAAAGCATGCAAGTCGTCCCTGCCGACATTGAGTTTACACAGTACCGAGTAGAGGTACTTCATAAAGTCAAAAATGCTCACATTCGCCATCAATTTATAACAAAATTCTCTTAGCATGCAGCAACAGCGAACGCATGCTATCTCGCCTACTCTTAACAGCCCATAATGCACTTGGCGTTTCAGTACAAAACGGAAATACGTATATCTCCGATAATTATAGTCCGATTTCCATAAAAATTGATCAGCTGGTGGACACAGTGTGTCAAATAAGAATTCGATATCTTTACTACAGCTTTAGTTATAGCTTTTCTCCAAATTCGAAACAAACTTGACCTGCCTACACACTAGACGGATGTTAATACCAAATTTGGTTGGTGTAGATGGGTAGATTGATAGGTGTATATACGGATGAACGGACAGACGGACGGACAGACAAACAGACAGACGGACATTTCTCAATCGACTCGGCTGCACTAAAGTGTAGAGGTCGAGAAGAAGCATAAAGCTTCCTTCTGCCTGTTACATACATTTTAGCGACTTTAATATACCCTTTTACAGTATGGATGCAGGGTATAAAAATACATTTAACATTATATATTTACAAGTCGATGTAATCGATGCAGATTGAGAAGAAAATCTTTCTGATAGACGTTCCTATTTCAGCCAAGCATTAATATTGGCTGGTGCCGCCATATGCTGGGAGGCACGCAAGCAACGTACAGTTGCATTATCAAGTACAGAGTTAAAGTACTTGGCTACGTCAGTGGCAGTTAAAGAGGCTCCTATACCTAAAAGCGCTATTAATTGAAATTCGTCTACAATGTAAATCTGTGCGCATTTTCACCGACAATCGAAGCGCACAACATTTGGTCAAAGGTTTTGGATTTCATCTTAAGACAAAACATATTAACTTGCTTCACCGCAAAAGAGTGGCGACATTTCCCTTGAGTATATGGAGACGCAGCATGAGACCAGATGTTCTGACAAAGGAGCTAAGCAGCAACAAAGATAATGAATGCAGTCAACCATTGGGAGTAACATGCATCTAAGATCTAAGTTTTTTACTTTGAGAAGGTATGTTTAAAATTAACTACTTGTATAAGGTTATATTAAAGTTAAAGTAACAATCTGGCATCTTTGTTCTATTTCGCCATGTCATGTAGCGCTGTCATATGATTTAATTAGTTCGCTGTGTATCGGCGCAAAGACGAGATCATTCATTTTATGTAATAAGCAACTCCCTTAACTCGAGCATAACCTGTGTCTATTTTAATCTTGTGCAACTGATTTCTGACAAGTTGGTCAAATCCCAACAGGTAATACAAGTACTGGCGAGTGATAGGATGATATTTCTGTTATAGAATCTGCTGTTATCAAGTTACGCGTGATCCCCTTGGTCACTGTCAATTATAGGGGCCTTCCCGGTGAGGCATAGCCCATTTACCAAGTGAGATCCCCTTGGAGGGCAGTAAACTGTGACCACAGTTAATGCATGCTTGTAAGTATTGGCAAGTTCGTGCTACTGTAGGCTGGACACTCCTGTGGGCAAATAGAATTGTTTGCTGTGGGCCCTATCTATTGAAAGAAATACTCCAGGTCTATCTAACCTCACACGCTGCTAATATTTGTTAGGACTACTCCTATTCTATCCCTACTACGCCAGGAATATTTTTAGTCTTTCCTATCTATGCAAGGAATCACTCCTTTGTCTTGTATTGTTAGAACGCTAATGTTAAAGTATTTATAGGCATCTTGACCCGTGCAGGATGCGAGGTAAGATGCTGTGCCGCAGCCAGTTCTTTTCCACGCACTTGTAATATTCTTGAAAACTTTTCATTGCTTTCTCCTTTTGTCGGCTTTCTCTGCCGACCATGCACCCTTGTGATCTACGCAGCTTTCTAACTTACTGCACGCCGTTCTAACATCTATTATCTAGTCAAGAATTAACTAATAATTAATAATAATAATCCCTACCAACTAATAAAATAACAAAAATTATCAATAAGATAAATAATACAATATATAATTCCCCCATTTAATAATGAAGGGTACTTTTTTCGAGATACTTTTAGAACTTTAAGTTGGTATTACTTTTCAAGATGGCGACTGATTTATCAGCTGTCAAGTTATATATTCTCAGTTTGGTTCTCACGGCTGAACAATGGTTGCAAATAGTGCGATTTTATTTCGAAAATAATGGTTATGTTCGAAATACGTATTGCGCACTAAATTTTATTTTAATTAGCGTTGAAACGCACTTCTGGTTGAATGGCTATGTCAACAAACAAAACTCCCGCATTTGATGTGAAGCTAATCCTCAAGTGTTTGTCGAAACACCGTTTCATCCAGAAAAACTGACTGTTTGGTGCGGTTTATTGCCTGGTGGAATCATAGGTCAATGAAAATCAGTGAAGAGCCATGATTACTATTTTTCTCATTACTAAATAATCATGATGTCCAAGAACTGTGGTTTCACAAAGTGGCAGAACTCGTTCCATATTCAATTTTTTGAAAGACACATCTGGTGACCACATAATTTCACGTTTCGGACCTGTGAATTAGTCTCCATGATCTTGTGACTTAACACCGCTAGACTATTTTCTCTGTAAAGTCATTAGTCTATGCGGATAAGCCACAAACGCTTGACCATTTGGAAGACAACATTCGCAGTGTTATTGCCGACATACGGCCTCAAACTATGTTTCGAATAGAAAAAAAGTCATGTTAATCGAATAATCCATCAATCAGAAAAATATGACCCAATATACAATCCCATATATAATCTTTCTCCTGTTTAATTATGTATGTATTTATCTTGCATTTCCGCCGCCGCATAGTTAATCGCCTGAGTAACTCCCAATGGCTCTCAAACCTCATCACTGGGCGGGCCCCCGAGCATTTGTATGGCTCTCAATATTGCACACACTTCAACGGCTTATCCTTCCCATCACCTCTCGCCGCTGGCTCACCCTTACATTCATGCATACCTTTTCCCACTCTCTCGACACCTCTCGACGACCACCCACGACGATCGCGTAATTTTTGCAGTCTAGTCGATCCTCAAATCTCTTCTTGGGCACTCATTTTGCCGCAACGACAAGTGCATGACCACATAAGCTCGTATGTGTAGCGGTGTTTCCCTTGTGTTGATGTTAGCAAGGAATTGTTATTGTTGTAATTTAATTGCTTAGTTTCTTTCGCCTATGATATTCTGTACAACTTATTTGTTTACGATCCCATGGTAATCAATGAAGAGCACGATTCACTTTTCCTCTTTTCATTCTTATATATAAATTAATATATTTTTACAATTAATTAATAATATATATATATTGTAACGAAAGTCGTCTCTTTGGTGTGTCTCGTGGCCGAGCGGTTGGTTTCAAGATGGTCAAAATGGTATTGGGGTTATTAAGGAAACAGTAGCACGACACGTGGAGATCGGATGGATTCTTCAATTCCTTATTTTCCACAATCTTTAATTCACGCTTACTTATCTAGACAGGAAGTTCTATTCTTAACTCAGCTGCGCCACTCAAAAACGAGCAGCTGGTCTGGCCGGCTTTTCTTAGAAAAAATTGGCGTTGCCAATCGGTGTTATCGGCGAGGTGGGAGGACTCGATTTTTCGCCGCTACCACACCGGCCATCGCCGTTACATTACCCCCTCCTTAGACTCGAGGCTCCTGACCGAGTACCAGATCATGTCGGGGATCAGGAAGGCGACGGCTAACCGGTGGTAACCCGGAGTCCCATGGCTGGTTCCAGTCTGCAGTGTTCTTGTGGGCGTCCTTTGGTTGATTTTCTTGCTGCGTTCCCAGCATGGTGCGCGTCCCGCAGCTTGGCGTCAAACAGAGGGGGGCCAGCAGGTACAAGGGGTGGCTGGTCGGCTTTAGACTTTGTACACCAGTACATCCATACGAATACGTAGCTTGGGTAGCGCTGGTAGTCCCACGCTGGACGCTAAGTGTAGGTGCGTCTTTCTCCAGCGTGGACTCAGGTTTCTCTGGGTGCAAGTCGCTCCCCTGGGTAGGCTCGGGTTCACAAAACAACCGGCCTAACACGCTTTCCTCCTCCTCGCCGGCATCCTGGGCTCCAGCCGTGGGCTCTACCAGCCAAGACCTGCTGGACGACGCCGATAGGCGTGGGTCACAGCGATCGGTGGGATCCTCTGATGCGGTGGGAATAGCCTGCTCTGAATTGGCAAGCGACTCGACCACCGCTACGGTGGGTAAAGGGCAGCGAAGGTTTGAGTGTTGGGCGTCGCGACTTCCTCCTGAATTCGCATATCTCGTCGGCTGGTGGTAACTGGGCCGCAATACCGCTTCTGCTCGATCGACTGTCAGGGCGATGTTGCGTGCCCGGCAATTTTCGGTTGGGGCATTCTTGTTTACTGCCAATGTCTGTTCCGAGACGTTGGCATGCTGGTGTTTTCCGAATGACGGGCCGCGGTAGGAATCTCAGTTGCATTGGAATTGCGACCGCGTCTTCGGCGCGCTGGCAGAGCTCGATTATCTTCTACTAGCTGCGTATGTAGAAAAGTCCTGCCAGGAGTGCGTCCAACTTGCGCTTGCACTCGCATCGCCATGTCGAGTGCCTCTTGCAGCTGGCTCGATTTACTGGAGATCATTAATCCCTGCAACGGGGTGTCGCGTATGCCGTCCACGAACTGCTGAACCAATATTTGGTCAAACATGTGCCCGGGCATGCCGCTGAACGCTCATTGGGCCAAGCGTTCCAACTCCAGTGCGAAATCAGGTAAGGATTCCCTTGGTCCCTGTACTCGGTGACGTAGTCGCTGGTAACTAGCCCGGCAGTCCAACATGAAACGTTGCCGCATCGCATCTCGCAACGCCGAATAGGTCAGCATGGGCTGCGGCGTCAACGTGCCGTAGTATGTGGAAGCGCGACCACGCAAATTAAGCACGATGCCCAGACACTTTTCTTCCTCCGACCAGCTATAATAGATCGCTACCGTTTCCAAAAGCCGTTCAAATTCGATCCATGAGCCGGAGCCATCGAACAGCGGCAGCACGTTTGGATTGAACTGAATGGTCGGCGGTGACCGGGTCCAAGCTGTGCCATATGTCGTGGAGGCTGCCTGCGGCTGCACCTATTGTCTTTGCTCCGGCGATCCATTCCATGCCGTGCATAAGGGTGGTGTGGGCGGTACAGGAATAGTCGTGGGCTGCGAGTTCGCCAGTGTGCGTTGTAGCGCATCGAAAATGTGATCAATCTTTTGATTCACCGCGGCTACTGATCGTGTTAGCGCGTACACGGTATCAGTGCCATCCTCTCCATCTCGGCTGTTGCGTTCCTTCCTCCTAGGCATGTCTGCACGTGGTGAGGCTCTTCGCCAAAAATGGTATTGGGGTTAATAAGGCAACAGTAGCACGACACGTGGAGATCGGATGGATTCTTCAATTCTTTATTTTTCACAATCGTTAATTCACGCTTACTTATCTAGATAGGAAGTTCTATTCTTAACTCAGCTGCGCCACTCAAAAACGAGCAGCTGGTCTGGCCGGCTTTTCTTAGAAAAAATTGGCGTTGACAATCGGTGTTATCGGCGAGGTGGGAGGACTCGATTTTTCGGCGCTACCACACCGGTCGTCGCCGTTACAATATAATTAAATCAACTAATTTCGTTCGCAACAACTTTCTTTTTTCAGATAACAAACAATTTCGAACGCCTGTAGTTCTATGCAAATTGCAACGAAACTTTTCTATTGCTAGAAGGAAAAGCCTATAGTCCTAAATAGCAACGAAATTTTTCTATTGATAGAATGACTGCCAAACAATCGCGCTCTGCTACACTATTATTTCGTTGGGCTTTACTTCATATATTTGACATGTACGCAAGTGGTTTTTCTTCGTCCTCATTTTTAAAATTGTCTGTCTTAGCTAATTCTATTAGTAAAATCTTATTGATCGATAAACTCGGTTGTGATTCTCCTATTGTTCGTAGGACAGCCGCTCGCTTTCTGCAAATAACGTACTGCGGCTTATAGACATTGAGGGTGCCACATCCTTAGCAAAATATTTTCTTTTCTGTTAAACAACTTCTGATTCTTCTAGTCTATATACCCTGTGTGACGCTGCATCTCTTGGGTTAGCATTTCCTATTTTGATTCGTTCTTTCAAGAAATTTTCTCTTTTCTGATCCGACGCAGGTGACTGATCCAATGCATTTAACAAAATTCTATCCATGTAAGATTATCTATCCCTTTATGGTATCTCCAATGCCAATCCTTTGCTTCCCCTATCAAAACAACATGTATGTTGCTTCGAAATCGCCTCTTATATTTTCTCTTCTTAATGTCTTTACTCTATATAGAAATTCTTTTATCCGTCAAAGTGAGTTCCCCACTTCCGGATTATCTCGGCCACTTTATTGGTTAAATAGTAATAATAATTCATCCTTCTTCCATCTCGGCTAGATGACCTTTCTGTACGATAATTACTATTCTGTTGTGCATTCCGCTTACTGAGGATATCACACGCTCTACTGTTTCTTGAATAATGGATTCCATAGCCGCTCAGTTCAATCAATTACCTAGTGGCTGATTCCTAAGACGGGGTAGATTTATACTACCTCTTGGACGAGCTGCTCTAACTGGTAATTGTGGAAGTTCCTCATTTTTGGTATTGTTTCCTGCCTCAAAGGTAACATTTTGTCCGTTTAATTCTACAGCGTTCTGTCCGCAGTTCCTGATGTATTTGATTCTCCCACAACATTTGTTTGCCTGTTGTTTTCCTTCTGGCTTAATCCTTTTTAAATCTTTTCCCTGCACTTTTTTAAAACAAACCGGACTTTCTTTTCTAACTTTCTTCCAGTTTTGTTGCGGTAAATTCCAATCGGGGCAAGTGCAATTTAATTTTCCCATTGTAATTACAACAATAATGTCCGCTTCTGCTTATACCTTTACCCTCGGTCGATAATAAACACAGGCGTAACCACACGAGTTGCAAAAAATGTATATAAACAGACCTGACTGCTGTCATATACTAATAAGAAAACCAAATTCACTGCGAATGCAAACGAGCTAAAAGTGAGATTTCATAACTAACGGTTATTTTCTTAAAGTTTATGACATATAGTTATTACTTTTTTTTCTATATCATTGTCGGTTGAATTTCGTCGACTTGCGCTAACTTACTCAATCATATTTTCTGCTTAAAAAATCACTGTCATGGGACATTCTATACAATTTCACTATCATGCTGTGCATTTATTGTGACCTTGTACCCTAAGTAAGCCTTACGTGTTGGGCGCCAAAAATTGTTCTGTAACGTTTACAGTGTAGTTTTACCCAACAACACGATGATCTTACACCGGAGCGGGACCCTTCGCATCTAATTACTAAAAATTTATTATTGAGTCCCTACTGAAACTAAATCAGAGAACGGATTTTCAAAAAAATATTAACCCATTGGTTAATAACAAGGGTGGGTAACAAAATTTCGCAAGTGAGTAGAGGAAAAGGTCGCGATCGCGAGTTCGAGTAGGGGTCATAAATGTGAGAGTTCGATGATAGAGGGACGCACAAGTAACTGCGGGACGCACAAGAAAAGATCTCGAGATCGAGAAAGGGTCATAAATATGCGAGTTTGTGGATATAGCGACGTATACTCATCTGAGGGAGGGAAACAAGAAAAGAAGCTCGCAATTTTTTCTCTATTTCTTCCATTAAATTTTTTTTTTTGTAAATTTAGTACAAGCAAGACAAATGGAACGTTTTTTTTTCTGATACTCTACTTTAAATGTATACCCTTAATGGACAACATTATTAATTATCATTCAAAAAATATTAAATAAAAAAGTAAATTATAATGATTATGATGATCATAACTGGTTTTGTGAGACTTATTATGATAGAGCAACACAGAAGCGATTTAGGGAAAATTAACGCTCTGTGTGAACGCCAAATCTCATTAGCTGTCATATGGTTTGTGCTTGATCATTACAATAAATATAAAAACTGCCCTTACGGTTTTTTTGCTCTAAAATCCATTGATGCTTTATCAGCTTCAACAGCTGGATCCAGTACTTTAGTTGTTGTTATTTGATATTCTTTTTTTTCTTTTACTCTGTAAGTCATGAAAAGCGCAATTATGACTATTACCTCTTAGCTTAATACCGGGACAAACAATATAAGAGAAATAACTGAGAAGAGTATAGCAATCTTTTACTCTTATGAATGCTATTCTTTTTTGAGATACGTAAACAATCTTCGCGATTTCAAAAATTACTCGAACTCTGTTGCATTTATTTTGCTTACGCTGCTTATAGAAATTTAGTTCCTTTTTTTCTTATTCGGAAATTGATAAGGAAACGGAATTAATGAACTAATATTTCTCTTGTTTTAAAAAAATGAAAAGTCAAAGTAATTGGGGTCAAAGTCATTTTCTAGCATTCAATTAAATAAAATCTATTAAATACCGAAAATATGGTCCTAAAGATGGATGCATCTAGAGTCAAATTTAACTTCGCTGTCCCCTTCAGGTTACGTAAAATTTTTTTACTCGTAATTTTTCCTGCTTCCTCCGCCTTTTGACGTATTTCCAACGCGTGATTCACTCTCTTTAATTTTTATTTTTATTTTATATATTTATTAATATATTTATATATATTCTTCAAGAAATTTCGTAAGCAATTTCAATTATCAAATTAACTTGATGGCACTGATTAAAGAAAATAGGTTGAGGTAAGCGCTTTCGCTTCCTTAAAAGTTTGTATTCCTCCCCATGATTAATGATCTCGAAACCAAATATAGCTTTATACGGTGAACAGCTTATTGATTGGTGGAGTGAAGATCGAAGACACATGATATATGTATCAAATATTTGTCTCATTCTCGTTGATCCTGTTTCAAGTATGAACGAACGACAAATAATATCTCTGTTAACTCCTTCTGCAGCATTACTTTGCGGTGAATATAAAGCTGTGAACATATGTCTAATAGAATACTTTGACAAAAAGGCTTCAAACTCCTTGGCTTTGAATTGAGAGCCGCTATCACTTTTTATCGTTTCCGGTAATCCATAACAGTGCAAAATTAGTTTTTCTAAAAATTCCTGAATTATATTTGATGTAAATTTTTTCATCGGACATAACCAATGGTATCTCCTAAAATGGCTGAAAACTATAAGCAATCGAATAAAACCTTCGAGGATAAGGTCCAAGTAGATCAATATTTAATTTCTTTAATGGTCTAACTGTAACGTTTTGTATACCCATAGGAGGTCTAAGTATTCTATTCGGTGCTTTGGTTCTTTTTACAAGTCGCACAGTTTCGAATATATTCTCGTACTTGTATTGATAAACCTTGCCAGAATAACTTTCTACGCAAAACCTCTGTTGGTGCCTTCCGTTAGATAAGCACACTAAAACACAAACACATTACTTTATAAAACGCAAAAATTATTAGATATAAAAACACCTCCAACTGTTGACATTTGTGACCCATCATAGTTTATAAGTAATCTCGGGTAAACTTCTCATAATCCTTATTGGCTATTAATTTATTGATCAACCTTACTAGAGTCAGCAATAAAGACGTAGTATGCTGAACCAGCTACTACATAATGAAGGTAGACCTGAAACGAACTATGCAGTGAAGCCTATATAAGTAGAATGTAATTCATAGACTAACGAGAATTCATGTTTGTAAGCAACGGGTGTGCATCGCTGTGTCTTTGGCCCCCAATTACTACAAAGTTTTCATGCTTCGAAGTCCACCCAATTCAAGTGTTGGTTGCCACGCCTATGTGCCACTAGATTATATTCTAGGGGGAAATATTTTTATAAATAATAAAACACCTTAAATTAATAAAATAAATTTTATTTAACACTAATTTTCTACTAACATTAATAATTCTACTTTTCAGTTGTACATATTCTGCCTCTAAAAAGGATTCTGACTGCAAATCAATTACTGGTTCCAATTTTACGGAATTTCGTTGGGATTTATTTAATTTTTTTGACATGAACGCAATTGATTTCTTTTGGTTCTCTTCTGTGAACTGTGCTAACACTACGCCAATTTCGTAATCGCTCGAATCACAATGTAAAAAAAATTGTTCCTCGACATTTGGATTTTCTAGCATTGGAGCTGTTGCTCAGCACAATTTAAGCTTATTCATGGCTTCCTAAGCCTCTGCTATCCAAGTAAATATTTTTTTGGATGCTAGAACATCTGTGATTGCTGAAGTAATCTCTGCCGTCGATACCAACCACAAATTCCCAAAAAGCCTAGAGCTTGAAACTCCCCCACTTCCGATTACGTAACCCAAATAGTTTACTTTTGTGACACAAAATGGACTTTTTAAAACGTTTAGAGTTTAATAAGCGTTTTTAAATTGCTCTGAAATTCGAATAAGAACAGATAAATGAGATTAAAAGTCTGAAGAAACAATACAAAGATCATGCAGATACCCAAAGACACAATGACGCAAATCTGGTGGAATTATCTCAACCATATGGCGACACATAGTTGCAGCTGCATTGCGAAGTCCAAAAGTCATGAACTCTGAATGCTGTTTATTATTTTGATTTCTCTGTCAACCCGATTTGACAATCAAGCTTTGAAATAATGTTTGCTTTCGGCAATCTAGCAAATATTCCTTCGAAACTTTGTAAAGGATACGCGACTTTTTTTGTTACTTTGCTCAGTCTTCTCGCATCTATGCATAACCTTCTTCGGTTTCATTACCTTTCTCATTGGTTAGCTCCATGGACTCTAAGAAGGTTCTATAACTCCTAAAAGCATACTGTCCACTTCTTTATATAATAGTTTCTCTACCGCTAGACAGACTGGATAATATCTTTTTTTTTACTGGTTTAGCCCTGCCGACTTCCATCTGATGTTGTATAATTGAAGTACGGCTCAGTCCTTGATTTTCAAAGTTTGGAAACATATTTTTTACCAACTTTAATTGTCTTAGTTCTATTTCGATTAACCGATACTGATCTACATTGTTTCTTAGTTAAGATTCGGGTATGGCTTCTATCGAACTAATGATCCCCGGGGCTAATTTAAGAATTCTCCAGAAATCTACTCCTAATAGAATTCAATTTCTTCCTTCGGACTTTTATATTACATATTAACTTTAAGAGTGCCAATATTTTTATGTGGTTTTCCATTTGCAGTTTTTACTCTTGACTCTATCGGCTTAATTTAGATGTATTTAGAAAAATCCTGCTTTGCTATGTCTGAACCATTGCAACTTACAATCACGCCTGTATCCATCTTCTTTAAATTCTAAAAAAGAACTTTTGCATAACTACGCATGTCTGTTTTATGCTGAAAAACTGTTGCTATTAATCTATTCTTTTTTTCCTTCTTATACGCAAATTATATCTCATTCTTTGAGTATTTCTTTTTATTTTAATCTTATGTTCTCCAAAAATTCTATTTCTACTTTCTAAATAATTTTGCCATCTTTCGTGATAAGACAAAAAGTTAACTTTAGTACCTTCCAGTTCTATTAAACTTTCTGATCGATTTCTCTTCTAATAAACTCCGTTGCGATTTTCTATTGACCTCCTCGACTTCTGATTCTTCTAGTGCATATCCTCTGTGTAGCCCTGCATGTTTTGGCTTTAGATTTCCAATTTTAAGAAATTTTCTCTTTTTTGAAACAGCCGACACAGGTGACTGATCGAATAAAAGTCGGTCTTTTAGATCTGTCAACAAGTTTCCTTGTACAATTTTTACTAATTAGTTTTTTCTACTCCATTAGACAATCTATCTATTAATTGACATATTGCCTTTAAAAGCACGCAAAAGATTCTCCTGGATTTTATTTTCGAGCCCTTATTTGTTTCCGTATCTCATAATTAGATCCACTATCTTTATACTGACGACGTATGGTTAAACAAAAATCTGTCCATGTAAAATTATCTATCCCTTTATGGTAGTTGTATATTTTTGCTTATTGAGGATATCACGCATTCTACTGTTATTTGAATAATTGATTCAATTGCCGTGCGGCAATCATTTGCTGGTGTCTGCTATGCGACTGTGATTCTACAGAGTTCCAGTCTGCTGTTCCCTCAGTTTCCGTTTCTCCCACAACATATCTGGCAACTGATTTTCTAACAGGTCCTAAGTTTGGTCCTGCCTCTTGTTTTTCTTCTGGCTTAATCCATTTAAAATCTTTTTCTTGCACCTTGGTAAAACAAACCGGACATTCTTATTTTTCTTTGGTAAAGTTAAGTATGCAAGCTTTATGGAACGCACGGTTGCAAATGTTAATCAATCTGCTCTGAGTTTGAGTTTGTATCTCGCTGCAGACTACACGAATATTTTCTTCAGTGATAGCTGTGCTATTCCTTTTCTCAATACTGTGATGTATAGGCATTTTTCTAAAACATTTCCCTAAAAATGACTAAAATTGTATAAATATCTAAAATAAAGAAATGGAGTTTCTCTGTAATTTACTAAATCCTTTAGCCATAAGTCGAGCCTTAAACCGCTCAATATCACCTCTCGCATCACGTTTCAAACTGTACACCCATTTGCAGCCGATAGATTTATGCGCTTTCTGGTAAATTTTTATCTAAGCATCATACTCCTTTTGCATAGCCACTGATAGCCTCGTTAAACGTTTTTGGAATGGTTACATCAATTGCCACCAAGGTACTCAGATATCAAACTGCTGCTTGGGTCTTCCAGTTTTAATCAGCTTTGGCCTGTCTGGACCAACTTGCTGCACTCTCGAAACGCTCGTTGAACAAAATGTCAGGCTTCTCAACCACCTGTCTGGTCTTAGCATCATACAAACAGTAGGCTTTTGCATGTCTAGAATAACCTACCAATCGGTATTCATTGCCCTTTGGTTCAAATTTGCCTCTATGATGACCATTATCTAATGCCACTGCAAGAGCTCCAAAAACTTTTAAATGATTTATTGAGAGTTTGTTACCAGTCCACACTTCCATTGGAGTCATCTTCATCAGAGCATGGCTAGGCGACAGATTCCGTAAATAGGCTATAAGCATCAAATAAAAAGTTTACATATTCACGGCCATTGTCGCTTTGTATGCACATCAATGTCTTTCCCGTCTGCCGTTCTGCCATATTCTTAAATTCAATGAACTTCGAAAGTACGACGGGTGTTATCATCGATAATAGTCAGGAACCACCTGTTGCCTCCAAGGCTTTTTGTATCAAACGAGCCGCAAACATCTGTATACACCAGCGCCAAAACTTCCTTAGCTCTGTTCTTGGTTGAATCCGGAACGGTCTGTACAGTGATTTTACTCAGATAAGTAAGATAAGACAAGAGTCAAAGTTTTCCATACCATGAGCCAGTTCTTCTTTGCAATTTCGCTCAATCTGCCATAATTAAGGTGTTCATATCTTTTATGCCACAAATCTTTACAAGATTGAGTAACCGTAAAACAATTGCTTGACTGTGTTCCAAATATATAAAAGTTGTGAGAATAATCATTTATTTATTATTATCCCTCACAAATTGGCATGAAAAAGAAATATATTACTGTTCCTTAAATTTACATAATTAGATACATATATACAAACCAGATACATTATATGTAGTTCAGAATCCAAACATGCAAACGATATTTCATATCGGTATGATATCAAACATACAAACGAACTTATCGGTAAGATGCAAACACATAAATGAATATATGAATTTCTTGGTATGGTGGGAACATGCAAAACGAACATTTGGTTGTGTGTTGAACCTGATCATGCGGCAAAAAGGAACACTTATACTTAAAATCATCAGGAAACACCATATGATCGTAAACTATTCACCTAGCTGGAATCAACATATGTACATTATCGTAAACAAATACAGTGTATACAAGAACATATGTATATGAATGAAGCCACCACAATCAAGCACAGAAACAATAACAAGCAAACGAAATTCGTCGGCAGCATGCACTTGTTGCTAGGGCCGAGTGATGGCACGCCCAATGCGAAGGTTTGAGAAGCATTGGGAGTTGATCAGTTGGCGGCGTGAATATAAGTTGAATTCAAACTGTGCGAGAGAATGTATATAAAAAGATACGCAGTGAACAATATGCATTATGTTGGTGGTATTATTGTTTGTTATAATATTCATTTATTATTATATATTTTTATTGTATATCTAATTATTATTATGTTATTATTATATTATTATTATATTTAGGTGGGGTGGGTTATTTATTAAGATAGGGTTCATTAGTGGAAAGTATTGTGATAATCAAATATATTTATTGGGTCATCTATTATTAGGCGATTGTAAAGTATGGAGATTAAGAGCAGTTGTTAGCAATTAAGAGCAAGGGTGGTAGCAGCCAGAGAGCATGTAAAAGGCCGAAGAGCATACGTATCGATGTGTGCATATGCGTGTATGGGTGACCTAGAAGTGATCGTCGGTAAGAGAAAGACCTGACGACAGCGACTGGGCGCACAGCAATATAGAAAAGAAACAGCAAACAGAATCCATATCCTGGCATATCCTTGTGTGACAAATAAAAGGTGCTCGAAGCGATAGAAAACAAGACTAGGAGACAAACAATATTTTATTTGTTCACAAGAATATACAGCAAGCCCATCTTTATACTAAAGCTGCCATCACCCTAAAGAAATTGCATATCAATAAACTGAGTCATTAGAATCATGATTGTTAATCAAGCCAAACTAGCTTCCTTATTTTCACCAGCGCACAATATAAATTTATTGTGTCGTATCCCGTCACCTGAAATATGGCTCTGCCAATAGTAAGGTCCAAAAAGGATCGTTACAACTTGCGCCCAACGTGCTTAACTGGTGAAAAATGATAATATTTTGTTTTGGTTATAATATGTATTAAAAATATATATATAAAGATATATAAGTTAATAAACAATAACTTCGTTGTTAATTATGTCGCAGTGATGCTACTTGTTTATTTAAATATTAAATTGAAGCTGACGATTGTTACATATTTTTTGGTCTTAAATATTAAAAGCAGCGTCGGAAGGATCAGCAGCGGCGGCGGTTGCGCTTGTTGTTTTGCAATAATATTTTCTTTAGAATTGTTTTGCATATTTGGGTGCGGATGCAATGCAGACTATAGTTCAGTACTTTCGGTACGGCACGTTGCGGGTCATCGAATTGCATTTGGTTTAACTTATGTTAACTCTGCCACTCTCAAATTGATAATTGTCCTCAATTGTTAGAAGAATGGGATATTGGTAAATGGCAGATTTGGGAGGTGTTCAGAGGTGGTTGAAGCTTTTTGGATGTTGTTTTCGGTTGCCGGAATTTCGGGAGTGATTTGTAGAAATACTTCTTTTTTGTTAGTTCGTTTTTTCGAGACAAACAGAATCATTATAATGAAGCCAATAGACAGCCCCAGTAAGCAACCAGTTGAGGAATGTGTTTGCGGGAAGTTTATGTGTTTGGTATTGTTGATCTGCAGGTTGTCCAGTGTTTTTAGGCTGAGGACTCGTAAGCGTTTGGCCTGTGATGCTGATATCTGTATTATCGGGATACCGGGATTGATATCAGTTTCTTCCGTGTTGGAGAATACCCGGTCGTTAATTATGACTGAGCAATTGTGATATTTTATTAGTAAGGTGCCGCATATAATTTCGTCAAAGTTTTCCCATTTTTGTCTGCCTTGGAAATTGTTTAGCAGTATGGTGTCTTCTTGAATTTCTTCGACGCTCTAGATGTGATCTGTGTTGCTGTAATCGCATACTGAATTTTTACCTAATAGAAGTCTGGGAATACATTATATCTTAAATCTACTAAATTTTTCTGTTTACAAATTTGTATGTTGTTATATTTCTTACAATCTGTTCTTAATCCTAACATGGTATTTTTATGTTTAAAAATTTCTTTGAATTGTAGATTGACAATTGTGTTTTCTTTGATTATGGGCCTTTCGTATCTTTCTTTTTCATGATTGGGTATTTTAATGATGTACTAAATTATAGTATTATTATGGAAAACGGATATGTCAGCAAATTCTAACATTTTTCTATTGACAAATTTATTTCTGCTTTATTTATTTGTTTTTGTATTACATTTAAATCGTTTTTATTTATAAGAATGGTATTAATAATATTTAATTTTGCCCATTGTATGGCACATTTTATATTTGTTATTTCTTCTTTGACCAGGAGTGTTTGTGTTTGAATATTGTTATCGAGGTTGTTAGTAGGGAAAGAATATTTTTGAATGGCGTTGGTTAGTACGTTATTAATTTGAGTTAGATTATTTATGCGTTGTTGGAATTGAGTGTTGATAATTGTTTGTTGGTTATTATTTTGGATAAGATTATTTAAATTGTTTTCTATAGCTACTAGGTCATCATGGTCAGGAGAGCCTGCCACAAATTTCCAAGCTGTGCCTAGAACATTTATTGATCTTATGTATCTAGTTTTATTTAAATATAATAAGGAATGAAATATTGATTTTGACTGTTCTTTTCTAAAATGTAAAGTGTGATATAAATCTGAGGATCTTAATTCTGTCTCTATGTGATTTTCAAGATTGTGTAATGCATTTTGAATTTGTAATATGTCTATGAGATGGATTATTCTAGTTGAGGAGGTAGCGTTTTTTCCGAATCCGTTATTAAGTGTGAGTATATGGCTATTTGTATATTTAGTTATTGCCACTCGCGCTTGTATTGGGATTACTCCCAGTATCCTGTTGGAAAAATCATTTTTAATGTTACTTTTGTGTACTACTTTTCCTAATTCTGTTTTTATGGTTGCGGTGTTGTCTTCTTTAACTATTTCTTCTTTATATCTTGAGGAAAGTTTTGATCCAAAACGTGTATTGATTTTTACAAAAATTTTCTGTCCATGTTTGTATATTTTTATTGGTTTTTCGGGATTGGTTGTGATATTTAAGGTCTTTGCTTTGTTGTTCTTTTAATCTTATGATATTGTTTTGCGAGCTTGTTCGTATGGTGCGGGGTCTGTCGTAATCTTTCTGCCAAAGAATATGTCTAGTGGGCGTTGCTTGGTAACTGAATGTATGGATCTGTTGTATTCATAAATGGCCCTATGCAGAAGATCTTCAAAGTTTCTGTCTGTGCCTTCTTTTTTATGGCATCTCCTTATTTCAGATAGGGTAAAATGTAGTCATTCTATTTGTCCGTTTAGTGATCTTTTATAAGGTGGTTCTTTGAAAATTTCAATTTGGAGTTGGTCTTTCATCATAAAGGAAATTTGAGCTGAATTGAGTGAATTTTCATTATCTATTACTACGAATTTTGGTACTCCATAGTAGAAGAAAATGTCGTCTAGTGGTTGTCTGATATCTTCTATTGCTTTGGATTTTCTAATTCTGCCCTGTGCGAGTTTAGAAAATTTGTCTATTGCGGTAAGCACGAGGTGTTTTTCGGTAGAGTAGATATCTATGTGGATGGTGTGCCCCGGATAATCGGGAATCGATGTTTCTTTTAAATTCGGATTTGTTGGTCGCTTATCATATTTTTCTTCTTTACAGATTCTACATTGTTTTAGGATTTTTGTGATTTTTTCTTTCATTTTAGGAAAATAATATTTCTCTGCAATCTCTTTTTTTTTTTGATTTTCTAGTGCGTTTCTATGTGCTCTATTGTGGGTTTTCAAAATTTCTTTCTCCTGATCTTTTTCCAAGTCCGTTATTCTTTTTTGAGAGAATCTTATTTCAAAAATATTGAGGTGAGTCGGGAAAGTATTTTGTATTTTTCCCATAATATCTTCTGTGGTATAAATTCCGTTTATAACGGATGGGTTTAAGTAATCTTTCAATAAGTTGAGAAGGTCAGTTTCTGTAAATTGTTCTTTTGTAATATAGTGTCTCTTGAAGTTGGGGAAGGGTATGCTAAAGTTATATTGTTCTTTATCTTTTTTGCTATTATGATTTGATTTCTATAAACGCTTATATGGACTTCTATACTGAGGATGAGCAGATGGCTTGAGCTATCTGCACTGTGGACTGTTGCTGTCATTGAATTGATTTGGGCTCTAGACAATGCGTCCGCCACTATGTTTTCTTTTCCTGGTTTGTAAACTAGCTGATAATCATATTCTTCTAATAATGCCTTCCACCGTTTAAATTTGGCGTTCCCATGCCAACTACTAAGGGAGTGTGTGAGAGGTTGGTGGTCTGTGAATAATTTGACTTTTGAGTTACCGTACAGGTAATTTCTAAGGGACTTGAGAGCCCAAATAATGGCTAACATTTCTTTTTCATTTGTTGCATAATTTTCTTCTGCTTTTGACAACGTTCTAGATAAGAAAGAGATAGGATGTCCATGGATTGGTTTTTTACTTGAAGCTTTGAAATTCTGCCGTCTTCACCGCGTAACAATGAGGTGAGAGGTTTGGCTAGTTTGGCATAGTCTTTGATAAAACGGCGATAATAGCCGGATAGGCCGAGAAATGAGCGAAGTTCTTTAAGTGTGCTGGGTGGTGGATAGTTGACTATGGCTTCTACTTTTTTCTTGTTGGTTTCTATTCCTTTATCAGAAATAACGAAACCTAAGAATTCTACTTTGGTTTTAAAGAATTCACACTTGTCTATTTGGCATTTAATATTTGCTTTGTGAAGCGTGAGAAATATTGTTTCAAGGTGAGCCAGATGTGAATTTTCATCTTTACTGAATACAACTAAGTCGTCTATATAGACGTAATAGATTTTCCCCATGAGCTCTTTGAGTATATCGTCTAAAGCTCTTCGAAATATGGAAGGAGCATTTTTTAGACCGAAGGGGAGTCGTTTAATCTCATATTTTCCATTTTTTATGGAGAAAGCAGTTTTTTCTACGTATTTTTCTTTTAATAGGATTTGATGAAAGCCTCTTTTTAAGTCAAGTACGGAAAAAATTTTGTTGTCTCCTAACTGTGCTAAAACTTCATGGATTCTGGTATAGAATAACGATCAGCAATGGTTACGGGACGAATTATATCAGCGTCTAATAGTTTTTGGATCTGTGTTTCTACTTCTTGTTGTAGAGACATGGGGTATGGATAATGTGTGGAATATATTGGAGCATCTGTGGTGGTTCTAATTTCTGCCATTACAGAGGTAGTGAATGAAAATAAACATGCGAATTTTTTGTCAGTTTTTGAATGCTAATGCTTTGTTGAATGGTCATATGTTCGATTCGGGTTCTACGATTATTAACTGCCTGTTTTAATTTTTCTTTGATTAGGATGTTGAGTCTGTTTTTGAGAGTCATGAATTTTTCCTTGGAAAAGATTACTGCATTTAATTGCTTAAGGCTGCCATTGCCTAGAATGGCGTCAATTGACTTTAAGGTAGGTAATAGGAAATATTTTATTTTTACGTCTTTGATGTCAAATAAATTTGCTTCTATGTGTTCAGTTATTCTAACGTTACCTCCTACGGAGATTACTTCGAATGGTTCTATATTCTTTTTTGGTTTTGATGCTAGTTCTGGTTTAATGTAGTTATTGTTCGAATCTGTGTCGATTAAAATTTTTAGAATCTTCCCTCCTGCAAGCTTACATTCCATGTATGGAAGTGAGGAGGACTTTATTCTAAAAAATTTATGTCAGAATGTTCGGTTTGTTCGTCATTAGCCCAATATTCGTACTATTGGAGAAATGACTGCTAAATTTTCTACTTCTGTAAAATAAGCAGTGTCATATTGCTGGTTATCTGTCGAGTTTGATTCCACTTGATGTGATTGATTTTTATTTTCCTCGGCTGTTTCAATATTAAAGTTTCGTGGACTTTTTAATTCTTGTGTTGAATTGTAAGGTTGACGTTTTCCGAAGTCGAAATTAGGGCGATTAGCATAGTGTAAGGTCAAGCATTTAGAGATGGCATTCCATTCAAGTGGAACATTATAAGATTCTAATGCCGTGTCTGCTAATCCGACTATTTTATTTCTTATTGTGTGTAGGATACAGAAATACCTAGGGCTACCTTCATGTCCTGCATAGCTTTTCATTACTCCATTTACACTTTTCTTCCAGGAACTAAACTCAGCTGGATTTCCATTAAATTCTCTCAAACCCTTGACTATATCTGGGACTTTATCTAATTCAGAAATTCTGTTGCTATACTCAGAGTTAATTGTTACATCAGGAACATCAAAAGGGCAAGAGGTAGATTTAATTGTTTCAGTTATATTTTCTTGTGTTAGAGTTTCAACTACGATTCTCGAAATTAGTTGTGTTAATTGGTCTATATTCATTTGGGTGTCAGTAAAAGGAGGTGGTCGTGAGGTAGATGCTTCGTTGGACAACAATGATGGTCTTATTAAATTATTTTCATTTGCCATGGTTAAAATTTTTATTCTTTGTTTGCTTTCATAAAATTTGTTGGGCTTATTTTTTTTTCATCTTTAAGATTTTCAAAAATTTTGATTTTTCTTCCTTTTTTTTTCTCGTTGTTTGCCTACTTAATATAATTTGTTGAGCTTGATTTTTTTAACTTTATAGTCTTATTTTAACTTACAATATAAAAGCAGCTATTGCCATCCTCTGCTGAAGTTCGCAATTTGACCTTTTTGGTACGTCCACTCGGGTTTCGAGTTCTTCACCTGTTCCAGTGGTTGGCTAGGGGCGGATCTTATAGCCTTAACGGTAGCTGGGTTGGAACGTAATGATAGGGTTATTATTGTACCTCACACTTTATTTGTAGTGTATTGATATTAGTTTATTTTATTTTTTTCTAACAGTCACACAAAAAAAAATTATTTTTTGTCGGAGTTTCACTGTTAAATTGAATTGAACCAGCGACGGTGGGAACGTATGAACCTTTTGCGGCTATACTGTTTCACATGTTTACGCACTTAGAACTTATGTCTTCTATCGCGCGCGCTGTTCGCTTCTCGGGCGCCAGTTAATAAACAATAACTTCGTTGTTAATTATGTCGTAGTGATGCGACTTGTTCATTTAAATATTAAATTGAAACTGACGATTGTTACATATTTTTTGGTCTTAAATATTAAAAGCAGCGTCGGCAGGATCAGCAGCGGCGGCGGTTGAGCGTGTTGTTTTGCAACCATATTTTTAGAATTGTTTTGCATATTTGGGAGCGGATGCAATGCAGACCACGTTGCAGCGGGTCATCGAATTGCATTTAGTTTAACTTATGTTAACCTATATATACAAGATGACAATGTCGTGGATATTTTATATGAAGAAGGAGGAACTCATAAAAACAGGCGAAACGTGTGGATTCACGATATCAGGAACTGTAGAGGACATAAGAAAACAGTTCGGAGAATGGGTCAAGGAACATGAGCGAGATCAAGAGTGGATCAGCTCACTAATCTCACAGGAGTCCAGAACCAGCAACACTTTCCAACTACCCAATGGTAGCGAAACAGGTGAAGGAGTAAATATTCCGATTCGACGGATGCACAAAGCCGCTTGAATGCCTGGAGCACGTGGAATGGTCAGCCGACCAGGTGAAAGCCAGAAAACAACGATGGAATGAAGTATTCAAAAACTTTATGGTCGAGATGCAGACAATGAGGAGACCGCTGAAATGCCCAGAATTTGAGCAGCTGGAGATCATCATGGATCTCTGCATACCTGATCTGAAGATATACATTCGGCCGCATAGTATCAGGACATTGGAAGACCTGATGATGGTAGCGGACGAGTTTGAGATGTAGTGGAGGGAGTTGAGACAGGAGTCGACGGATCCGAGGACGCACACACATATGAATGCAGAAAGGCGGGGCGGCTTGCAGGAGAACAGGCATTATACGGCGTGCAGACGATGCCTGGACGAAGAACCACCGGTGCCAGCATAAAGAAGGAGTATTATAAACGACTCCACTGGTTGGGTGGAGAATCCAACGCAGGCGTGATGGAGGTATGGGTCTGCAGGACATTGGGGAGTGCAGGAATAGGAGATGTGTTCTCCTTCCACCAAGGAGCAGCGTAAATGGCAAACTAGCCGAAAGAATGTCGTCAGTAGTAGTAACAGATGTGCCAGTAGCAAAAGACTTCATGCTAAGTTGGTCGCCATACAATTACCATATGTGATGATATGCAAAATCGATTAACAACGCATACCCAATGCCAAGAAACACCGACATACATATCAGATTAACTTATAAGCAGTTCGGATCTAAAGTATGGATATTGGCAAATACCATTAGAAGAAAAGAGCTAGAAGTTGACAACATTTACGGTGCCAGGGAAAGGACTGTATTAATGGAAGGTGATGCCGTTCGGTTTACACTCAGCATTAGCAACTTTCCAGCGAGCATTGGATATGACGATAGGACCCGAAGAGATGCCTCATGCGTTTGCATACCAAGACGATATCACTGTTGTCAGCCGAAATATGAAGGATCATTAAATTCATTTAAAAGAGGTCTTCCATAGGCTGAAAGTTAGAAAATTAAGGATAAATGCAGAAAAATGACAGTTATTTAGAAAGGAGTTACGATTCCTGGGGCAGATCCAGAAAAGGTAGCAGCCATCGCAAATTTAAAGCCACCAAAGAACACAAAGGAGTTGCGGCAATATTTGTGAGTAGCATCGTGCTACAGACAATTCGTGGTAGGATTCGCGACGATGGTACAACCATTAAATGCGTTGTTAAAGAAAATGGGTATGGGTATGGGAAGAGAAACATCAATCAGCTTTCGATATAGTAAAAAGGAAGTTGAAGTTCTCAGAGATGCTTTTACTGCAAACGGACGAAAGCAACTATTTTGTGGGGGCAATATTAATACAGAATACATACGCCAGCAAAACAAAACTACTCAACGGAAAAGGAATGCTTGGCGATAGAATGGGCCATCAGGAAACTAAAACCATATTTAGAGGGCTATCACTTTGAGGTGATCACCGATCACAAGGCCTTAAAATGGTTGAGCAGCATCGAGAACGAATTGCGAGATGGGGGTTGGAACTACACAGTAAGATTTCGATATTTCTTACCGCAAGGGCAAGCTGAATGTAGTAGTAGATGCGTTGTCGAGATAGCCGTTAGAAGCATTCAGAACGGTGAAGGATAGTATGCAGCAGGTAAGTCAAGGGTGTGGATGGGTACATGATGTGAGAAAGATAATAAAGGAGTATCCGCAGAAGTACACAGACTATGTCCAAGAAAATGGCCAACTATACCGAAATATACCGCACAGGGCCGGACAAGAACAGGTGGTCTCATGGAAGCTATGCGTACCAAGGGCAGTGTGTAATGGGTGAAAGCCATAACACTCCAACGGCGGGCCACACGGGTAATCGGAGAAGAATCGCAAGGGTGGCAGCCAATACGTGCGTAGGTCAATCGATGCGAGACATTCCAAAAGTACAAACCAAATCAGCAGCAAGCAGCAGGGAAAATGTTTACGCGAGTTCCGGAAGGGCCAACTGTATGCGCGGATTTCGTGGGACCACTGCCGAGATGAAAACATAGAAATTCGGTATTGTTGGTGGTGGTGGACAGATTCTCAAAATGGACAGAATTAATTCCAATGAGAATAGCGTCGGCCGAAAACATGGTGAGGAAAGTATATTAAGCAGATTCGGTGTCCCAAAAGTAATAGATAATGGGTAATAGATAATTGACAAGTAAAATATTCGGGAAAATGTTACAGGAATGGGGATGCACGCAACAAATAATGGTCCCATACACACTACCGCACACAGGCGGTACAGGTTCAAGCCCAACACTACAATTTATGGCGAGTGGAATGGAGACCTCAAATTGGTGACACGGTCTGTTCGAAAGAACATTACCTTTCGAATGCGGCAGAAGAATTCGCGGCAAAACTCGCGCCACGATATGGTGGAACACTTACACACTTACAGTCACATAAATACATATGTAGTGGCTTCAAAACTGTCACATAACTACATAGGTAGTGTGGCTCACATAACTCCAGTCGCAGTGACTCCAAAACTGCAGATAATGCCAAGCAAATGGCAGACAACCAATACGGGACGAAGAGAGAGGATAAGGCAGAACGGAATGTGGTTGGTCAGAAAATAAATACAAGTGGAATGGGAGAGCTATCACC
Organism: Drosophila emarginata; assembly: GCA_037075365.1. NCBI lineage: Eukaryota > Metazoa > Arthropoda > Insecta > Diptera > Drosophilidae > Drosophila > Drosophila emarginata. The sequence continues at coordinate 1,032,667 of JBAMCD010000250.1, forward strand.
CACTTACGCTCCCATGCAGCGAATTCGGAGAGGATTCACACACACAGTGTATATGTGAGCAAGAGGCCGGACAAAAGCTGATGTGAGGAAGGTAGCCACGACGTCAGCATCTAAAGCGGCTTCGCGGCAGTGGATCAATTGTACCACAAATCACTTGAGATTTAGCAGCCGACATGAGCGGACACAAAAACAAAAGCGTGTGGGAGATGAATGATGAGGAGATGCAACTGTTGTCGCAGGAGAAGTCCGATGACGATGAGCCGCTGATATTGGGGCCGGTCATCGTCATCTCCTCCGAAAATACTGAAACAGGAAAGATGGGATTTACTCGAGGGCACGCCCAATGCGTAGGTTTGAGAAGCATTGGGAGTTGATCAGTTGGCGGCGTGAATAAAAGTTAAATTCAAACTGTGCGAGAGAATGTATATAAAAAGATACGCAGTGAACAATATGCATTATGTTGGTGGTATTATTGTTTGTTATAATATTCATTTATTATTATATATTTTTATTGTATATCTAATTATTATTATGTTATTATTATATTATTATTATATTTAGGTGGGGTGGGTTATTTATTAAGATAGGGTTCATTAGTGGAAAGTATTGTGATAATCAAATATATTTATTGGGTCATCTATTATTAGGCGATTGTAAAGTATGGAGATTAAGAGCAGTTGTTAGCAATTAAGAGCAAGGGTGGTAGCCGCCAGAGAGCAAATCAAAGGCCGAAGGGCATGCGGTCCGATGTGTGCGTATGGGTGACCTGGAAAGTGATCTTGTGGGAGAAGGAAAGGCCAATTTCATCATGCATTGCAATAGGCAAGCAATGCAGTAGGGTCGGCAGAGAAAGTCCACGCAAAGAAGGAAGGGATGGAAAGTTTTGGAGAAATGGCACAAGTGCGTATAAAAGTACTGGCTGTGGCGCAGCATCGCACCACGCATCCAGATTGGGTCAAGATGTCTATAAATACGCACGGCTGAGACCACAGGATTATCTAGTGTGCGAAGTAAAGCGAAGTATTATACAATTGAAGTGTTATATCCAAGCGAAGCAGAATGAAAACATCTACATATATCCAAGTAAAGGAATACCACATTGGCAAGGAACGGCAAACAGGATCCATATCCTGGCATATTCTTGTGAGACAAGGATCTGTTACCAATTGTACGTGATATGTCCTGTCTTCTGTGGCGATTCTTCGCCAGCTTTATATATACATATACGTAACCATTTATACATAAGCAGACCGCTTCTCTGCGGCGTCACTGGCAGCGTAGCTACGTGGTCTTTAGCTGTACAACATAATTGTTATAGAACTATGTATCATTCAATAAAGAGAACTAAAAAAAGGAAGACAACCTTTTGTCTCTATACAAAAACCATCATATATTACACTAGGAGTATTCCTAGCACAGTTAGGGAAGACACGGAGTATTCCTGGCATAGTGGGAGAGACTGGGAGTAGTTGTAGCAAGTATTAGGAGAGTGGAAAGTATTAGGAGAGTAGCTGTGTATAAGGTTAGATAGGCAAGACCTGGAGTATTCTCCGCAACAGTCAGGGCCCGCAACAAAGAATCTTTTATTTGCCCACAAGAAGATACAGCAAGCTCATCATCATACTAAAGCTGCTATCACCCTAAAGAAATTGCATACCAATAAACTGAGTCATTAGAGTTACAATCAATGTAAACTAGTTTCTCTATTTTCACCAGCGCACAATATAAATTTATTGTGTCGTACCCCGTATCTTGAAATCCTGCTCTGCCAATAGTAACGACCAAAAAGTATCGATAAAAAGTTGCCAATTTTCTCTACCTTTAGTATGCACTCACCATTTTGAACGGCCTTGGCACACTGTCCGCCAAAATGAATGACGCATTCATTATCCACGGCTCGGCTTACTGACATAAAATTTAAATTCATACTGGGCACATACAATACATTCTTTAATGTAAGTCTACAAAGATCGGTGTTTATAGTGACTTCTCCTTTTCTTTCAGCTTGTACAAATCCGTTATCTGCCAAACCAATCTTTTCCAAATGTTTTTCGAACATGGAAAACATATCTCTGTTGCAACATATATGGCTGGTTACGCCACTGTCCAAACACCATTTCGACCGTTCGAAACTTGTTTCATCCAACACGTTCAGTAATGCCCTTTCTCCTTCCCCCTTGAGTTTTATGCACAGCATGTCGAAACTTGGTAAATTGTCACAAGTCTCTATGGCGACGACATAATGATCAAAATCGTTTGGAAGGCTGGAAACCAAAATAATCGTATGAAGCTCATAGCTGATAGAGCAATCCATCCAGTGTTCTCTCCCGAAGACAGCTTTGCCAATACGCCTGATGCCACATTTCACAAAACCGTGTGCACCAACACGCTTCGCATCTGAATGGACCTCGAATCATAATTATTGTCTTTTAGTTTATCAAAATAATAAAATACAGAATTTTTTTGAATACACAAAAGAACACAGCTCGGAAACTAAGCCGTCACAATTTTTTCTTTAAATCAAGACCACAAGGCACCACCTATTGCTGTTTTCTATTCTGTCTGCCACCCAAAATAAGAACGGAATGCGTGTGGTCTGTGTGGTTATTTATTTGCGACTAACTTCTACACCGCAATTCGTTGAACGATATTGCGACATATGTATATATGTTTGTAATTGTGTGTCTATAATCATGCGTGCATTGATTTGTCTTCTTCAGCACAATTGGTTTGTAATAATAATTTATTATAAGAGCATAAGTAGAATAAATAGCATAAGTATTATCGTAAACAGTTTCGCAAGAACTTATTGTGATTGAGGAACACAGAAGAAAAGCATATAAAAGCACCACTTACGGGGTTTTCTCTCTCGAAAACCCATTGGTGATGGCCTTCAACAGCAAGGTCGATGCTTTTTTCTTGTTGTTTAATATTTCTTTCATTATCCTGTATGTCTTCAATTTCGCAGTTATGACTATAAGCTTTTAAATGTATAGCGCGACAAACAAAAAAGAGAAATAACCGAAAAAAGTATAGCAATTTTTTACTCACATTAAAGTTACAGAAATAATCTTTCGGATTACAGTAATTACGCGATCTCTGTTGCATTTGCTATGCTTGCACTGTTGATAGAAACTTACTATTTTTATTCAAATTCAAATTCACAAACCGATTAGAATCCAAAAAGGAATTATTATGTCTCTTTGGTTTATTTAAATTTCCGCCGTCTGCTAGAGCCGAAAGTATTTCTAGGCTGTTGATATATTTTTTTTACTTGCAGCATTTCCTTCGCCAACATAGCTTATTTTTGCCTGCTCGGTCGTTTTCCGTATTTCCAGAGCTTGATCCACTTTTCCTCTTTTCTTTTTTATATATAAATTAATATATAAAGTGCATGCCCAAGAGATAAACTTCAATTTGTGCAAAGCCTCAACAACGGCCAGAATTTCCAACTCGTGAATTTTTCTGCGTCTCTTTTGTATTTCTACTTATATAATACACAGGGTGTAATACACCCTCGTCAGGTGAAATTTGTAGCAGTACTGCCGCAAAGCCGTCGATAGAAGCATAAGTGTGGAGCTCGGTATGGTGTTGGCAGTTGAACATTTTCAGAACGGGCCTTTTTCGTGATTAGTGACTTCAGCATATTGAATGAAGTGATCTCCCTCTCATTAAAACAAAACTTTGCATCTTCTCCGAAATTTAAAATGTATTTTCAAAAATATCCAACGAATCCTAGAAAGCTTCGAAGTTGCTTTTTATTTGTGGGCAAAGGGAATTTCGTAACAGCTTTGATCTTTCCGTCCGAAGCACATATCTTTTGGTTTTCGATTTCATGCTCCAAAAACTTTATTTTTCTTTTTAAAAAATATTTTTTTAAATTCATCATTAATCTATAATCTTCACACTCTTTTAAAACATCTTCAAGGTTGGATATGCTTCGATGCGTCATCTTCGTTTTTGGCTGGAATTCTAATGTCATCAACGTAAGGAAGGGCGATGTTTCTGCGGGACAATTCTCTAAATATTGCATTTATATGCCATTGAAATATGCTAGGAGAGTTCGTCAATCCAAATTGTAGTTTGCAAAACTGATATTGACCATTGTGTGTAAAAAATGACGTTTATTTTCGACTATCCTTCTCCAATTTGACTTGGAAAAATCCATTTCTTAAATCAAGTGTGCTATATATCTGTGCGTTGACTAATGGTTCTAGCTATCCTCGATTAGGGGAAATGGAAAGTGATCTCTATTACCTATTACTATTACCTTGTTAATCAGTCTGTAATCGATACATAATCGTAGCGTGCGACTACGGGGCTGCTATATTCTGAGTCAGAGTGCTCGACGGTACCATCTTTTAACCATTGCTCGACTTGTTCATCAAAATTTGGCTTACATTTCTCGATGGCTTCGTATACTTCTTGCATTCTTGCTTACATAAGCATCTACATTTAGTTCAATGTCATTACCGTTTTCAACACTAATTTTCATTAACGAGGTTAATTCGGTTTTAATATTCTTATCCTCGTATTTTCCAATGCTTATGCCATGGCAGTTAATATTTATTTTAGCTAACTTGCAAAATTCTTCACCCAGCACCATTTCAACTTCCAGGAAATTTGGTTACACTACTAAGAAATTGGAAATACAGAACTCAAGGGTTTGTCTTTATTTTGGCTTCCAAATCCGACTAGATAAACATTTAGTTTTTGCCTATTTAGTTTTACATTTACCATTTCACTCAGTATATTGTACTTGCTGCCTGTGGCAATCAGGGATAGAATTTGCTGATTGTCAATAAGTACTTCTTTCCTCATATTACTTGTAAATTTAGATGTGTTAGATACCTTTTGGCTCGACTTATATGTATATATGTTTAAATTCATTACAGTTAAGACAATTTTTCTTTTTGCTTTTATCTGTGCATTGATTTGAAGTGTGTCCTTTACCACCACAATTGTAATATTTTATATCAACTTTTTTCTCAGCTGGTGTTAGTCTAGGTCTATTTATATATATCGGAGATAGAATAGTAGGGTATTGCATTGTTGGGCATACCCTTGGATACTCTAGGTTCTCTCTCTATTTGGGGTGCCTCGTTGGTTCATTCGTATGTTGTGAATACACTTTAGAGTAACAGTGGCTTCTCTCATGTAAGTTTGGCAGTGGGTACTGGTATGTTAGTTTGGCACTGACTACTGGGTCATGCAAGATTGGCCTTGACTGCTGAGTCATGGAAGTTTGGCACTGGCTGCTTGGTCATGCAGGTGACAATAGTATTGGGTAACCTCTGACAGTGTCATAGAGCGGGACGACATATGTGTCTGTCGTCGAGTGTGGCCCGGTGTTAAGGCAGGCGAGACTGCGTAGTCAGTCTGGAATAAAACGCCACGCAGTGCACACGGAACTCGCTTTGCTCGGGAAATATTGATAATGTCGTAAAACGGATACCAAGTACACGATGAGTTTTTAGCTGCTCCAACATATACATATTTATAAAGTTCTTTAACTTAATTTGAGTGTTTTAATATTGTACATATGTGAGTGTAATGTTATTATTTTATATGCTGAATTTTAGTGATTTTTATGTATTGTACAACTTTTTGTGTGTTAAATGGTGAGAGGTTTGAGAGGCATTGAAGTGGGTTAGTGTTTTTGAATATTGCTCGTCTTTGCTTTTTAAGGGAGTTGCAGGTGGAAAGTATGGGTCCTATTGAAATGTTTTGGTGGCAGTACGGGCACGCACTGGAGGTGTGGTCAATATAAGATTTGTGGGTAATGTTTGTGTGTGGCCGAGTCTAAGTCTTGTTATTTTGATTTGATCGTTACATGTTAGGAAGAGTTGGTTGTTTTTGAAGAGGTGGTAGCAGTTGTATTTATTGTGATTTATTTTTTGGTACCAGGTGCAAGTTTCTGATAGACAGTTTCGTACTTTTCTTGCTGTGTTTTTTAATGTACTTTAGTGTGTCTTTTATGTCAGAAGGCTCGACTTTACATGCCCATACTTCATGTGTGATGGCGACAGAGGAGATTGAGTGGGTTTGGGATGCGTTATTCTTTCCTATCTTCTTTTTTCATTAGATTAAATTCTGTCCGGTATATTTCTAGTGACGTGTTCTTTTCGCTCATGTTTCAAAGGGTTGTGTCGATGTTAATTTGTTTTGTATTCCAGGGTGGTGTGCTTTGGGCCGAGGGGTTGTGGGTTGAAAGAGTTAGTTGTGGGTTTTGTTATTTTCTATTATATTGTATATTGTAGAGTTGTGTTTCTGTCTCTTTGGTGGTCGGTATGTTTTAAGTATGTTTATGTTTTAAGTATTCTGATGATGGGTGACTTTATTGCTGTAATCAGTGATTTGGTTAGGTTAGCAGTTAGGGATTCTCTTTTGTCTTCCAGTGTGGCAGTTCGTGCATTGAGGATATTTTGTGTGAGAGTTGTTTTGAATGCTCCTAGATCGATTCTGAAGTTTGTGTTTATTGCGTTTATTGTGCTTGTTTTGGGCATTCACCATCTATGGGAAGCCTATAGTCTGCTTTTGCAAATAGATTTGCTTTGGTTATGACTAGGAGGATGGATGAGTTGCAGTTGAATTTTTGGCTTGAGAGGCATTTTATTATGTTGGTTGCTTGTTTTAGGGTGTGTGTGAGTTGTTTTACGTGGGATTTCCATCTGTATTTGTTATTGAAATATAGGCCAAGTATTTTGATCGATGTCTCGTTTTTAATTTTTATTTGTCCTGGGGTCCAGTTGTGTTTTCTGCAAACATGCATGTGTTTGCATTTTGTCTTAGAGAGCCTGGCGCCTGAGTAATCACCCTAGTTTGTTATTGTAATAAGAATAGGGGCAAGGTTTATATTTATGTTTTTTCTGTATTTTAGTTGTAATATAATGTAAAAGTCGTCCCCGTATGCACATAGACTGATGTTTGGATGTTGGGTGAGAATGCGAATGAGTGATTATAAAGGTCGCTTGCGTAGAGATCTTCTATTTGCCATGTGCTATCAATTTTAAGGATAGAGTAGCTTAAAGTTAGGTTGGGTGACTGACAAGAAAATCTTTGCTGTGGTGCTATGTATGCAATTATCAGTCTAAAATTTTTTTTGATGTGCATTCTATGCAAATTGCGTTGTTGGCGGACTTTGGGTACGAGAGTGTGTTCTTGTTGCTATTGGATGATGAGAGTATCGGGTGTACTAAGTGCCCACAACCTCCCGCCCAACCGACCGAGGGGCGCTAGCCGCATGACGCACGGCTCGAGTCGAAAACTATAACTAGTTACGAGCTAAATGTAAAAGGATAGATGTTTTTAATGTAGGAAGAGAGAGCTCCGAACTGATTACACAGTAAAGTCGATTGTAATCAGAACAAAGTACTCGGAAAGGTTCATGCAGAGCATAGTTAGTAGTACAGCGGGGAAGAGATAGAGGTATAAAATTTCTAGTAGGCCTACAAGGAACCGATAGATTTACTTGGCTCAATAGCTTAGGAGAGTCTATATCACCATTAAGGAGCTTGTGCATAAAAACCACACCAAGCATTATTCTACGATTAGTAAGAGATGGTAGGTTAACAAGAAGAAGTCTACTAGAGTACGATGGCAGATTGATATTGCGATCCCAGTTCAGACCACGAAGAGCAAAGAGTAGGAACTGTTTTTGGACAGATTCTATTCTTGATTTGTGTGAGTCATATTGAGGAGACCATATGCAAGATCCATATTCTAAAATAGGACGAACCAATGAGGTAAAAAGAATTTTGGTTGTATAAGGGTCATCAAACTCCTTTGACCATCGTTTAACAAACCCAAGAACACCCATAGCTTTACCTACAGTAGTGGAGATATGAGATTTAAAGGTTAATTTATAGTCCATAAGGACGCCCAAATCGTTCATCTCATGAAAACGTTTTAGTGGGATGTCATTAAGAAAATAAGTTACCAACCGCGGAGTATTTCTGTGAAAAGTCATGACCTTGCATTTGGTTGGATTTAAACTTAACAAATTATTTTGACACCACGACTGAAAATTTTGAAGATCAGATTGTAACCGACAGGGAGAGATAATATCTTTGTAACTAAGACAAAGCTTAACATCATCTGCGTACATAAGGACATGAGAATGATTTATAACAGACGGAAGATCATTGATAAAAAGAGTAAAAAGCAATGGTCCCAGATGACTGCCCTGGGGCACTCCCGAAGTCACATTTATGGACCTAGAATATAAAGATTTGAAAAGAACCTTCTGTGTTCTGCCTGTCAGATATTCCCGAATCCAGGAAACTAAAGGGCTAGGGAAGCCAATGTTATTTAATTTAAGGAGAAGTAGCGTATGATTAACAGAATCAAAAGCCTTGCTGAAATCAGTATATATGACATCAGTTTGCCTTGCATTCCGAAATCCTTCGATCGTCAATGATGTAAATTCTAAAAGGTTAGTGGTTGTAGATCTACGTTTCACAAATCCATGCTGCGATGGTGAAATTATAGAACTACAAAAATGTTGCAGTTGAGAAGTAATTAACTTTTCAAAAGCTTTAGGAATAGCGGACAATTTAGAAATACCCCTATAGTTAGATGCATCGGATTTCCTACCAGTTTTATGGAGAGGAATTATATAGGATTCCTTCCAAATGGATGGAAAAGTTGAAGATTTAACGGACAATAGAAAAAGTTTTTGAATTGGTTTACATAATGCCGCGGCGAAAAACCTTATTACACATCCAGGTATACCATCAGGACCAGGAGAGTACACAGGTTTTACTGAATTAAGCACGCTATGGAGCGAGCTTTCTTCGATCGAAGGAATACAGATACAATTAGATTTTCTTAACTGATAATGATACGGAAGATTTGCTCGATATTATACTGAGGAGTAAGTAGATGTGAAAAAATCAGCAAACAGACTAGCAATTGCTTGATCAGAGTCGACTGTGATATTTTCAAAAGATAAACAAGATGGGTGGATAGATGTCTTACGTTTAGTATTGACAAAATTATAAAACCGCTTCGGGTCGCGGGAAAACTCTAATTTACAACGCTGAAGGTAATTTTTATAGCATTCTGCATTAAGCATCATAAAGTTAGAACGTGCAACTGCATATAGAGCAAAGTCTGAAGAACGACCCGATTTCTTATACTTTGTATAATATCTCGATTTCACATTCTTCAAGTTGGATAACTCACGAGAAAACCAGGGAGGTCTGTGAGACAACACCGGAGTCCTCAATGGGACACAAACTTCAAAAAGAGAATCGAGAGTATTATAAAACAAAGAAATAGCTTGATTCATGTCTGAACATCTGTACAAGGAGGACCAATCTGTTGAAAGAATGAGACTATTTAGTTTGACAAAGTTAGTTTTACGAAAGTTACGGGATTTGGGCACAGGGCAGGCACTAACAATTGGTGCACGAAACGGCAGATCAACAGTTAATTCCAAAGTGGGATGAAAGTTGTCTTCTGGAAGAGGGTCAATTCTAGCGACTGCGTAGTTGGTAGAATCCAACACGAATATCAGATCCAAAGATCTTCCATTTTTATTACGCACTGGATTTATTTGAGTTAATGATAACTCGAACAGGCCATCAATAAATAAATGTGAAGTACAAGGGAGCAGCAGGCCAGACTCGTCAGAAGGGGACCATGCTATTTCAGGTAGATTAAAATCACCAAAGACAATTAATATGTCCCTATTAGAAAGTAATGATGAAACATGTTGAATATATTCTAAATGTTTAATATATACCGTCATGTCGGATTGTGGCGGGATATAAGAACAAGTGATGTAGACCGAGAAGGATTTAAGTCCAACCTTGACACTGACAAACTCAATTTCCTGATTATCAGGTAGATGAATCTGGTCAGAATATAAGGCAGAGTCCACCGCAATCAAAACTCCTCCGCCTGCACGAGTAGTCCGATCACACCTATAAATTGAAAATTTTGAAGAAAGAACGGATGCATCGTTAATATCAGGTTGAAGCTATGTCTCTGTAAACACTAAAATTTTAAAGTCAAATGCTAAACTATCTACATATAGTCTAGGAAGCTTAGATTTAATTCCTCTTACATTCTGATAGGCCAGAAAAAGGGATGAAACTAGTTTTTTTGGACACCAGCAGATGCTGGCGTTCCAGAAGGCAAGGAATTGGGAGGGATTGAAAGCTTGACAGACCTCAGAGTTTTCTTTTTGGCCGTGTATTCTTTTACTAAGATGTGATCCGGCCAAAAACTGTTACTACAAATGCAGTCAAACAGTTCGACCGGGACACCTATTTTAAAGGAAGATATCTCCCTTGAATAATTGAACTTGAATTTTTCCACCACTATTTTGGAGACTTGAACTTTTGTCTTAATATATGCTAAGACATCATCCGACGAATGTTCGGGATCAAGTCTGGAAACAAAGATATGTTTCTTTGGTGGAACTCCAGTCAGAGGCCTACGGGAGCCAGGCCTTAAATCAATGGCGTCTCTAGTTGTCGCAATTGAGTCGCCTTGACTGTCCGTAAGTGTGCCTCTAACTGGACGACTATCGGCAATAACAATACTTGATGATTGCCCAGACTTTTCGGAAACTACAGCTACATTCGTCTGCAAGGAGAGACCATTTCCTGGAGAAACGGAAATCGCCTCATCCTTACGGCCACCATGCGGGATGGGGGTTGTAAACGATATTAGCTGCGGCGGATTCGTGTCTTGAGATGGTGAATGTGACATCGCGGCCGAGACTAAGTTAGGTATCGGCAGATGCGGGGACAAGTTACGCACACTAGTTTTCTTTCGCATTGGAGACTCATTCAGCAGCTTATAGCTACTAAATTCCGTCTCCACAGCATTAAACTCGTCGTAGAGTTTACGAAAACTAGTTGAGAGTTTTTTAAACCTATCCCTGGTCTGCCTCATAAATACCCTCATCTCGATTTCAACTTCTCGGCATGAGACACATCCCCATTTGAGGCCCCCTTTTTGCTCCAAGCTATCTCTTACCTTGGCTGTGTAGCCAGCACACTTAACGTGCATGACATTTTCACACAGCCAACATGCGAGAAATGCGTTATGGGGCGCGGGGGGGTTTAAACACTTTTTATTAGAGCAGACAGACATTATAAAATTAATTGCGAATATTAATTGAAACAAGAAATAAAATGTCACAGAAAAAAAACTAAAGAAAAAACTCACTCAGTTTTAAAGCAAATTCGACACTTGGGTCAAACTTGCAGAGAAAGATTGAAAATATCTAAGAGAAATTACACAGTTACACGTGTCACTTGTACGCGGTACAAAGATGCGAGCACGAACAAAAGAAATTAAAGAAGAGCGGGAGAGCCACAAACAATGCACATGCAACAACAATGTGTGGGCGAGAGCGCGAGAGCAAATTGAAACGGTAAGAAGTACAAACACAAGAGCAAAGATTAACGAGAACAGCAACAACTGTGTAGGGTTTGTTGTTGTTCAGAAACAATAAGTTTAATGCTTTGATTTTGCGTTTGTATAATTAAACAGAAATAGCGCAAACTCAAATCGATGGATTGGTTTTATGTTATTAACAAAGTTAACACTGTATTATTAAAAAAAAATTATAGAGTCAATCTCAATGATTTTATCCCGAAAATTAATATTTAAGCAGGAGCGAAAAAAAACACGTCAATCCACGAAGAAATGCGAATGCGAATCTACTGCGTTTTTACAGATTGGGTGCCCAAAATAAAGTTATTGGGATGTAAAGCGAACTCTTAACTTTTCGTATTTAATTCTAATGGAGTCTGGCTCAGTGTGTGATGCGAAAGTGATTGTAATGAGACTGGTTTTTAGTAGGGTTTGTTCTTGTTTTTTTGTTATGTTTTGTGGTGTTAATTTGTTTAATATTTCTGTTTCGTCGATGTTTAGAGTGGTTAAGGGATTTGTGTTTTTAAACTGTCACTTCCATATATGCCATATTTTGAAGCTTGAGTATTTTTATTGCCTATGTGTTTTGTTTCATGGTTTTAGTTGTAAAAAGCCCGCTCGAGATTTTTTCACCGCATGTATAGCCTATTGTTTTTTTTTAATTAGATAAGGAAAAACTTTTCAACTGTTCCGTTGTTTTTTCTGTTAATAACAATATATTTTGCGTTGTCTGTGTTTGCATGTTTGCTGAAAGTTGATGTTGTTGTAAGCCTGAGTAAGTCAGGCGGTTTGTCCATTGTTGTTGTGTTATGGGCCAGCGCTTCTTAATGTTCTTTTTCTTTTGTTTTTGTATTTTTCGTATTTTGTTATGTGCAACTTGTTTTAATACGTCTTGTCTCGAAGAATTCCAAAGTGAACCTGAACTTTATCTTTGTGTTCTTTATCGTTTCTGTCAAAATAAAACCTTTGAACTCACGCAAACGCTTACGATTGTTTCAATCACCTTGTATTTCAAAAACAAATTTGAGCAGTAACACGCCCACTAGCGTACCAAGGTCGGCAAGAACTTTCTCTAACTCACTAAGGCGGGACATGGTTGCTTCTCTTTCTAATTCCGTGAGGACTAACACGCACACACACACACTCTTTCGATTTAGCCGATTCGATTTTTTACCGTTTTATTTTGTATTTAAGGGCTATTTTGACTTGTTCTTCGTCGTTTTAGCACTGTATTGTGCTCATATTAGTATAGATAAGTTGACCACCCATATTTGTGAGAATTGGTTCAACATACCACAATTATTGTTTTTATTAATACTAGTTTATTAAGATATTTATTTATATGTGTGATTGGGCTATTTATATTTGATTTACAACGTTTACATAATTGAATTTAGCCTGTCTTCCACCATCGTTCGTAGTTACTTTATATTCACGTCGTTTCACCTCTTTTCGTTGTTGAAGCTCAGACCACACTCTACTCTATTCTTATTCCGACGTTGCCCTTCCTCGTCGTACCCCCCGTTGTCATTCCCCGTCGTATTCGTTACGGTCTAGGTTCCCAGACCCCATCTCACATATGTACATGAACATATATACATATAAATAAAAACTCGTTCGCAATTTGAATTTAGCAATAACCTTTCTTTTAGTTTATGATTCGATACTTTCATGGCAACTGATTAAAAACTGAGGTATTCGAACCTTTTATAACCCTTTTCTTGCTGCAAAAAATCCTCCTCAGCTTAAGTTAGCTGCAATAAGGTCAGTAAAGCTTACACTGGGCTGATATCTTAAGATCAACAACAGAAGCTGCAGGTTTATCGACTTCTTAAGTGAGACTTTGCCGTATTTTCTTTCTCCGTATGCCAGAACAAACGGTAATATAATTTTTTGGCGGATTATCAGATATTTAAATTATGAGCGACAGCTAAAATTGAATCAAGCACGTATTAACAACGACCAGAGTACCAAGTGGTAATGGTCGAAGAATAGGTGAACAAGAGTCATTTTATCCATAATTTGTAAGATGACTACGGAAGTTACTGCAATATGTTACAAGTTTGTTGGTCAAGTCCAAAGAGCTGTAATCTCGTATGTTCATTGCTCCACCAAAAATACCACGTCTTAGCTAATGTTTGGAGAAAAGTATAGAACGAATTGAGCAACAAAATTCTATTATTGCTGGAACAGAAGTTGATGGAAGATTTAGGCAACCCAAGGAAGTAACAAAGCAAATTGAAAGAGCACAAAAAAATCACATTGAAAACCATGAGAAGAACCGCAATGATGATCATAAATCATACATATTCACATATATGCTGAATCTAATCTCCTTCATCCACCGGTATTTAAAAAAAATTCGTTGTTGTTCCTGTATACTATTCAGTCTCATAATTCGACTCGATTCAAAAGGAGTGTTAAAATGTTATAGCCCGAAACTCCCTCAAAGTGCCTGCTTTTCCAATTTAAAACATTTCTACTTTAATCCCACCTCAGTTGGACGCTTTAGATCTCACTTCGAAAAAACTTCTTGTTTACGAGATTTTTTAATATTTGTAGTTGTCGGTAGTTTCTACAGACTTATTAATACCATATTCAACCGCCTGTGATTATTACACAATCTTATGTACAAACACTAGCATTATTACATCATGGTTCAACTCGACATTACGAAAAATTGGAAAAATATTGCTTTAAATTGTTGACCCAGGTCCGAAAAAAGCATCTTGCGGTGACGACTACAAATTTTTGGAGACTCGTTCAAACCATCAACCATCATTTGCCTAGATTTAAATGCTTAGATTTAGGCTAATATTAAATGCTCCTACGAAATATCTCCCCAAAATAACCCCGTGGTCGATAAATTTATTTACAAAAGGAATGCTTAATTCTTAAAGAAACCTTTTAGATATTTATTTCTGATATTCCTAGCCGCTGCTTTTGTTGAGTAAGCATTAAGGTTCCTAATAGTAACAGATCCGCATCCAGGACAGGCTCGGCTTTTCTTTTGAGCATTTTGCAATCTTTGCTCATGTAGTGAAATTCCTCTATGGTTTGTTTCATTTTATTATGCTTCTGTTTCCTTTCGCTCATGTTCGGAATCAATGTCTCTCAATAAATGACACTCAGTTTATATGTTACTTTTCAAACTTGAGTAAAGCCACAAAAAGCACCTAAGCTGCATAAGATATGCAAATGGGTGACCGCTTTCGTTTCCTGCTACAATATTCTTTGAAAAATGAATAACCCGATTAATTTGATGACTTATCGATTTGAGCAACCGGCATTACCTAAAAGAAGTCTGCTGTTGAATTTAGGCGAAGACCACTAAGATTTTAATTTTAGTAAATTAGGAGAGTCTTTTTCCCATTCAAAAGCTTGCGGATAAACAAAGTACCAAGCATTAGTCTGCAGTTAAGTAACGAAAGAAGATTAATTAAGAGAAGTCTACTAGAGTAGGATGGCAAGTTAACATTGCCACCCCAGTTTAAACCACGAATATAAATTGCTTTTGAACGGAATTAATTCGAATTAATTTGACTATTGTTTGACGAAACTAGAACCACTCATTGCTTTACTGACTGATGTGGAATTGTGACGAGTAAAACTTATTTTCTGGTCCATGAGTACACCGAAATCACTAATCTCATTTATGTTTTTTAGTGGAGTATTATTAATATAATAAAATACTAATTGAAAGAAGGATCTATAAAACGACATAGCATTATGTACATTATGTACATTTTAAAACGTTGAGGTTTAACTAATTAATTTCACAGCAAGTCTGAAGATCACCTCGAAACAAACGGGCGAAACTTGAAACGTAGGTCAACATCAACATTTAACACTGAAGAAAGTCATTAATAAAGAGGGTAAAAAGCAATGTTCCGAGATGGCTACACTGTGTCTTTCGCTTTCATTGAAAAATAGTTTTTATTTGATTATTCAGTGTACACTTAAGTGTTTAAGTTTATCACATATCAAAATGAGGATTCTATTAAACAATTCCTTGAAATAGACTTATATTTCATTTATGTAAGTTAACTTCCTCTTATTTGAGTTTATATTTCATTTATGTAAGTTAACTTCCTCTTATTTGAGGAGGTCACCTTGCAAAAGCAAGGATTTGATTTCCGTTCACCAACAGCTCACACACCCCCAAATGATTGACACGTTGCTTCGGTCTTACGTTATAAAAGTTTATTGTATTTAATGTACGTCGGGTGTCCACCACCCAACTACCGCATGCCTCGGCTTCTCGGTCCAAACTGCCAACACTCCCGCTGCTGCTTCTCCTCCTGCTGCTGCTGCCGCCGCTGATGCTTCTGAAGCCGATGCTGCTTCTGCAGCCGATGCTGCTGTATCGTGTTAACTCCTCTCCCTCTAAAGATCTGCGTCCCGCGGATCAACACGGTTTGCAGCGTCAGTGTGTAAGTGATACCCGTAATAATTTCCAAGTATAATAGTGCTTCCTTTTCCAAAGTTTCCAAATTCCTCAAAAAAATATGGTGCCATGCGAAAAGATGAAAAATAGAATAAGTAGTTGTATGTGCAAATATTTGTCATTAATTAATTTTTTGTTTTGTTAATTCATAATTTTGATTTTCTTTCTGTTTTCAATTTAATATTTTCGTTTTTAATTGTCGCAAAGCTGCCTATAGCGATGCCCCCCTATGTCGGTTGAGGGAGATCTCCATTATCCCTTTTAGTCCTAGCAAGGACCTACTTAGATAGAGATGACTCCACATCCTCACTCGGGAGGATACCTTCGATGGGAAGCAGCACTGGTGGCCAATACCTGCGCATTTTTTTTTTTTTTTTGTTCAATTCTTATCATAAACTTGCCACTCGCAAACTTTGTTGCCGCAGTGGTTTCGCCACTCATTAAATAATTTTTTCATAGGTGACCGCCAACCGCCACGCTCACGAGTGCTCTTCAATTGTCGAACGAATGTTATTCCCTTTTCTCTTTTTTTTTATAAATTTTATTCATTTATTTCGCCGATGAGGATGTAAAACCAACCACTTTAATTTTTCAACGGATAATCTTAATTAGTATTTTTATATCATGCACTAATGGGGATTTCAACGACACAAAAAATAAAAACTTTATTCTTATATTTTTCGTTCTTGAAACCAACACTTCACATCCACTCGGCAAAACAAAAATTTTTTTATTATTTTATAAATTTCTTACCGATGCCATTCACCGACAGGGTTTTGAACCCCGGTTACACAAAAAATGAATCTATTTATTTGTCAGAGATTAAACTTTCCTTAAAGTTTTCTTGATATTGAACTAAACCACGACTTGTCTGCTCGACTGATTTAGGGAGAGTGATCTTGAAACGAAAATCGTACATTAAGTCAAGGGTTGATCTGCGCTTCTTCTATTTCAATGGAATTCAAGCTGTTTCGCGGCGGTCGAAGATTAACTAGAACCACCGCGACTGCCAAGGTTCCAATGAACTTTGGCACACGCAGAATAACTGAAATATTTGATCTGCGCCGCTTCACAGGAATCTAGGTAAATTATATTATAGAATTATTGAATTGTTCGGCATTCGCAGTACAATTGAAACAACTGTATTTGCTATGATTCCGAGAAATGTTTCATCATCCAATACTCCACCTCTTGGCAGCGATTCCAATGCGTTTTTTGTGTAACTATCCACTTTAATTTTTCGGTTGGCATTCACAAGAAATTAAACTTTTCGATTTTTTATTAATTTTTAATCGCATTTACTTTTTTATAATTTTTATTTTGGGAACACACTCACTCAAAGCACTTACAGGCAAGGAAAAAAAAAATTTTTCCTTTCTTTAATGAGTCGTGACGGAAGACGGTCCCTGCTCGGGCGCCAGTTAACTTCCTCTTATTTGAGGAGGTCACCTTGCAGAAGCAAGGATTTGATTTCCGTTCACCAACGGCTCACACACCCCCAAATGATCGACACGTTGCTTCGATCTTACGTTATAAAAGTTTATTGTATTTAATGTACGTCGGGTGTCCACCACCCAACTACCGCATGCCTCGGCTTCTCGGTCCAAACTGCCAACACTCCCGCTGCTACTTCTCCTCCTGCTGCTGCTGCCGCCGCTGATGCTTCTGAAGCCGATGCTGCTGCCGCCGCTGCTGCTTCTGCAGCCGATGCTGCTGTATCGTGTTAACTTGTATATAGGCAGTTATAGTCTATTGTTTAAGCGAGAGGAGGGGACAGGCAGATGTGTAAGAAAAGAAGTCTTAAGATTAAGATAAGAAAAAAAAGGATAATTGAGGTATACATACGTAAGGATGAGTAGCATCTCCTTCCAAATTATATGGTTACCCATTGGATCCGATTATTGTTAAAGTGGCTCCTGCTGGAAATATTCATGCTCTAAACAAGCCAATGCCGAAGGTCGCAGTCTGATGTCATAGTCAAGCATTTGTTTTAGTAAATACTCAGAACTTTCACAAAGATTGGGACAAAAGTCAGGCGGACGCTTGGGATGACGTTGTGGGAAATGTTCTCTGGCCACGGAAATGCTTTTAGGCCATTTTTGGGCAGTGGGAACTCACTCCTGTGAGTTCAAATATTCTATCCAATTGATTCTCTACTGAGGTGCCGGGTAACAGAGCCTTGAGATTATACATTTCAAATATAATGCACGCTGCACTCCAAATATCAACCGAACTGTTATAAGATTATGCCAGCAGGACTTCTGGTGAGGTTAGTTTCATTTCCGAATCGTAGGTTTTAGCTAAACCAAAATCGGCGATTTCTAAATGTCCCTGTGATGAGACCAACAAATTCTGAGGTTTCAGGTCGCGATGAAAGATGCGATGTGAGAGCAGAAAGTCGAGGACGGTTAAAAGTTCACGGGAAAGGCTCTGTACTGTGCTTGGTGACATTCCAGATTTGGGCAATCTATCGATTAAATCGGATAAATCTTGTTCCAGATGTTCAAAAACCAATAATATCATTAAATGGTCATCGCATTCTAGAAATTGACAGACCTCAAGGAGTTTCATGACATGATTACTGGCATTCAACTGTTTTAACAGCCGAATTTCGCGCAATGTGGACAATGTCCACATCGCACTCCATTCTCATTCTCATTCTCATGCGCACCTTATTTAGGGCTACAATATTCCCAGTAATCATATCGCAGGCTCTGTAGACGGGCCCCTGTGCCAATAATGTTGAGTTCCTGATAGTTAAGTGGATTGCCATCGTCGAAATTTTTGGAATACGTTGACATTTTCTGTCGTATCAGCTGTGGTGATTGTGACAGCTTATGGTCCGTTATACAGATTTACCACGTGTATTCGTAAAACATTTAACAGGCAATAGATGGATGTAGGGTGGGGGGCGGGCAAATTAAGAATGATCGTAGTAGCAGGGATATTGGTTTTTGGGAAAAAAATATTGTCGCGTCGATTTTGTGAGGTATGAACGTTTTAATCAGTAAAGCAGAAAAAAAATAATAAGCAATCAGCACAAAAAATTCGCATACACGATCACTACACCTCGATCACTTCACTCCGTGCTGCTGCTTGTGGTGTACCATGCAGTTAATTTGTTGAATTTTTAAAAAATTTATTTGTTTTTTTTGCTCTTTATTTGGGTCTGTGTGTCTTTTAAAACAATGATTTAAGCAACACCGGAAAAAAAATTTATCAATATTCGTAAGAAGAGTGCGCTCAATTCGCCGAGTGGAAGGGAAAAAAAATTTCCAAAAGTTAATTTAATGGTCTCTGACATTGAGGATTTAAATAGGATCTTTTGTGTACGGGCAGTTAAATATTGCAGAATCAAGCTAAGCAATATGCATAGAAGGCCAAAGTCGTTCAGCTTGTACAAAAGAAGTATTCGATTAACAGAATCAAAGCCCCTACTGAAGTTGGTATATATGACATCAGTTTGCTATACATTCCTAAATTCATCGATCGATAAATAAATAAACATTTAAAGTTTAGTAATAGTAGATCGACGTTTCATGAACCCCGAATTAAGTAGGTAAAATTATAGAACTATAGAAATACTGCAATTGAGAAGTTATAATTTTCCCAAAGACTTTCGGAATACCAGATAAAATGCCCTTATCATTTGTTTTTATGGATAAAAATGGTGAAAGATTCCTCCCAAACAGATAGAAAAATTAGTTTACTCAAAGTACCATATCGGCAATGGCTTGATAAAAAATAAAAATCCAACATTCAACCGGATTTTTTATACTTCTTATAATATCTAGATTTTATTCATGAACTCATGAAACTTATGAAACTTGTGAAATGGCGTCTTTTTTATTATTTCTTTTTTATGTATATAGGAGGAGAAGCATTGAAAGCCAAAAAGTGCGAGAATTGGTATTGAATCGGTTAATTCACCTCACTCGCTAAACCTTTACATTATTTCCGTATCCCTCTATCTTGCAGAACCAACACAACGTCGGTCCAAGCACCAAACCTTGTGGTACACCGCCTGTTATATTGTGCTCTACACGCCCGCTGCCAAGAGTACACGGTCCTGGAAATAACTCCGTACCGTGTTGATTAGATATTTGGAGATCCCCAGGCCTTCGAGTGATTCCACTATGGCTGCCGAGTTAAAGGCGTTTCGAACGTCCAGCGTCGTTATAGGCAGTATTGTTTTCGTCTATTACAGATGATCCGCTCGATTAGTTCGTCGATGATGTCTTTCACGCAAAGTGGTCTATATGCCGAGGGCTTATCGATTGTATCGTCTTAAGGGATTAATACCAGCCGCTGGAGCTTCCATCTCTTTAGGAAAATTTGGTTCGCTAGGTATCGGTTGAAAAATTCCACCAGTTTAGCGGGGTTGTTCTTCGCAAGCATCTTGATTGCCCAAGCAAGTATTCCGTCTGGACCAGGAGTCTTATTACGTTGGATGCGCTTGCCCGCCAGCTGAACTTCCACATCGTCTGTGTAATCCGGTGTGGCCAATGTTTCGGCACTAGCACTGTATGCTGAAAGCATTGAGTGAGGCGCTGTCGGTGGTGTCCTGACCAGTTTCGTACTTTTGCCGAAAGAATAAGTACCCGCGATTCAGCTGCTGTTGCTTGCAGCTATATCTACTGCAACGGCCAAGTATGCCAAGTGTGTGAAGTTGAGGAAATTGAAGAAAAGAACAATAAACGAAACTAGAAAATTTGGGACCGAAACTATTTTTATACAACAAAACGTGGAATTGAGGGAACCAAGGAGAAATGAAGTGCACCGTAATTTTGAACGTGCCAGGATATAACTCGAAGCTGATTTTTATTCCGATTGCTATTGTTTCTTATTCAGATTACATACATCACATCCATTAGTTTCTCACAGATTTCGAAGAACGGAAAGGGAAAATTCTTACAAAGCGGTAAACATCTCTTTAGAAATTGTTCATCCCATTCCACTGTTAACAAGATAGTCATATAGTAATACATTTCTGCCGAAAGATCGCTTCTATCACATTCCTGATAGACGTATAGTGGCACCTTCCTGCCAAAATTTGCTGTTATCACGTTCCTGATAGAAAACATTGCAGTTGGTACATCCCTGCCAACAAGTAAGACCATCGTCGGCTATACTCACCTATCTTTTATTTTTTGAATCCAGTTAAATAGTTTACTAAACTAATTCAATGACTAACGAAGACGAGCAACCAACCGGGTCTGCAATCGGTCCCTCTACGCGTGCATCAAGGCTAATACCGCTCAGAGCTCAGCGTACTCTATTTGAAAATCACATCAAAAATGTATTTAAGAAGGTTCTAGATAATGGCGCCAATGAAGATGCAGATATTCTAAAGTGTAGGCTCACAGTTTAAGAATCACATTACAGGCAGCTGTGCCAAATACAAACGCAAATAGAAAATATTCATCCTATTGATTCCGAACGCGGAACACAAGAAGAAATGTTCATAACCGTAAAGGTTAAATTACTTTCGCTACTTCAAACCAAAAAACATACACCAACGTCCATGGGTGCCGAAGCAAGCTTTCTAAATTCGTCAGTCAGTCCTAGCAATGGACATGGTCATCGTCTGCCAAAATTAAAGCTCCCGACCTTTGACGGCAAGTACGCATTGTTTAAGGGATTCAAGACCTCATTTACCTATCTTGTACATAGTGACTCGAACTTACCTACAATTGATAAGTTCAATTATTTATTGAACTGTCTGTCCGGACTAGCACAAGAGGTCGTGCAGTCGTTTCAAGTAACCGAAGGTAACTATGAAAAAGCATTGAATCGGCTGAAATCTCGACACAATTATGATATTTCATGAGTGTATTTCAAGTCTTTTCTCTTGTGCGTTGATGCGCCACTCAGATGCAACAGCTCTGCAAAAACTCATCGACAATGTATCAGCAATACGAGGTTCGCTACTCTCTCTCGGCTCGCCGGAACAGATCATGAATAGTATGATGATCTATATCATACTAAACAAAGTTGACTTCGAAATAAAGGTAAATTATGATGAGAAACAGAGCCTGGAGAAGCTACCAAGGCAAGACGTTTTTTAATCTCATGACCGAATGCTTATTTCGCAAATCGTCTGCTCATTATACAGAAAGCTGCAAGACCTTTAGGGACAATTCGTTGCAACAGCAAATGGATGTTTCATTGTCTTCGTAAAGGACACAAAGTTGTTGATTGTCCGTCCAAATCAAAATGCAAAGTCACCCTTTCTGCACAAATACACAACGCCGGGCAATACGTCGGTCCATCAAGGAAGCTTTGGAGATAACCAACCGTCAGTTAACGCCTTCCTGTTTAATGCAGGAATATCTGTACTTCCAAGTGCGCTGATTCAAATCCAGGATAGTTTTGGAAAATTTTATGTGGTTCCTGCTCTACTAGACTCATGTTCTGAAGTAAACCTAATTACAGAAGAAACTGTAAGACGACTTCATCTTAAAAGACATTTCGTAAATCAATCCCTTTACCACATTCGCTACCGTACAATCAAAAGATTCAGATTTCGTGGGGTCATCAAACTTTTCAATAGTAAAAAAAATTTCGGCTAAGCAGCCACCTCGATATAGCAAACTGGACTATTCCTAAAGAAATTCAATTGGCAGACCCACATTTTTATCAGTCCCATAAAATACAAGTACTAATTAACGTAGATGGATTCTTTGAGATTCATGTTCAAATATAACTGTGAAGTACAGGAATCACATACAAAACGATCTATACTATCTAGAATAGCTCGAACATTTGATTTACTCGGGCTCATCAGTCCTGTACTGATTCGTTGTAAAATTCTGCTGCTAGACTTCACTTTAAAGGGTGTCAATTAAGATACACCAGTGAACGGAATTTTGAGAGACCGATATTTTAAGGAATTAGCATCAGTGGAAATTCGTCGATTTGTTTTTACATCTCTGCGGCAGCGCTGCGAAAAATATAGATTTGCAGACGTGTCAAAGAGAGCATACGGATGCTGCATATACGTTCGAACACAATTTAACAACAAGATATGTTGGACAAGTTTATTTTTGGATCTATTCCACAATAGTTCTACAATGGCTTCAGATGCATTCGTCGAAACTGCAGTGTTTTGTTGCCAATAGAGTCGCTGAACTTCAAGAACACTCAGATGTCACTTGGAAACATATTCCATCAGCTAAAAACGCAGAAGACACAGTGTCACGCGGATCCTGTGCATCAGGGTTGACGACAAACATCTGGTTGAAAAGTCCAGACTTCTTAAAGAACAATTGCAAAGATTGGCCAATACCTAAGGCCCCGCCAACAACGCCAATCGAAATCCGTGCAAAGGCAAATCTTTATGGCATTGCCGTTACGAGTCATGCAGAACTATTTGTTTTAAACGCAATAGTTGAAAGGCGTTCATCATATCTCAGAATCATTCGTGTATTAGCATCTATATTTCGCATCACTAATCCAATCCAACCTAACCCTGCACTAACTGAGTCATTTTGGAGAACCATCTCATTAATTTAGTCAGAAGTATACAGAAATCCATACCTTGCGAAATAATCAACCATCAACTTAACGTTGACACAAGTGTAATATTAAAATAAGATATGGACATCTTTAGTTACATCGAGACGAATTACTGAATTAATATTCAAGGCATTGGAGAAGAGGCAATAAAATCTAATGTTCAATTTAATAAAACTAAAGGGAGTTTCTCTCGTGGTATATAACTTTAATTTGGCATTTATTTTCAAGATGGCGACCAATTAAATAGGGCAACCGACGGATTTCTTTGCAAGAGGTTCTGCTTCTTTATCTTCCACCAAGCAACTGATCGGGACAGTGCTGGTTAGTAGTGCTGCTTGGATATATAGTTTTTGAATTCATATTTGAATCTCAATCTCCGGAAATAATGGAAAAAAAATACGCCGCATCTATGGAATGTCAATACCAATTGGACGGCGTTGAAACAGACCAGGAGCTGATATTTAAAAAGCGACTCAAATTTAAGGAGCCACCTCTGCTTATGGATACCGACAATGTGGCACCACATGTCCAACGTTTGACGCAGAACAGCGCAGCACTCCCACTTAAGGCGAATTCGTTTCGTATAGACTTGCGAAATCGGTGAATTCGGCCAATATCGGCACAACAAAGATGTTTTAGATGCCTGAATTCCGGTCACATGAAAGCCAGGTGCGTAAGCACGGATAACAGCAAAAACGGATACAAACAAAAACAAAAAATCATCTACTGCACAAATGCTCCAAACTGTTTTACCTTTACGGCATCCGGGGCATGGCCTTTAAGATGGTTCCAGGAACTTTGATCAGCAAAATCGGTAGCACCGGACAGGGCACGCATTAGGCACATTGTTGTTTTCTCCAATGAGCAAGACCACTACCTCGGGAATTGGCTGCTGGTGACCACCCAGTAAGCACAGATGGAATTATTATTGCAGCTGCTACGTTGTATAAATCTCCTGGACCAGATTTCTGACAAGTTTTTTAAGGCAACCAACAAGTGCATGGAAGAAAACATTTTCCCCTTCCAATGAAAAGTTCAAGATTTGATGTAGGCCAAATCTTTCGGTTATCGCCGCGAATCCAAATGGACTTTAGACGCTCTTATTAAAGTATTCGACATCGCTACCAAAGGCACTGATGGCCAGCGTGTTTCATTAACTGTGGGTTAGTTGTTGTTATTGTTAACTGATAGAAGAGTGGAGAGGGGAGAGAGAGTCTGTTCATGTAATCTATTTTGTATTTTTTGTTTTATCCGTGAGATTCACTGCACTGAGTATAGCTTCTGCTTCTGTAGTGAACACAGACGTGTGATCAGGATTATATATATATATTTATTTATATTTCAGGGTTAGAGAACAAAAACAAATTTTAATTATCGAAAATATCTTTGTTCTTTTTTAAAATATTGTCCATGAAGATCTATACACTTTTGCGTGCGTTTTAACCAATTGTCAAAACACTTCTTTCATGTTGAATGAGGTATTTCCAAAACATGCATTCTAAATGCCATAACCGCTTCTTCAGGAGTCGAAAAACGTTGACTTCTGAGTTTGTTTTTACGTAGCGGATGACCCATTAATTCGATGTTTTGGGTGCTCAAAAATGCAGTTGTTTGTGCCGATGTGAAAGAGCTCGCATTGTGAAGAGTGAATCGTCTTCGGCGATTGGTTTTCCTAATTTCTTGAAGACAACTGGTAAACAATTGGTTGTGTCTCACTCAGAATTGACCGTTTATCCGAAAAGACAGGCGACCATTTGCTTTTAAGTGTTTCGTGCGCGATAAACTTTTGTTGGATATGGCTCTTTTAAAATACCAATACAGTCTACTGCTGTTTACTTTCGATCTCATTCGCAAAAATTCACAATTCATCACCTGTCACAATGTCATAGACGTGTTTCGATGCAACGCAATCGTTTTTTGAGCATTTCCTTTTCTGAGCAATTGACAAACTGTGTGGGATCTAAGTCGAATAAATTTTTTTGAGAGTCAAATGTTGATGCAATATTGCATGTATCCTGGTACCACTAATGTCTAAGGTTGTCTTAATCTCAACTTCACGAAATTCGTCTGGGAGTTAACTACGACGATGATTGAATTCACCATACCATCAATAAACACTGGGCCTTGATGGAGCTTCATCGGCAAAAATTGAATTAAGTTCATCCATGGTTAACATCACCCAAAACTGAATCAACTGTGGGTTAGTTAAATTTGCGTTACAACAACGCTGACGATGTACCCAGACCATTGAGTCCCTCTCCCATGAGCGTGAAATGTGACTCTTGTGCGAAGTGCAAGATCAGAGTTCTTAGGGTTAGGGTTAACCTATAAGAATAAAATTGTCTTTAGTTTTAGTTTTTGTTTTGAATTCAAGCAGATGCGATCGAGCTGCTCAAATAAACGCACTTTCTGAATCCCACCATAAGTAGATTGGAATAACTGGCATACAAATAAAAATCGAACCCAAACCCGTTTTAAGTGCCGTTTAAGTTTTATCTACAGAACCGAACAGTCTTTTTAAAGGCTAACAAAATGAAGTGCAAAAATACAAGTCCAACGGCTAAAGCAACAAACTCACAGCCACGAGTGTAATGACAGAAACAACTGAAAAATATATTTGTTACACCAAACGGTTTGGGCAACCGAGAAGAAACCAGGGTGAAAGAACCCGGCAACGATCAAAAAAAAAAAAAAAAGAAAGAAAATGTGGGAGGAAAATTATGTAAGTGAAATTCTTGTTTAACATTAAAAATGCCCAATAAATGCATAGTGACATCTGACCCGACAAACGTAGTAAACGTTATTAACTGCGAGTTGACAATTTTAGTGCGCGTACAGCACGCGCTTGTTGAAACTTTCCCTTCGACTAAATTTTGGTACCGACATACATATTTAACAAGGATGAACGAAGGAAAATAGTTATAACTGAGTACAATCACGCTTAAAGAGCAGCACAGGAAAATGAAAAACAGGTGCTTAGGAAATATTTTCTCCAAATATGAAGAAAATTACGGGGAACTTGTTGTAAATTGTAAAATTTGTGCTAAGGCCAAGTACGATAGGCACCCCAAAAAAGAATAGCTCGGAGCCGGTGTTATACGCGGGGAAAATCGTCCATATGGATATTAACTCTACTCCAGAAAAGCACTTTTTGACTATCATATTCTCCAAGTTTGTTGTGGTTCAGCTCAATTCATCGCGCACAATTTCGGACATAAAGGGAACAATATTATTGGTAATCAATTTATTCCCGACAATAAAGACTGTCTACTGCGACAACGAAGCTTTGTTTAATTTGGAGACAATAAGGTCAATAATAAAAAACCAGTACGACATCGATATTGTTAATGTACCTCCGCATCACAGAACGTCGAATGGGCAATAGAACGGTTTCATAGCTCCTTAAACGACATCGCAAGATGCTTATCCCAGCAAATGGACATCACAGACACGGTTGAAGCCGTGGAATATAACCGATCATTCCACTTGGTTGTAGATAAGATCCCGGTCGACGTCATCCATAAGATAGGATATAATAAACAAATTGCATAAGCGCAGCAAACACAACTAGAACGACAATTCTCATAAAAGGGTGGTCCATAAGCACAACCTTAGGTAGTATGACAAAAGACAAAAAATAAATAAAATAGTTGTTATATAATACAAAATATTAATAGCGATAAACAAAATACAGCTTAGGTAAGCTAGATTGGTCGTCACTCACCAAAATTATAATTCTTTCAGGTACTTTCTAATTTAAATTTTGTGGGCTACGCTATCGACGGCCAAATTGATGCAGTACTCCCACGCGGATTGCATCCCAGTTATCGACGGGGCCGTGGTACTATGGAACGCGACTAACTTTTTGACACATACAACGAATTTGACGGAGTACGTTAGACAGGAGACATTGGAAATGACGAACCTATTCCCCCAGTCACACATGCGAAAGATACTAGAGGCGGACTCAAACCACCTAACAACTTTGTTAGCAACTTTGGGCATCCACCACAGGCACACAAGCAGTTTAGATATCATAGGTAATGATATCTGATGACTTGAGGGATTTTCAAGCACGAATTGGTCAGAGAAAGCAATAGGCAAATTACTATAAATTCAGACACCCAAAAACAAATTAATGCACTCACAGTCACTGTTAACGAAATTTTAGAGTTAAAAAAATAGAAAAATATTTTGAATTTGAAGGTGGAATATTTTTTTTTTTTATAGTGGTAATTAGTGACGGGCTAGAAGGCATAACATTAAGTTCAAACCTGGTGCCATGAACTCTGTAAATTCCTCTTTCTGCCAAGTTCTATTTGATAAGAACCAGATGTCAGTAGTGTTGTTTTACTGTGACAGCATTGAGAGCTCTAGAGTCAACATAAAATCTATATTCTTAATTAGGTTTAAGCACTAAAATCGATAATGTGGTGATTTATTACGTTGGATAATATTGTATTTCAGCAGTTCATCTACCACAGAACTTGATATCGTCGTCCGACAATTGGCTTTGTGTACCTCGATACCTTGATCTCCATCATCGTTGATTTGCATCTGCCAATATTTGAAAGATCTTCGGCAAATCATTTTTTAAAGGATTTTAGCAAATCACTCACCTGTTGGCGCTGAGGACCCTAGGCCTCAGAACCTATATTGAACTCGACTTGTTCAATGCTTTGAGGTTCTAACTTTAGTTCGATATTACACTCATTTTCCCTATTGCATTAAATGTATCTTCCAAGTAGGACTGCGTATTGAAGGACCTCACCTGGTACTACTTGAAGTTTCGTATACAAATGTTAATTATTCATTTTGAATCGTCACTCGACAATTGCACCTTCAAAACCTTGTAACCGCTTTATTAATTTCTGTCGAATCGCTTCTTTCGGCATTTGAGACTCTTCAATTAGTGTATTATCGAGACCAGTGTCTACAACTGCCTCGTATTCGTAACCTCCTATAAAAACCTTTTCATAATCGGTGGGCACACATTGTACTTTATATCTCCAAACTGCGATACCGATGATCCTTTGAATTCGCAATCCTTTTTTTTATGGTTGGGCTAGGGCTTTATGCAAGATGAATAATGTAATTTTTCTTCTCTGTGGTACCGGACTTTTATCTGCTATATGCCCAAAATCATTACAGTTGACGCATTTCCGTCCTCTAGCCTTTCCTTCGTTGGTACTCAACAATATATTCATTGCACTTCCTGATGATCCGTACTCGGTATAGTTGTTTTGCTGCCATCCTTGGGGACAAATTCATGTTTCCAATGATTGAAACAACTCTGCATATGTAATAATGCTCTTGTCGACTCATGTTGATTCAATCCATTATGTCGGAAGAGGCGATAGACCAATACACACATTGCACATCAAAGATATAGGGCCGATGGATTTTTCCACTAAACAATACATTTTAATATTTGCAGAGATCAATTCGCTATTAAACGCACTCAATTTGTTGGTGGTCAAAAAATCGCAAAACTCTTTTCTTGGACCATATAAATTGATTAAAACTAAGAGGAACAGCCGATACGAAGTAAGAAATGCAACGCAGGTTTAGTAGTAACATCAACAAACAACACGATAAAAACATATTCACACTACACATACATACATATATCTACATATATGCTGAATCTAATCTCCCTTATCCTCTGGTACGTAAAAGAATCATTGTTTTTCCTGTATACTCGTATAAAGAAAAATGAATTTTGAAATAGTTCTAACAATTCAATTGCGGAATCTATTCTTTTGACTCTTAGATGAATTTTCCTAAATATTTTCAAGGCAAAAAATCCTTGCCTTCTAGCGATACGTCAAATAGTTTTTCATGTGATTAGAACCATAATTTCTTTAGAATTAAATGCTGATCAATATTAGACTAATATTGAATGTTTTTACAAAATATCTTCCTAAAATAATCCCACGGTCCATGAACTTCTTAAACAACTACTAAATAAAAGTATATTTTTCATCAAAACTTTTTATCAACTACAATACGCTATTATATGAGTTTAGTAAGCTTCTATTCAAGTCATTATATTTAACTGTAATCAAATTAACCTTCTTCGGTAAATTATATTTGCTCACAAAAGGGATGGAACTCCATAAGGAATGCTTTAATGATAGAGCTAAATTCTTAAAGAAACCTCTTACATTTCTGATATCCCAGTAGCTGTTTTAGTATAGTAGACATTTTCATCCCTAATATTTAACAGAACTCGGCTTATTTTTGAGATTTTCACAGTCCTTGTGCATGTAGCTAAATTTTTTTAATGGTTTGGTTTATTTTATTATGCTTCTGTTTCTTTGTCGCTCATGATCGGTGTCAATGTCTCTCAATGAATGACTATCGGTTTGTATGTTCTGAGCCTGCTTTTTTTTCTCTTTAAACTAGAGTTAAGGGGCAAAAAGCTATTTTTATTATTACACATACATATGCTGTAACGATCCTTTTTGGTCCTTACTAATGGCAGAGCCGGCTTTCAGGAGTCGGGGTACGACACAACAAATTTATTTTGTGCGCTGGTGAAAATAAGGAAAACGATTTCGATTTAGTTTTAATTCTACTGATCTTTTTATTGGTATATAATTTTCTGGTGGGTGATGGCAGCTATGTGATGATGATGATGGGCTGATGCGTTGTTATGTCGGGCACTGTTGGGCATCCGTATGCTGGATATTCGTCTGGGCAAAAAAATTGGCTTGCTATGTGCCCTAGCTGTTGCCAGGAATACTCCAGGTCTTGCCTGTCTACCCACATGCACTGCTATCCTCCTAATATTCGCTAGGACTACTCCTAGTCTCTCCCCAATGTGCCAGGAATACTCCGGGTCTTTCCTAACTGAGCTAGGAATACTTCTAGTCTTCCCTGCCTGTGCCAGGAATACTCCGGGTCTTTCCTATCTGCGCTAGGAACACTCCAATCTTCCCTATCTGCGCTAGGAATAACTCCTAGTCTTTATTTGCTTGCTTTTGACCACCTTTAATTGCCTTGTAAGGATATGCCAGGATATGGATCCTGTTTGCCAGTCCTTGTTGCTTAGCTTGGTGTTGGTATCTTCGCTTATGGGTTATTTCACTTGATTATAAACTTCACCTGTATGTTTCTTCGCTGTACTTCACTTAATAGATGTCCTCAGGGTCTCAGCCGTGCGTATTTATAGGCATCTTGAACCAATGAGGACGCGTGGTGGGATGCTGTGCCGCAGCCAGTAAATTTCCATCAACTTATGTCATTCCCTCAGAACTTTCCATCGCTTTCTTCTTTGGGTCGACTTTCTCTGCCGACCCCGCAGCATAGCTTGCCTGCAGCTACGCATGGTGAAATTGCCCTTTTTGGGAGCCGCAGCTTTCTAACTCGCTGGGCGCCCAGCCGCTGTCGTCAACGGCCTTTCTTTCACCCACAAGATCACCTTCCAGGTCACCCATACATGCATTCGCATACTTCGGTATGCATGCCCTTCGGCCTTTCTCTCGCTCTCTCGCTGCCACCACCCTTGCTCTTAACAAATAACAATCTCTTAACATTTGCTTACATATATGTATAATTAAATATCGCCAATACCCCTAAATATAATAAATATAATAAAATAAAATAAAGTATTAATAATTCCCTACAACTTTAATGGTAATAATAGTTCAATAATAATATAATTACTTATTGCCAATACATCTCCCTCGCCTAAATGTAATAAAATAATAAACTATTAATAAATGCATACAAAACACTCATACTATGTTCAAATATGTGAATTCAACTTATACTCCCGCCGCAACCTGATCGATGCCCAATGCTTCTCAAACCTCAAAGCGATGGGCGTTCCCATACATATTCGCCCCACTCTCGCATTGCACCTATGATTTCGGCTTATCTGGTCTGCCGCTGGCTCACGCATACATGCACGCATGCGCTCTCCCACGCTCTCGGCACCTGCTGACGACCACCCACGATGCTCATTTCATCTAATCGCCCCGCACCCCACCGCCGATTCTCGCTATGGCCCTCTTTTGGCCATAGCAACAAGCGCATGCTGCCGACAATGCTTATGAGCTTGATATTTCTGCATGTTCTATTTCTCATGCAGTGACGTCACTCGAACAGATTCCCCCAACGGTCAAGCTTTGTTATTGTTTTGTTGTTTCGCTTGTGACCGCTTCTTTCGCATATGTTCTTGTATACATTAACTTGTTTGCGAACATATGTCGATTCCCGCCTGCATCTTTGTTATTATCATATGCTGGTTCAAATTGATTTGTTTACGATCATATGGTTATGCTGGATTGCCGATTTGTTTACCATGATATGATTATGCTGGTTTGGCGATTTGTTTACCATCATATGGTATTTCCAGCCTGATGGCCTACGTATGATCGAGTTTGACACTCAACTCAAATGTTCGTTTGGCACTTCGCACCATACCAATATGTTCGTTTATATGTTTCTATGTATGCATCTACTTTGCATATTTGTGAGGGATAATTATATATCCTATATTATTATTCCTCACAATGCATTTGCAGTTGCATAGATACATAAATACATATAATGCGCAAAGATTTTCTGCACCTAATTTTAGAAAACGAAAAAGGGGGAAAAAAAAACCAGCTGAGCGCTTAACTGATCTGCCGTTAGTGCTGTCTGATCACAGTTACGATATTTGCTACACCAGCAATAAATTAACTTGTTCTAGTTGAAATTCGAATTAAAATTTAATAAGAAGGAGGAATAAATATCCCTATCTGAATCCGATTCAAATTCTGGTTTTTGCTTAAACAATAAATTTCAGGTCATTTCTATATTAACTTACGGCCCAATACATACACAATACCGATGCAGTCAAGCGTTGTTACTCTGGTTTCTCTAGCGCTCATCTACACCCAAACAAACATACATCTCGAGTCGCACATTTTCGCCGCGCTCTCCAATTCTCCCTCCTGAGCCACAATCCAAGTCTCAGCGACTACTCGACTCATCCAACATGTCCGTGACCCATTTTATCGACTCTTGCTACAATCAGCTCCATCAAGTCGGGCCACTACAATTCCACATTTTCCACCACATATTTATAAAAATCATTTTATAGTAAAAATAGATTATTGTTCCTGATATGTTTATTTTCTATGATAAACCCCAGTCGGAAATATACACCTATGCGACTCGAAGACAAGATACTTCAAAAGCTTTTAAACCTAACGCATACCAAGTCATAAAATATTATGAGGTACGAATAAGTGATGCCTTACATATTACTTGAAACTGGGAAGATATTTTAAAAGTTAATATTGGCGATTTATACACTAATAAAACTAAGGTCGAATCCCTGAAAGGATTGAAATGCAAGCCGGTATAAGAAAAAAAAAACTTTAATAAAATCAAAAAGATTCTTTTTTGGAAAAATATGACGCGTCAATTTTCTGGACGTTGATGCGTACAATATGCAGTAAGTTCAAGTGGAAAATGATTGTTACAAGCATTAGAATACAAAAGCGATATGTTAATAGTCTTGGTTATTTCAATTTACCTTTTATAGCATGGTCCCCTTCTAACGAATCTTCGGAAAACTAAATTTGTCAAGCTAAATGACCTCAAGTCTTCAAGAGATTGGTCCTTCTTATACAGTTGTTCAGACATGAATCTCGCTAATTCTCTATATTTTAACACTCTTGTATTAAACTTATATTAACTTATACTTTATTTCGCGCTAATTCTACTTACGATTAGTAAGTAAGAGTACGATGGAAGATTGATATTGCGAATCCATATCGAACCACGAAGAGCATAGAGTAGGAACTATTTTTCGACAGCTTTTATTCTTGAGGTCACCATATGCGAGATCTATATTCTAAAATGGGATGAACCAATAACGTTAAAAGAATTTTGGGTATCATCAAACTCTTTTGACCATCGAACAAAGCTCGATAAATATGAGACTTAAAGGTTAATTTGCAGTCCAAAAAACACCCAAAGCGTTAATCTCATTAAAACGTTTTAGTGGGATATTATTAAGAAAAATATTATCAACTGTGGAGTATTTCTGTACAAAGTCATAATTACATTTTGTTGTATTTAAACTTAACAAGTTGTGAGGAATAAGCATTATAGGATATATTTTAATCCCTCACAAATAGACGTGAAAGGGAAGATCTTGATGTACCCTAAATTTCCATAATTAGATATATAAATAAAACAGATGCCAAAGAGGCAACCGATGTTTGAGATTGGTATGATATCGAACATATAAACGAACATATTGGTATGATGCATACATATAAACGAACATATTGGTATGGTGCGAACATGCAAACGAACATTTGGGTGGGTGTCGAACCTGATCATACTTAAAATCATCAGGCTGGAAATACCATATGATGATAAACAAATCGTCAAACGGGCATCACCATATGATCGTAAACAAATTACCTAGATGGAATCAACATATGATCGTTAACAAATAGATTGTATACGAGAACATATGTGAAAGAAGCGACCACAAGCAAGCACAGAAACAATAACAAAGCTTGGGCGCTTGGGGAATCTGTTCAGATGACGTCACCATAAAGAAACAGAACAGTTAGAAATCCCAAGTACATGATCATAACCGAAATTTGTCTGCAGCATGCACTTGTTGCTAGGGCCAAGTGTGGGCCACAGCGAGAATCGGCGGGGAGGTGAGGGGCGACAAGATGACGCGAGCATCGTGGGTGGTCGTCGACAGGTGCCGAAAGCGTGGGAGAGTGAATGCGTTCATGTATGCGTGAGCTACATGTTTTTATTATTGATTTATTATTATTCTATTATTGAAATATTATTTATTATTATTGTATTGTTATTATATTTAGGTGGGGTGGGGTATTTATTAAGATAGGGTTCACTAGTAGAAATGCAATGTGATAATTAATTGTATATACGTATATTGTTTAATTATTAGTAGTCGATTGTAGGAGCTGTTGTTAGTAATTAAGAGCAAGGGTGGTGGCAGCCAGAGAGCGAGCAAAAGGCCGAAGGGCACGCGTACCGAAGTGTGCGTATGCGTGTAGGGGTGACTTGGAAAGTGATCTTGTGGGAGAAAGAGAGGCCGTTGACGACAGCGGCTGGGCGCCCAGCAATATATCCAAGCGAAGGAGTGTACGAGTGAAGCTATTTATACCCAAATTAAGGAACGACAAACAGGATCCATATCCTGGCATATCCTTCTGAGGCAAATAAAAGGTGTTCAAAGGGAGACAAGTGAAGTCTAGTATTCCTAACACAGTTAAGAAAGACCCGGATTATTCCTGACACAGGCAGGGAAGACTCGGAGTATTCCTAGCGGAGTAAGGGAAGACATGCAGTATTCCTGGCACAGTGGGAGAGACTAGAAGTAGTTCTAGCAGGTACTAGGAGAGTAGCAGTTTATGGGGTTAAATAGGCAAGACCTGGAATATTCCCGGCAACAGTTAGGGCACGCAACAAGCAGTCTTTTATTTGCCCATAGGAATATACAGCATATGGCTTCCCAAACAGTGCTCGAGCAGATCCGATCACTAGTCCATCATACTAAAGCTGCCATCACCCTAAAGAAATTGCATACCAATAAACTGAGTCATTAGAATTACAATCAAGGCAAACTAGTTTCCCTATTTTCACAAGCGCACAATATAATTTTTTTTGTTTGACTTAGAGATAATATGACAGGCAGAGATAATATATTTGTATCTAAGACGAAGCTTAACGTCATCTGCGTACATATGGATACGAAAATGATTTATAAGAGGCAGAAGATCGTTAATAAGAAGATTAAA
Organism: Drosophila emarginata; assembly: GCA_037075365.1. Lineage (NCBI taxonomy): Eukaryota > Metazoa > Arthropoda > Insecta > Diptera > Drosophilidae > Drosophila > Drosophila emarginata. Next base: position 1,067,821 of record JBAMCD010000250.1, read on the forward strand.
AAGTAATGGTCTCAGATGACTACACTGGGACACCCTTGAATATATAAAAAAAAATAGGAATATAAAAACTTGGAAATAAGCTTCTGAGTTCTGCCTGTCTGATATTTCCGAATCCCGAAAGTTAGGGGGCTTGCGCCAATGTTATTGTATTGTATATATGTTTCACAATACACAATATCCTCGGATCTCTTCTTCTTTGTCTCTTTTGTTCTCTTTTCTCTTTATGCTGTCTTTCTTTGGTTTATTAATTATAATAAACCAACTGAAATAATTGAACAAAATGATAATGCGACATATATGACATAAGTTAGTGGTTGTAGATATATGTTTCACAAAACCATGCTGCGATTGCCAGAATTTAAAACTTCAAAAATGTTGCAGTTGAGAAGTGATTATTATTTCAAAAGCTTTAGGAATAGTGGACAATTTAGAAATGCTCCTATAGTTAGATGCTTCGGATTTTAAACAACTTTATGGAGAGGAAATATATAGGATTCCATTCAAATGTATAGAAAAGTGGAAGATTTAACGGACAAAAGAAAATGTTTTAGAATTGGTTTACAAAAAGCCTCAGTACAAATTCTGAGTACACAGTCTGGTGTGGTATCGTCATCAGTAGAATACTGTAGTATGTTCACATACATAAATATATAATCAGTTAGCTCGACCTGTAACACTTTGTTTCAGGCATAAGAATAATTATACATAGACATATACTTATGTATGATTAAACGCATGTACATATATACATATATTTGCATCCATAAATTTCATACTACGTATACACACAAGAAGTACGAGCATGCAAAGCCACCGTGAGAAGTCTGAGCTTGCCATTTATTCACTCCAAGAATGAGTAACCCAAATGTGTGAGTATACTCTCGCTCCCTCTCTTTGTAGCTGCCATACAAAAAAGCACCATAAGCATATACATACATGTATCTTTTGGGCTAAGAATGGTTTACTTATTAAAATAAAGATTCATGTTACTACATGGCGACCGTGACAGCGGTTGTAGTGTGTTATGTTGTGTTGTGTTGTATTGTGTTGTGTTCACTTGTGCCTGGAGGCACACACACACAAATACATCAATGAGCCACAAGGAAGACTTTACACCCGTAATACAAAGGGACGCCCCCACACTACAAGAGCCCTTGCAAGCCCATCCTGAGGACGGTCCACGTCCCGGCATCAAACTACTCATTAAAAGGAGACTGAACATCGAACTGGAGGAGACCGCAACAATAGAAAAGATCCGACAACGGTACAGAGAGCGTAGACAAACGGTAAAGCAGGAACTAGCTTTGCTTAAAAGAGCACAGCAACGCCATCGAGTCGCTAACGGATATAAGCCTTGATTGGCTTTAACTATAAAACCTACCTCAAACAATCGTGTTTTAACGCCGTTTGAAATACTAACATTTGATAGACTTTTATAACTAACAATGTGGTTTTCTTTATTTTGTTTAATAATATCAATTGTATACTGAATTGTGAGCCAACCACATCATTCAACAACAACCTTTCCATGTCTCTGTCTCACTGTGTTTAGCCATAGAGAAATTAATTTTTTTCTCTGTTTTGCCGATCACGTAAGATCGAAAATATTCAATAATATATTCAATTTTCAATTTTTTGGAAAATTTTCAGAATGAACTGAAGAATTAAGAGCTAATGTATATTTTTCCTTCCAGATAGGCAAGGTTAGAAGATTCGGCAGCTAATGTCGTTAATGATATTAAAGTCATTGATCATAGGGAAAATTTAGATCAGATAAATTTAAAATTTATTCTATGCACTCTATGAAAATAAAGAAGCGCTAACTAAGCAGAACAAATGAGTAAGACAGATCTAGTCCAAGAATAGAAGTCTAAAAACAAAAAAATTCTTTAAACGTCACCTAAACATGGACATTAGCAATTTTGACACGTCCATTGATTCAACGTACGTTAACGACCCCGATTTCCGTAGTCGATCATTCAACATTCTGAGACTACATCGCGAATTTATTACAGTAACTGATTTTGATTACGAATATATGAACAACTTTAACAATAACACGAGTCCCCTAGTATAAGTATTGCTCAAAATTGAAAAAGGGAGTGGTGCTAAATACGTTGAAATATGTATCAGTAAAAGCAAAAACTAAGGAATACCCGATTTTGGGTACGACAACAGTCTTGTGGGTGCAAATGCACCGATGAAAAAAAATATATAAATATTTAAAATTAAAGAATGACCGACTGGCAAACAATTGTTGCTCAAACCAGAATTTTAAAAGAAGAGCTGTGTAGGTCTATGAAGTGCATTAGTCAAGAAAAGACAGTCACTAAAAACACACTAGATAAGCACGTCATAAACATTCAGGTCTCCTTACAGCAGGTTCGCTTAATATTTAATAAGCATTATAATATGCTGACAAAAGGTCACCAAAGTGCAGCTAGTGCATTCTATAGTGAATGTAGGGATAAATCAATAGCAGCCCTCGCTAGACATAAAGTTACGTTTGCTACGGTATCGGATCTAGATACAGCAATAGTCTCGATCGAGTATACAATGCCAACAGAGGGAAATTCGGAACCCACCATGGCAGAACAAATAGCTGTAGACAGGAAATATGTAAATAACGTGGAGTCCAACTACAATACAATAACTATAAAACCTACCTCAAACAATCGTGTTTTAACGCCGTTTGAAATACTTACATTTGATAGACTTTTATAACTAACAATGTGGTTTTCTTTATTTTGTTTAATAATATCAATTGTATACTGAATTGTGAGCCAACCACATCATTCAACAACAACCTTTCCATGTCTCTGTCTCACTGTGTTTAGCCATAGAGAAATTAATTTTTTTTCTCTGTTTTGCCGATCACGTAAGATCGAAAATATTCAATAATATATTCAATTTTTAATTTTTTGAAAATTTTTCAGAATGAACTGAAGAATTAAGAGCTAATGTATATTTTTCCTTCCAGATAGGCAAGGTTAGAAGATTCGGCAGCTAATGTCGTTAATGATATTAAAGTCATTGATCATAGGGAAAATTTAGATCAGATAAATTTAAAATTTATTCTATGCACTCTATGAAAATAAAGAAGCGCTAACTAAGCAGAACAAATGAGTAAGACAGATCTAGTCCAAGAATAGAAGTCTAAAAACAAAAAAATTCTTTAAACGTCACCTAAACATGGACATTAGCAATTTTGACACGTCCATTGATTCAACGTACGTTAACGACCCCGATTTCCGTAGTCGATCATTCAACATTCTGAGACTACATCGCGAATTTATTACAGTAACTGATTTTGATTACGAATATATGAACAACTTTAACAATAACACGAGTCCCCTAGTATAAGTATTGCTCAAAATTGAAAAAGGGAGTGGTGCTAAATACGTTGAAATATGTATCAGTAAAAGCAAAAACTAAGGAATACCCGATTTTGGGTACGACAACAGTCTTGTGGGTGCAAGTGCACCGATGAAAAAAAATATATAAATATATAAAATTAAAGAATGACCGACTGGCAAACAATTGTTGCTCAAGCCAGAATTTTAAAAGAAGAGCTGTGTAGGTCTATGAAGTGCATTAGTCAAGAAAAGACAGTCACTAAAAACACACTAGATAAGCACGTCGCAAACATTCAGGTCACCTTACAGCAGGTTCGCTTAATATTTAATAAGCATTATAATATGCTGACAAAAGGTCACCAAAGTGCAGCTAGTGCATTCTATAGTGAATGTAGGGATAAATCAATAGCAGCCCTCGCTAGACATAAAGTTACGTTCGCTACGGTATCGGATCTAGATACAGCAATAGTCTCGATCGAGTATACAATGCCAACAGAGGGAAATTCGGAACCCACCATGGCAGAACAAAAAGCTGTAGACAGGAAATATGTAAATAACGTGGAGTCCAACTACAATATTGCACCAGCAAGAATGGAGTACTAGAGGTAAATATTACCAAAATACCCAAGGTGGTAGAGGTAATGGCCGAGATAGTCACTATACCAATTATAATAATGGCCATCAAGGTAATTTTCAAAATAATTACAATCTCAATAATAGAGGGCAAAGCCAATATAGCAGCAACTCTAATAGACAAAACAGAAGAAAACACAATGTTTATGTATGCCAGAGAAACTCGGAAAACATCCAGGACCCTTTAGATGCAGAAGACTAAATAAAAAATACGTTCATACAATGGATTTCAATCTCAATATTTTCATATCATTGTTCCATGTGCAAACAAATAAAAAACGCACAAATTCCATGTGCAAACAAATAAAGAACTCACATTCTTAATAGATACAGGTGCAGATATTTCACTTTTAGAAGAAGAATCAAATGTTTTTAGTGATATCGAAAGGAATCATAAAATGAATATTCAAGAAGACGGGGCAATAAAATCCAATGCTTCAACAGAGCTGCAAACAGCGAAATACATAATTCCATACAATTTTCAATTTTGTACAATCAAAAAATCCAATACCAAGTGAAGGTATATTAGACATTTATTTAATTAAGAAATTGAACTGCCAGATTGATTGCAACCCATCCAAAGATTGGTTTATAATTAGACCAAATAATTTATATTTCCCAATTTATGTACCAATAACATACAAAGCTGGTAATACTTCGATATTTCTACCAGCAAGAGCCCAAGTTATTCGTCAAGTCGAGCTTATATCGAATGATCCCAAATTGATCCCAAATCAGGAAATTCAACCTGGTATTTTTGTTGCAAATACAATAGCAACACCAAAAAATACATTCATCCGTTTACTGAACACAGCTAATATCAGCCAGATAATAAATATAAATAATTTATGATGTAGTTTCGACAGCTCGCAATGAAAGGGAAAATGTTGTCATGGCTCAATTAACTAAAAATTTCCGGCCCAATTCAAATCAAAATGATCAGAACTGTGCACCAAGTGACGTTTTCGGGCTTCAAGCTGAAGCGAATACAAGAAATTTTATAAGCAAAAATTAAGATTCTGACGAACCTAATAAGTTGTAATTCGCCACAAAGTCGGCCACCACATTTCAATATTAATAATAATAATTCCTTAAGATATATTCTGACTTGTTATTTTTCTTCCATGAACCAGTTCCCCATAGAGCATCTCTACTGCGCACCACTGTTGAACACACACGGACACATACATGTTGCTGCTTAGCTTCGACGTCGACAGCATACCTAAGCAACGAAAGCTAACGGTAACTGTGCCAAAGAGCGGGTGTTGCTGCTTAGCTTCGCCGTCGACAGCAGCGTTCGCAACTAAGTGTCGACGCTGTTGTTGACGGCGATCTAATGCAACGGGACCTGCCGAATATTGAGAGCTGACTTATGAGACATTAGCAATGACCGCTAATGCAACGAGGAGGTTGCCAGAAATGGAGGGAGCGAGTCAACATATTTTGGCGACTGCGTGGCAAATTTTGATTGGCTGGGCCCAACGGCAGCAGAGGAAAAACGAGGCTAAGGGCAGCGATCAAACAGAAGCCAAGAGGAGAGACTGATTGACCACCGCAGAGAGCAGACGTGTTTTTTTTGAGATCGCGAGTGATAAAACCAAAGAAGTCAAGGAGTCAAGAGTGTCCTGCAGAAAAGAAAAGGATAACCGTGAAGTGTGTGTGCAACAGGAGTGTCGCAGGTGAGTCCATCCATAGTTATCTTAGCCCACGTGTCCTTTTGACTCTAGATAGGAGCTAGACAAATGACCCAGTGTGTGTGTGATAGGCTAATAATAGTGCTCTACCGAAAAGATAAATAAATAAAGTAAATTGTTTCGGATATATTGAGTGTCATTATTATTAAAAGCCAGACTTTATATGATTGCAGGTCAAAGTGTGTAGGGAACAATCCAGTCACAAATATGGTAGTGTAACCTATTTAATCAAGTGTGTCGGTGTCCAGCGAATGTCTCTTAAAGTGTGAGTGTCCGGGTGAATCCCTAACTCATCCTCTAAGAGAAATTCGTAAGGTCGCTACATGTATTAGGTCAGGGACATGACACTCACCACCAGCCAATGTCCGGGTGATACCCTAGTTGACTGGGGTGAGATCCCATGTTTAACGACTTACTATCGAGGTGTTTCTTATTAAATCGAGGTCCGGGTGAATCCCTACTTGATTTGAAAAGGGATTCCTGGATCAGTAGTCTCTGATCTTAGTCCTTAAATTAGTATATTCTTGTTAAGTCAAGGTCCGGGTGAATCCCTACTTGACTTGACAAGGATTCGCGGGCAATAGTCCCTAATTTGAGTTGTGTTTGTCAAGTCAAGGAATCCCTACTTGACTTGAGAAATATACTTAGGACAGAATACATGTTAGTAACCTAGGATTTGTGTATATCGATAAGGCACAGTTCTAGACTTCCCCGCTGCCCTTATCATACCTTTCCCAATCCCACTTTCGCAGATATTATCCCCTTTTATGTCGTTAATATTATCCTTAACCATGTGCGTGTGATCATTATAATTAAGCATAAACTCGTTATATCTATATTATGCCTTCCTCAATCAAATATTCAGGTCCCGGTATTTCTTTATAAATTTTTCTGTTAAAGAAAGGCACTGGGTCGACTGAGATTTGTACCCCGCCGAAAAACTTCCTTACAGATGGCGCCCGAGCAGGGACCCGAGATTTGAAAATTTTTCTTAGCTCAAAATATTTTGGTTTTAAGAACTTGAGGATTTCACCTACGTGGAGTAAAGCCCCACTATAATATTGATCACGTTCAGATGGTTCCAGTGTGTATGTTGTGTGTTTTCCTTCTACCATATATATATAAAAAAAAAAATAAATAAATAGGTATCTATATAAAAGTCCTGCCAACGATCACGTCAACGATAGAACCACCTACAGAATCATCGACAGAGCTAATCACCACAGCAGAGTCCCGACAGAGTAAACGGTAGAATCTTCGACAGAAATTTAGGTTAATAAAGTCAACGATAGAACCACCTACAGAACCACCAGCAGAGTCCCGATAGAGTAAACGGTAGAATCTTCGACAGAAATTTAGGTTAATAAAGTCAACGATAGAACCACCTACAGAACCATCGACAGAGCTAATCACCCCAGCAGAGTCTCGGTAGAGTAAACGGTAGAATCGTCGACAGATATTTTACAGTAGCGAAATTCGAAAGTATCACCCGAAATATACCGGGAAAACATTTAAATTATAAAGACAAGTTATACACACATATCATAATACTGAGTGGAATTTTCCGTCAGTGTAGTTCGTGTACAGCGTGCCCAGCGTCTGTAGTATAGCGGGATTCCTTTGCAAATTTTATTGCGTGTACAGTTGCCGACAATGAAGTACAGTCCCGTGTACATAGTTGAAAGAAATATACACAGCGGTAGTGCTGCTAGCAATAATGCCAACGGTACAATCAGAAGAACGGTAGAGCATAGGAGTGCTAGCTTTTTCTGACACACTGGTTCGCAGCTTATGTCAAAATTGGTCACGTGGTTGATTACTATATATACGAACTTAGCTTCATTCTTAACGCAGTCGCAGTCACCGAGAAGTAATGACGATGATACTAAGAAAAGAACCGCCAACTAACGCAGCAGATAGCCCACCGGCGGCAAAGCAAGGCCGGCTCATTACGAAGAAAAGTTGGAATCCAGCAGTAAGGAAAAACAATCAAGTCTGAGCAGCCATGCAGTGAACATCGTGCAGGATAGCAACAGTTAATCAGGATTCGAGAATCAAGTTTGAGCAACCAAACGTGGAACATCGCCCAAGATACCAACAGTGAATCAGGATTCGAGAATCAAGTTTGAGCAACCAAACGTGGAACATCGCCCAGGATACCAACAGTGAGTCAGGATTCGAGAATCAAGTTTGAGCAACCAAACGTGGAACATCGCCCAGCATACCAACAGTGCATCAGGATTCGAGAATCAAGTTTGAGCAACCAAACGTGGAACATCGCCCAGGATACCAACAGTGAGTAAGGAAGAAGAATCAAGTCTGAGCAACCAAGCAGTGAACATCGCGCAGAATAAAAACAGTGAACATCGCGCAGGATAACAACAGTGAACATCGCGCAGGATAACAACAGTGAACATCGCGCCGGATAACAACAGGGAACATCGCCCAGGATAGCAACAGTTAATCAGGATTCGGCAATCAAGTCTGAGCAGTCAAGCAGTGAACATCTCGCAGGATAACCATAGCCGATCAGGATTCAAGACTCAATTCTAAGCAACCAAGCTGTGAGCATCGCACAGGATATCAACAGTGGATCAGGATACAAGAGTCTACCCTAAGCAACCAAGCTTTGAACCTCTCACAGGATACCAACAGTGAATCAGGATCCAGGGGTCTACTTTAAGGGGCCCAGCCCAGCAGTGAACATCAACAAGCAGTGCACCAGGACTAGGCAGAGCATGCCAAACATAGCAGTGAACATCAGCCAAGCAGTGGATACGAACCAACCGTAAACTCTCACAGCAGTGAACCAAGACAACAACTGTGTACAGCAGTGCCATCTAAGATTATATAGGTGCAGCAGTGAAATCCTATCGACAAATCCATTAGACCTTTAGAGTCTTTACTGTCCTTTCAATTAACCTTTAAATTCCAGCCGCGTTTGCTCTAACAATTCCGCAAATATGGGAGTAAAATGGATCTCTTATCGACGCAAAGCCGAGTTAGAAACTTTTTTTGCCGAATTTGGATTAAGCCCTGGTGGTACGGTCGAAGAAATGCGCAGTCGGTTTTCCAGCTTTGCCTCTAGAGAAGATCATAAACCCGAGGTCTTATCAGGTCTAGCTGAATTAGAGTCTCAGTACGGACTAGCAGCGACCAGCGACAAAGTCTTAGACATCAAGCCACGCTCACGATCTATATCTCTGATCTTAGTCCTTAAATTAGTATATTCTTGTTAAGTCAAGGTCCGGGTGAATCCCTACTTGACTTGACAAGGATTCGCGGGCAATAGTCCCTAATTTGAGTTGTGTTTGTCAAGTCAAGGAATCCCTACTTGACTTGAGAAATATACTTAGGACAGAATACATGTTAGTAACCTAGGATTTGTGTATATCGATAAGGCACAGTTCTAGACTTCCCCGCTGCCCTTATCATACCTTTCCCAATCCCACTTTCGCAGATATTATCCCCTTTTATGTCGTTAATATTATCCTTAACCATGTGCGTGTGATCATTATAATTAAGCATAAACTCGTTATATCTATATTATGCCTTCCTCAATCAAATATTCAGGTCCCGGTATTTCTTTATAAATTTTTCTGTTAAAGAAAGGCACTGGGTCGACTGAGATTTGTACCCCGCCGAAAAACTTCCTTACAGATGGCGCCCGAGCAGGGACCCGAGATTTGAAAATTTTTCTTAGCTCAAAATATTTTGGTTTTAAGAACTTGAGGATTTCACCTACGTGGAGTAAAGCCCCACTATAATATTGATCACGTTCAGATGGTTCCAGTGTGTATGTTGTGTGTTTTCCTTCTACCATATATATATAAAAAAAAAAAATAAATAAATAGGTATCTATATAAAAGTCCTGCCAACGATCACGTCAACGATAGAACCACCTACAGAATCATCGACAGAGCTAATCACCACAGCAGAGTCCCGACAGAGTAAACGGTAGAATCTTCGACAGAAATTTAGGTTAATAAAGTCAACGATAGAACCACCTACAGAACCACCAGCAGAGTCCCGATAGAGTAAACGGTAGAATCTTCGACAGAAATTTAGGTTAATAAAGTCAACGATAGAACCACCTACAGAACCATCGACAGAGCTAATCACCCCAGCAGAGTCTCGGTAGAGTAAACGGTAGAATCGTCGACAGATATTTTACAGTAGCGAAATTCGAAAGTATCACCCGAAATATACCGGGAAAACATTTAAATTATAAAGACAAGTTATACACACATATCATAATACTGAGTGGAATTTTCCGTCAGTGTAGTTCGTGTACAGCGTGCCCAGCGTCTGTAGTATAGCGGGATTCCTTTGCAAATTTTATTGCGTGTACAGTTGCCGACAATGAAGTACAGTCCCGTGTACATAGTTGAAAGAAATATACACAGCGGTAGTGCTGCTAGCAATAATGCCAACGGTACAATCAGAAGAACGGTAGAGCATAGGAGTGCTAGCTTTTTCTGACACACTGGTTCGCAGCTTATGTCAAAATTGGTCACGTGGTTGATTACTATATATACGAACTTAGCTTCATTCTTAACGCAGTCGCAGTCACCGAGAAGTAATGACGATGATACTAAGAAAAGAACCGCCAACTAACGCAGCAGATAGCCCACCGGCGGCAAAGCAAGGCCGGCTCATTACGAAGAAAAGTTGGAATCCAGCAGTAAGGAAAAACAATCAAGTCTGAGCAGCCATGCAGTGAACATCGTGCAGGATAGCAACAGTTAATCAGGATTCGAGAATCAAGTTTGAGCAACCAAACGTGG